>CM059599.1:239455003-239465003 GCA_030412105.1 Cyclura pinguis
AGACAACTTTTTTTTTTTACAGAATTCTTGGCAAAAAAATGTATATAAAATATATCCAATGAACATTTTTTCCCAGCATAATTTTTTCAGACTTCGTGCAGTCTGATTTTATGAAAATATCTTTCCAGCATACTTCCCTACCCTTCTCTTATGAACCTCAACATGGGACATTTATTGATTTAAAGCCTAAGGACAAGTTAGTAAGACACTATTTTCAAGAGTACTAGAGATGTTAGCTATCGCAGGGAGCTGCTTAGATCCCTAAGGTAAAAGTTAAAAACTCAGATGACTCACACAATGTTGAATTCTTATTTAAAGACTTTTCTACCTCCTGTTAAAACAATCCTGATAAAGGAATCTAATACATTTTATTAAAGTTGTACTGCAAACTATGCCCACCATACCCGAGTATTTTTAAGTTAGGCCCTTTCTGCACGAGGCGAGTGAATCACTCCGTGCCATTACTTACCGGTTCTTTTTGGCTCGAAGCAACGCGGACTTTCCCTTAAGCCCTTCCGCAGGGCTCCTCTGTTTGTTCCAGGGCGATGCAGAGCACTGCAAGGTCTTTAGATCTTGCACTGGTGAGGCTTACAAAATGGCGGCTTCCGGTTGTTTGTGGGTCCGGACCAACCGCTGAAGCTGGCCACGCCCACAGCCCGCCCTCCACTGATTGCAGGCTCGCACTGGTGCAAATCTGCGCATCGGCACAACTGAGCAGGAACGAAATGGCGCGCTCCGGAAAATTGAAATACCATTTTTTTCCTGGTCTTCACATAGCGCGCTGGAGGACCACTTGGGGGCATTTTGGATCAGACTTAGGTGTGGAACTAAGGTAAATAGTCCAAACCTAGTCCAATCCAAGGTGCGGACAACCTCCGTGACAGGACGCCTTGGCCCATCTTAACTTCCTCATGCAAAAAGGGCCTTACTTTCGTATCTCCCGTTTCCCCCATGGCAAAAGTTTGACAAATTATTCCATTGTATTATGTTATCCACAAACACAATGTAACTCATCAGATGGTTTTTAAGCATCTGGTATGTCATGATGAATTTTACTTAGAAGACTAGAAATGTGAAGATTCTCAAATGCATTGATTAACGTTTCTTTCATGCTTTGTCCTAAAGGTTCCCAGCAGATTTAAAATGTATATGTGTATGCACCTTCCAGTCACCTGTTGACTCATGGTGACCCCATGAATTTCATAGGGTTTTTTTCGGTAAGGAATACTCAGAGGTGGTTTTGCCAGTTCCTGGTATTCATTGGTGGTCTACCATCCAACTACTAACCAGAGCTGACCCTGCTTAGCTTACAAGATAGATAGGATCTCATGCCTTTAGGGCACTCCTGTCCTATTTTATCACCATCTGACACTTTATTCTTGTATAAACCTTTGAGGCGTATACATTGCCAAATGGACATCCATCTTAGATGTCAAAGATTTCCTTGCTGTGTAATATATCAGCCAGCATTCAACTGTGTGCTATGACCTATGCTGGTCATGATAGAAAAGTTAGTAGTGCTTTATAGCCCTCAAATTGGTATGACTGGTGTAACGGATACCTCAAGGTAAATGTTGAACCTGAAAGCAACAACAAAGTGGCAGCCTTGTCAATCCCATATTGTAAGACTCAGCTGTTTTAGACCAATGAAAGAATCAAATTTCAGTAATGCAGGTTGACAGCACCTGATAATCTACTGTGAGAATGCAAGGTTGGACTGACTTCTGCATTGCTTTATACAGTGGTCATAAGAATAAAAGCCCAAATATGTCTTTTCAGAGTGAACAATAAGGGCTTATATGGAATATGTACTTGACAAAGCCTGGTTGTGAACAGTTTTGTGAGACATCACATCGTTCTGCTCCTTCAGCAATTCCAGAACAAAGACTTAAGAGTCAAAGAGCCACATTAGAAGTGCCCTGACATCATTTCCAGCCAGAGTTTTCTCAATACGCATGAGCAGAATTCCTGCCCACCTTGCATTGATAATTACACTCAGTTATGTAACACAGACCAACAACACTAGCCACAAAAGATTCAGGTAGCATACCAGAAAATACACACAGACACAGACACACGCATATGTAGTAATAGGTGCCTCTGTGCAGGGCCGCATTGAGGTTTGCATAGACTCTAGGCATTCTTGTATTCAACTCCCCACCTTGCCCCAATGTACCAATAGGGATGTTTTTATAGGCTCTGAAATCCTGTTTTCACAGGCCCTAAAATCTCTGTAGACCCTAGGCACTGTGCCTAAAGTGCTTAATGGATAAAGTGGCCCTGGCTGTGTGCATGGTTGGGGACAAGAAATCACGTTCTCCCACATGTCTGCTGGTCTTAGAACAAGCTTGTGTGATAGTGTGGCTGCAGGCTGTATAAGACTGTATAGAATATAGATTTCCTTTCAAACAGCAACACACAGTTGCAATTTGATAGTTGTGTAGACTATACCAAGTGTGTTCATATTTCTTTTTGCTCTTCCATATCCAAGATCCTTCTGTTACAGAAACAGTCAGAGAACCAGAAATCTGCTTACTAAGGACTACCTAGTTAGATGATAAAAACCTCTTTGACTTTAGCATAAGTCACTCCAGACAACCAATAGATGTCAGAGACCTAAATGACTCAAAGCGTTTGTTATTTTGGTAGCTTCCATTCACAGTATAAACAGCCCCTAACATTAGCATGATTAGCATATTTTTTTAAAAAAAACTTTGCACAGCAAGTATATTGTATGATAGATCACAACCACTCCAAGGGATCTATTATTGTGTCTAGACTCAAAAATCTACAGTTTGAACAATCTCAATAAATATAGATTAACATACTAGGACATAATAGCTCTGGCAGAGGAGGCTGTCCTGTCTGTAAAGATTCACGCATTGTTAATTCTGTTAAACTATTCTCTTGATTTGGTTTAGTTTTAGGCCTTTTTCGCACTTGGCGAAGAAATCGCCCCGTGCCAGTACTCACCGGACCGGAGTGCTCCATCGGCGGGTCCAGGCTCATCCAGAGCAGTGCGTGGCCGCGCTCCGCACTGCTCCGGGGACGAAAATGGCAGCTTCCAGTTGGTGGAGGCTCTCCACCAAACGGTGAAGCTCGCCAACCTAAAGCCCGCCCCCGGAAGATCTGCAGGCTCGCACTGGTGCGAGTCTGCAAATCTGCACTGGAGCGTGGCCACGGAGTGGCACGCTGTGTGCTTTTGAAAGCCTTGTTTTAAGCGGTCTTTCAAAAGCACGGAGAACAACCACTTTGGGTCATTCCGGAGCGGGCTGAAGTCCGGAACTACACAAAGTAGTCCGGACCCAGTCCGCTCCCAAGTGCAAATGTCCTCCCTGGAGGACGCTCTGCACCGTTCTAAAAACAAAGTGCGGCAAAGGCCATTGTAGAAGAGATTGTGATCTCAACCACATTTAACCTAAGAGAAAGTTCTATTGAGTTTATAAGTAGTTAACATCTAAATTGACATGCATAATTCCAACTACACTGTTAGATGAATGTGCTGAAGCCCTTTTCAGGCATTACTTACTTAGTTTCAATCAACATGCAGAGAGGAGAGCACCTAACTCCTCTCCCCTTCACTGCATGTGGAAAGCAAGGGGTCCGAAGAAGGAAGGCTCCTGTTTCCAAGGAGAGTCTCCACAGAAGTCAGAACCCTGATTTTCCCTTGCCCTCACTCCTGTGGAAAGGGCTCCACATGATTAGAGATTTCACCTCAGACTTGTTGCTTTGCATGCAAGAAAAGCAAGGATGGAAGGGCAGGCAGGGGAATAGGAACTCCCTTCCTTCACATGCCTGTTGGATGTGGTAGGTAACATCCAAACAAGGCTTAAGTGAACTATCATCGTGGTCCAATGCTGTAGTGAACGTTTGTGACATTATAGCACTAAAGGATACCATTCATTCTTTCCTTGCATCACAGGCAGCACATATTCCTCTTTAATCCCCAGGCCAGATTATCTTTTGGTGTGAATAATTTGTCGGCCTATATTTCCCTTCTTTTGAAATCTTTGAAAAAAAAAAGCCTCCCTCTGCTCATCATTTCTTGGAAGGTTCCTTTGTAAAGCTTTCTTGCTGCAAAGCAGCCTGAGAAGCACTGAACCACATCATAGTCAGCAGCTAGGAGAGAATTATTTTGCTCTCGTTCCATAAATCCACATCTTGTCAGGGAAAAGGGCTCCATGTCTGACTGATGAGAGGCAGCTAAGTTCACCTGCAGCAATGCTAGGCCTTCACTCCAGCAAGGAGCAAGACGGTTCATTTTTAAGACCGATGATAGCGCTCCCTCAGGATAGACGAAGGAACTTTCTATCAGACTCACCTGGCTGCCTGTATTGAGGGTCCACCTTTTCCCAGAGGCTGCTCTATTCATATAATTACATGGGAATCATCCTTGCTCTATAAAGAATGATGTGTCCATTTTTCTTCACCCTGAGCAATATAACAAGGCAAGCAGTTTCTTTATAATATTATTCTTTGTTCCCGCCCTAAGGATGTTGTGGGACAGAGGCTTATTCGCACCTGAAGATCCCATTTAAAAGCTTCAAAACTTAAGAGTAAAATCGTCTAAATCATCCCCCCAACTTACCTGCAGTTTCACATCATTTTTATATATCTATATCTATATCTATATCTATATATCTATATATCTGGGGAATACCTGCATGAATGCTTGCAAGCAAGTTCTAAGGAAACGTACAGTTCAGTTTCTAGTTAATTCTTGAAGTGAAGGGAAGTCACTGAATCTGGATCAGACCAGTCAAACAAAAAGTAAGTGCAGTAGAGCTTCTTCCTTGTAGGTCTGCAAGGTTAAGATAATAAGGTCGTAGCCAATTCATAACAGCCATTTTAGTCTACTTCATGAGATGGCTGCCTCAGCTTGGTGAGGGCTGGAACAATATCCACATGGAGGGACCTACCTAAAATGTTTGACGGGATGATGAAATAGGTAGGTTGCATTTGACAAACGGCTGACAAAAATGGTATGAGATAGAATTGCACCTATATCCATATCCAGTTATATTTTGTGGAAAGTTTCTGATAAGGTTTGATAAAAGGGCCCTGGTACCTGGAGGCAATTATTATTTCTGAATCAGCAGCTTTTTCACTAAATGATACAGTAAGAAGAAAATTAACCCAATATTGAATGTGGTCCAAATATTTCTATCTGAAACTTCCTTCACAGCTGTGTTTCAGTAGAGACATCCTTAAATGAAAAATAACTGAGAATGTGTTCTTTGCAAATGTTATGCATGTGTCAATGCTACCTTAGAAATGTACAGTATTGTGCAAATAGAGACTATAGTGGACAGCAAGGATGGATTCATGAATCAGAATTGTGGTATTCAGCTTTGCAGCCAAACTTTCTTCTGCCTAACGCCCGTTCTCACAAATTCTCGAGAGTCTTACATTACACGTAGGCTAGAGAAAACTCACTATTTTGTGCCAATGCAAATATCAGTACTTCTTCCACTTAAAAGTATAAATCCATATATATATCTACTTGTCCATACGTCCATCTCCACATATTAATCATTTAATTTGCCATAAATGCATAGAAGTTGAAAAAATTCCTCACAGTTTATGTCCTTTCTTTATATCCCCTCCTCCAGATAAATAAGTGATAGTTCCCCTAGGTCTTTTTGCAGAATTTAAATTCTTGCAGGTTACATTAGAAAGACAGCAGACAACAGAGGACTTTAGATTTGTGGAAAACTGAAGAGAAGAGAGATTCCCAGCAGATTTTGTAAGGAATAACAGAGAAATAATTAGTGGGTGCTGATTTGGCTTGAGACTGTAGAGATAGGTGTGGGTGGACTTCTGGGACCCTGCAAAGTTATAGCTGGCCAGTGAGGACTTCAGACTGAACATATGAACAGAAAACAATTATTTAGGGATGGCAGCAGAACATAGAAATAGGACAGTGGAGAGTAAAGTTTTCTTATGATGGACGATAGAAAGCAGTGGAACAGAGGTCATGTCATCTTTAAGGCCTGACGGAAGACCAGGTGCACCTTCATAAAATCAGTGCATGACAAAATTCTATTGCTGCTTCCTTGTAATAAACAGGGTCTTAGATTAAACTTAGTGAAAGTGTCTGCACAATCATTAAAACAATTTGATTTCTTCATATTTCATAAAAAGTACACTTGTGGCTTCAGCATCAAATGTAACCCAAGAGTCTGAGAGATTTTTTTTTTTAAAAAAGTTTTGAACATGCCATTAATCAATAAATTCTCCCCTCTTTCCAAATGATGAAAATAGAACCATAGTTTCAGTAATATCCTGTTTTAATTTAGGTACTTTTTTAAATAATAGGTGACTCAGTTACAGACACATCCAAGAGCAACACTGTCTGCACTCATCTGTCTTCAGATTCAGAGGGTTTTAAAAAATAATTTAAACAAGGTTTCCACACCCTGCCCAAAGGAGAGGCTTTTTAGGGGTGGAAATGTTTAGCTTTTATTAAAACACACACCCAGCTTATGGAGCATTTAAAAACATGACTTAACAGATTACAAAAACATATACTATGACGAACCAAAAATGACTCTTGCAGCCCCTAGGTGGGTCTCTTTTTCTCAGTCTGGCCACTGGTCACAGATTTTTCCAGTGATTTACAGAGGGAAGACTAAATATAAAATGTTCCCCATATTCTTTGTTGTCTGTGATAGGAGTGGGAGTTGTGTGGGCCTCCAGATCTTTCTGAACAGTAATTCCCAGCAGCCCTTGCCAGGGTAGCCGATGGTAAGCGATCATGGGAGCTGCAGTTCAACAACATCTTAAAGGCTGCATGATTCCAACCCCTGCTCTGAGAACTTATTTTTATCATCTGACATCTTTAAGGTGTTGTTGTCCTTCTCCTATTGGCCCACCTGTTGAAAGTATAGTCAACAAGCCTGTAGATCTGAAAACAATTAATTCAAAGGAAAAGAGGCAATTGTTTTAAGCCAAGAAAAATATTATTGTCTGATATTCACATTTTTATCCTGCTTTCCCCCAAGGACTTCAAGTAATCTTACATAGGATTATTGTATTTTATTGTAACACTGACCCTATGAGGTGGATTAGGCAGTGAGGGTAACGCTTTATGATTCAGGTATAAGCGGGTTCAGCCCTGGTTAGTACTTGGATGGGAGACAGCCAATGAATATCAGGTTCTGTAGGCTATATTATGAAGGAATTTGCAAAACCACCTCTGAGTATTCTTTGCCAAAGAAAACTCTACAAAATTCATGAGGTTGCCACAAGTTGACAAGCAACTTGAAGACACACGCATGTTCGCGTGTGCGCCTGCGCGCGCACACACACACAGAAAGTGGAATCAGAACTGAAAAAGTTAATAAGGTAGGAAATGCTACAAAGCAGGAATTCTGTAGTACTGTATTCAGTGATTCCTGGGATGGAAATACTGAGGCCCCGGTCCTTACTGCTTCCTCTGTCTTTGAAAGAAAGGGTGGGGATTGGCCTGGTGGAACTTCTGGAGATACTATAGCAGCAGAGACTAGCAGCACACTGTGAAAAAGTTCATTTCAACCTAGCACTCTTGCCCTGAGAGTCCTTGCCCTTGCCCTATGGACAGGACAAGAAGAGCCAGGCCCTTAGGTCTAGAAACCCTAATCATTGTACTCACAACTTTCTGGTACTGAAAACATTTCGGAAGACTGCTGCTTTTTAAAAGACAGGGGGAGGGAGAGAACTTTTCCTCACTCTATTGTGCCATTCATATACAGATAATTAATATGGATAGTTAATCTGGGTCAAATTTTCACTCTGGCTAGCTATATCCCTGTACCCCAGAACAGAATTAGAGCATGGATGTTGTAAGGAAGTGTGCATACTTTTTCTTCCTTCCCCAGTGCTAGGGTCCTTTAGCCCTGAATGTAAGTTACAAATATTTGAAATGTAAGGTTCACTTGCGATGTTGCAGCTTTATAAATTCTTTTAAAAAACTGGACAGGGAATATAGGATGCTATCAAGGATGGTGCTAAAGCTTAGATTTCTACAAGAGCCTTGCCACCCTCCCTTAAAGAAGTATGGCCTGTGAAAAGATGGTGGGACATGGCTAAATGGGCAGAGCTCAAGAAAGATGGGTGGATCCACAGGATCACCAGTATCAATAAGGTAAGGGTGAGAATTATGCATCTTTCTCAGTTTTGTCGAAATGCAACATCCAACATTGCTCATCATTACTGATGGTAGCTAGACTTCCTGGATGTGGGGGGGATTATGATTCCCACCCCTGCTGTAAGAGATGTTCTGTATTCACACCACTCCAGTTGATCTGTTTCCTTGCTCAGCACCCTAAAATTAAAAAGTCAGTAGGTGGTCCCAGCGCTCCATTGGTATCTAGGAGCTTTTAACGTAACATCCATATAAACTTCAGAACTTCAGATGACATGACATTGAGAAGTGTAGAAAATAATTTTGAAGAACACATAATGTTTAGAAAGGAAGTATACAGTTTTCTCCAGTTTTGCGTCTCAAGTGCCAGTCGTATACTTTCATTTCAAATAACTTAATTAATTTCCACAAAAGCTCCATTTGCAGTTCATGGTCGCATTTATTCTAGACAGACAATGAAACTCACATTTTCAGGAATGTCAAACACATGACTTGTTTTGCCCAAACTCTGAGGGACTCTAGATTTGTGAGATGGTTTGAACATCTGAGTGCCCTATTGACTTGCCCTAGGCCGTCCTGGAAGTGTGTGTCAAAACACAAGATGGAACTCAGAGGATTCAAACATCTTTGTTCAACACTCCAACACTCAACTGAGCTTTTTAAACAGATACCTGCATATAAAGAAGAAAATCATCCCTCCACTGCCCCTCTCAGTTTCTTGGTGTTCATTGGTCATGTCGCAACCTTAACAGCAATACTTGAGAAATGAAAAGTTAAAGAATGATCTTCATCTTAGTTTTTGCATGTGAATGAATCAGCATAATGTGAAACAAAAAGGGTAATATACAGAAAGCATGTAAATATGAAAAGGGGTAGTTAGGTAATGTTGAGCAAAGCAATTTCTTGGTGTAATAACAGAATTTAGTATCAGCCTAATTATTGTCAAGTTCCGGTATCACCATTTGACTTCCTTCTAACTGTGGGGAGAAGATTTAAGAATGAACAGAATGAAGAGGCATGCTTGTCAGCTGCTACTGATTTGTGCTGTACAGGCTATGGGAAAAACCATCCACAAAGATATTCCTCTAGCCAGTAAAAGACTAGATTCTTGGCTTAAATTTAACTGTAAAATTAATCCGCATGCTGATACTATTGTATTATTTGCTTGCAGAGAAGAATGGGGAAGGTTTGCTATAACAGAGCCTTGTGAAGTAAAAAATACGTATTAAAGATAAAGCACCACCACTTTTAAATATAGGGTTTCTTTTTAGGAATTCATATTCCCATATCTCTTACTACTCTCACTGCTTAGAAAGCAAATTTAAGTACCAGCTTTATATGCATTGGTAACCCCATATTACACATACAGTTTTACAGAAAATGAAACTTTAATATGATTCAGCACAAAATGGCACACAATGGCAATAAGTCAGATAATCTTCATATGCACATAGCTTGATCTCACTGACTTATCGTTGTAAGCACAGTGCCGTGTGGCAAATTTCCCTGCAATACAGTACAGTACCTGGGTGTGATTATGGACACATTTTGCCAATACGACTGTTACACAGAATTGTAATTAATTCCTCAGAAGATTACTGTGAGAATTTTGGATAGTGATGCCAGTTTTGGACATTTATTACTGCTCTTTAGTTGGTTTTTTGCTGTGCCTCAGAGACAGATGTAAAATTAGTGTCTATTTTGAGCCAGCAAACAGTATGTCTTACCCTCCTGTTTATTGAATTGCAGAGTGGAATTCTTTGGGCTCCCACTTCTTTGTGGTTTTGAAGTAATAGTCTGTTTATTGTGCCAACTGGGGCGCTCCACTACATGTGCAAAATTTTTCAGAGGCTCAGGCAAGAAGTTGCTAATTTG
>CM059599.1:239472503-239515003 GCA_030412105.1 Cyclura pinguis
GAGGAAGGAAACACAGCCGTAAAGAAACAGAAAACAAAAAGAAAATGCAGCTAGCTGTTTCCCCCTTGGTGACTGGGTAGTTGTGCCCTGAGGTGGAAACAAACTTGTGACTCCTTTCTACCAGAAATCACATGAGCTGATCAAGGAAGAAAAAAAAATCCACACAAGCTATATTTATATCCAGCACTAAACCTCTCACACAAGTACTGTACCTTGATTCAGCTTGCTGGTAAGCAACCAGAAAAAATACCACAGTTGTGATGCAGTGTATCAAAACTGACAACATTTTTATCAATGTGCATGGATATTTCTAAAGGTTTTAGAATCAAGATGTGCTGTAAAAATGTTCTATAGAGAAGGCAAAATGCCAGATCTCTGTAAACTACATAGTTTGTATGAATTAATGGCTGTTTGTGCATGAATATTTTAACTCAGAATCTTTCTCTTTTATTTTAAGTTAGGAAATAATAAAATGTATATTTATAGCTCCATAATGTATTCTGGCTGTAAAGCTTTGCATCAAGTCACTTTGGCTTTATTTTTGATTAGAAAGATACAATTAGATTCTGTAATTCCACCAACTAATTACTTGTAAAATGGGGCACTTGAAGACTACTGCAAAGATTACAAATTTCAGAATGAGCCAAGAACGGATCTCTGTTTAAACTGGTCTCCTTTTTCTTCTAAAACATCTATATAGAAATAGATTATTACTGTTAACACATTATTCCCTTATCGAAATCCTTATTACAAGGAAAGCAGTATCAGTTTTAAATTTTATATATGGAAAGTTTATTCGCCCCAAATGTCAGCAAAGCTCAACAACTTCAGTCATTAACCGTAGACAAACTAGTTACAATCTCCTTATGCAGGGGATTTGGATGTTGTGGTACTACTTGAATTTTTGTTTTAACGTATCATTCAGTGAAATAGATACTTCATTCTTTTCACCAGTTAAATGCTAACTCAGTATCACAATGGAACACATGTGGATACAGGATTTAGTGTGGGTAAATACGCAGGTCAGGAGACAATCTGTTGTGTACACTCTCCTTTGCAGTGACCTAGACTGGAGCTGGAGTTGAGAATATTAATAATTTAACTCTTGGAATTTACCTGCAAAATTTGAGACACATTAGGCAATGGTATCAGCTAATCTGAAGACATTCTGTTCTACAACCCAAATGTTTATCCTGTCTTTTCTTCAAGAAGCTCAGAGTAGTACACATGTCCCCTTCTCCTGTGAGGGAGATTAGACTGAAACATAGTGACTTGATAACCAAAGTTTCAAGTGACCTTCATAGTCCAGTGCTCTAAGCACTACCCCATGTGGGATATACAATATTTTATTTTGAATTTTCTTATATGTGTTTACTGTTCATTCCAGTATTGCTTGTACATTCAAAAAGTATTAATAATTTAGGTAAGTAAATTTGTTTATTGAAGGGGTCATCGCAAAACCCTTTACTTGATGAACAAGCAAACAAACAAACCTTTTTGTTTATTGTCATTTGTAACATGTATCACAACTTATATTCTCTAGGAGTTTTCAAACTGCAGTTTTCATAATGCCTCATCATTAGTTGTGCTGATTAGCACTCATGAGATTTGCAGTCAGACAATATCTAAAAGTCAACAAGTTGCCCACCCCAATGTAACAGGCAATAAACCAGGTCTGAGTCCCAAAATGGTTCCATGTCTCCATATGAGCTGTTTTGTTTCTTTGGCACATATTTGACTGCATACTTTGAACTGTAAGAGCGATCATTCCTGTGCTCCTTTTTTAAACAGCTAAGATCCCAAGAAAGGTGCTGCAGAAGTACATATCTGAAACTTCTTCTCACCATATTGTGCAAGCTAACTGATCATGTGTAATCTGATCTCATATATGAAATTGCCTGAACTAAGCTAGTTACAAGTGGCCTGTTTTGTACTTTTGCTGAAAGCATCATTCTTGTTATCGCAGTTTGGTAAGCTGTTCTGTAAGTGGATACAGGTACACTTCGATTAACAAAGTAGATGTGTTCCAGGGCGTTACTTCCTTAACAAAAGAATTGGTACTAGAAGCAGAAATAAGATGGAAAAAAATAGGAATAGTTTCCTATAAAGAAGAAGAGCAGTTCAGCATGTCTCAGCAAATTATTTATTCAAGACTCGCATAAGTATACAAAAACATTCTGAATCTTCTAAACTTTGAAAGCTTCTTCCAAAATGCATCCAGAGATGACTTCTTCTTTCATCAACTTCTGCTTTTCTTATGATGTCCATTTTGCTGGAAAGACTTACAGATTTATGCTTTTTTAAAAGGCTGGGGGTAGCTGGTGAGGTAGACATGTATGTTTTCTTTTTCTCTCTGTTCTGGTGCTCACACATGCTCAGCAAGGATTCTGGAGGCAGCTGTTGTTTATCTTGCCTGTTGCAAACAGGCACATGTGCCTACAATAGGATCAGCTAAAGTAGGATCCTATTCTTTCCCAGCAGTATTTATTGTAGGCACACTGCTGCAACCAAGTATTGAAAGTCTGCTTTTCTCCAGTCCATCTTCACCAGACTCCCAATGCTAATGCTGCTTCCCGTTAGACAGAGGACAAGGAAAAGGGATCTGAGTGGGTATAAAAAGTCTTTCTAATAAGGAGCCTCTTTGTCAGTGTGCTTTTACTAAAAATGTACATTCTTGTGTTACAGAAGAAATGAAGGAAGAGTATGACACCTTGGGGCCTGAAACTGCCATTCAGACCACTGGAAACAATGGAACAGGTAACATCACATCTTTGATTAATGTTTGTGCAAACAGATTTTTCTGACAGCCAGATAGAAATTTTCTATCCATTAGATGAGCTAGTTTATTTTTCTAGCTAAGAGTCTGGGTTATGCCTAATAACCTGTATTTAAAATGTCTTTAATTGCTTCACAAAGCAGTGGTCCGGTGTTAACTCCATTAAAGTTACTGGGAATATTTTCTTAGACATCTATGTAGCTAGGCATTTTTCATTGGCATTTGATAACAAGGGATTATTTGTGCTGCCTTCATTTGCTTTTCCTCATTTACTGTGGAAGTATGCTTGGGAGCAAACAAATTCCAGCATGTAAGATGTTTCCCAAATACAGGTGGCTATGTGGAGTTTAATGTAGCTGGGGCTACCTTTGTGTGAGAATCTGTACAAGCATATTTATAATGGTGATAAGTATTATTTTTCTGTACCAAACCTACATGTTTTTATTAGGTGCATACATCAGACACCTGAAGCTTTCTCATACAAAGAAAATGAGTGTGTGTATGAATGTGTGTGTATGTGTGTGTACATATTCACCATCAAACACTAGATCTGAATAGGGACATGTATAGGTTCATGTACAGTTCCCTTTCCCCCCACTTTCTTTGCCTGTTCCCCCCTCCCCAGAAATCTGTCTTTGCGCATAGATGAAAAAAAGCAATACTGATGCAAAAGAGGCATTGTTTCCCAGCCCTGTCTCTACTCCTTGGCAGAAAACTAATAAGATATCATATGATTTGTCTCCCTTATTTTTGAAGCAACTGTAGCAGTTTTCATGGGTTCAAGTTATTTTGCATTTGATTGGCAGGCATGGTTTCAGTACAGGTAGCCCACTTTTTGTCTACCTCTGTCTCCTTTTGGTTGGAGAAGACACCTCTGTTTTACAATGTTCTGTCCCTGGGTCAGGTCTCCAAAACTTAATGCTGTTCATAAGTGTTTGGAGGTCATAGTAATGTTAAGCTGATGAAGAAAGGCAGGGGAAGTTTAACTTGATGAAAATGGAAGCAAAAGAACTTTCACCATGAGGCACAAATTATTTCATATTGTCCCTAACCTAATTTCCATCCTAAATAAGTTGTTTCAATGTTCCATTATGCGACTGGATGATTTTTTTTTTTAGCACCCACTAGAAATGTTGTTAAAGGAGGTGGCACCCAAATGTTTCAAGGATTTTATTACTCACACATCTTTAATGCCGGCACACACCCACATGTTCTTATTAGACATCATAACAAATTGACTTGCCTGATTCTTATGAGGAAAAATAATGCAAAAAAGAAAACTATTTTTTATTGGTGTTGAGGTTTTGGATTTTTTTCCCTCTTTTAGTTTTTGTTTAACATGTTGGTCTTACATATTGGAGAGCAATCTGCAAAGTAAAATGAAGTCATTTTATTTTGATTACATATGAACTGCAACACAGAATTTCAAGAACCCATACTGAAAAATTGTTTTGCTTCACAAATATTATTTTTCTTTCAAAAAGCCAGAGACATATGTGGTAATGTTAGTAATTAGATATCAAAGGGTCCAAACCATATCCAGATTTTTTAAAAAAATCACAAGTAAATCTACATATATGGAAACTTATGACCAAAGCTTTTTCTCTCACTATGCCTTTGCCATGTCGATGATCTGTCACAACAAAGCTGCAATAAGTACAGTAGTATCGTACTACCAGTTGACCACTGTGCTGACGTTCTTTTCCGTAGCTTGCAGACTGAAAGACTACAGCATTCTGGGATAGACAAATACATTTCTTTTTGTCAGCTAAACTAAGAGGCACTTGAGACATTGTTGGTTTCTATGGAACGCCAGGACAAGCACTTCCTTTTGGTGTCAACTTTCTGTGGTAGTGACGATGTTTCGGAGTTTCAATTGCATGAAGAATCTTTGTGTCAGTGCCAGCCACCACTAGCCCCACTGGCATGTGGCATGAGAAATTTCTGAATTGGATCTAAGATTCTGACGAAATCGCAAGTGTGTTAAAGACTTTCTCAGTGGTTGTCCCCCTACACAGCTGTCACTTCTAAGTTCCATTCATGTATAGAGGAATTACAAATACCTGACTGCATGCATGACTGCTGTCCGTATCCTAGTAAATGAGGTCACATTGATGGCTGAATCTCTGTTTTGACTTTGAGTGATAAGTACCAACAGATACCCATTCCCAGTTCAGAGAGCAAATTTCAATGTTTTGGATTTCACTCTGCTGGCAAGCAATTCCAGTAGCAGTGCCATTTCTAGCTGCATATCTGTAAGACTGTTGATACCAGTATCAGTACTGGTATGACAGTGACTTCTGCAGTGTGACAATTGCCCTCTGAAAAATTGTGTTAGATTGTGCAATAATGTTTCCTATTCAACCACAGAGAGGTGGTAGGAATGATTTCTAAGCATAGCGAGTTAAACCAAATATCAGCATTAATTTAATCAACTTTTGTAGAGGTGAAATAAGCACCATGTCAACCAGAATTGCTTTGAGGTGTTTAATCCCAATAAGTATTTTTAGGAAATGGATGAACAAATCCCCCATAGATTTTTTTTTAAATCCATCATCTGCCCTACATATAACAGCAGTAGACACATGCACTTTGCTGAGGCAGTATTTTTGTTTTAAGTAGGAAAAGAGTTCTCTGCAGAGAGGAAAACAGAAGTAAAAGTTGGCAAGTTAGAAGGAATGATCGTTTTGAGACTCTAATCTGCATGTACCAATGAGGGCCTGCCACTTCCTGCTTAATGAAGGCTGTGGTTTTATTAGCTTTGTTGCCGATTAGGAGCAGCTATCTCCATCTTACAGCAAGAGTTCCCACAAGAAATAACTGGCCTCCCGATCTCTTGAGTGTCTCCTTTAAATATCTACTTTACTTAGTGTGGTTTATACACAGCTCATATGATCTTATGCTACCTCAGGCTTTAAGGAGTCCCTGCCCCAGTCTTTAATTAAAACAAGACTTCCTTAGTGAGGTCACTTACTTTACATCTTCCTAAAAAGCTTGACTCACAGATGGGAGTGTGATTTCTGTGTGCAATTTAAATTCACAAGGAATCAATGAGAGAGAGTGGCTATATGCATAGAAATCTTGCAAAGGGCATATAAGGAGAAACTCCCCTTCAGTTAAAAAGCCATTCATGGGACTGGGAGGAGGCTGAACACATTCTTGTTTGCCACACTGATCGCTTATTCCACTGATGACCAAATGCTCCTCACTAACACAAGAAAAGCTCTGAAATGCCTGATCTGCATACAGATGACATTTGATATTTATATTATTCTGTAAAGTATAATCACACTGCTAACAATGTTTCATTTAAGCATCTATCTACTCCTCAGTAAAGCCCCTGGTTTTTAAGGTTTATAACTTAGACATAAACATTTGCTTTAGCTCCTGAATTCCTTTAATATACATAGACACTGAATAATGCCCAACTTCTAGAACCTCAGAAACATTTACTATCAACGGAGGCAGTTACAGCCTCCTATGCAATGCTAGAGTCCAGAATTGTTTTTAGACCAGCTGAAGGAAAAAGAACAGGAGGCTGCAGAGTTCTAATGAAACAGGCAGGAGTGAAGGAAGAGAGAAAGAAATGTTCGGGATAAGAGGGTAATGGTATATTTTGTGATTACAGGGTAAACAGAACCCTCAGTTTCAAATATACCTTCAATCAACTAGGGTTTTTTTATGTTATAAAATCTTCTGGCACTCCAATCCTAACCATTTGTGCTGGGCTATAGATCTGCAGTGCTAGGGTGATATTCTTGCATCCTGGTTTCAGCGGTTATAAAATATGAGTAGAAACCTAGAGATAGGCTGCTGAAAAGGCCAGTCACCACAATTGCTTTGTGAATAGGGCAGATGCATATTCTCCAACATTTCACCGGTGAAAACTGGGATGTGTTTGGCCAAGCAACTTCAGAATGTGACCAAGATGGCAAAAATTATTAATGAGGAGGAACACACAAGCTAGGAGAAGCTGCAGCAGTTTGCTTTTGCCTGAGCCTAGAGGGAAGGACAAAATTCTGCCCTTCTTCTCCTGCCCCCACCCTCGTTAACTGAGTACAAGCTACTTTTCCACTCTGAACTCAGTTTACAGCAATTGAAGTAAACTGAGGGGAAAGGGGAAGGTGGGAGGAAGAGAGAGAGAAACTGGGACATTTTAAAAGCAACAGAGGATTAATTGGGCTGGTCTGTGCCAAATCAGGACAGTTGGAGGGTGTGAAGCTGGAAGTTCTTCCATTTGTGGAAGGGAACAAGATCCTGCAGAGACTCATGCTGTGGGAAGGGAGATGGCAATATTTATTCATTCCCCTAGTAGTTCCTCATACCTCTTCCCAGATAGCTGCAGGTATCTCCCACACAAACTTCCAGAGCAGATTTTCAGGGGACAGAAGGTGCCTGCAGAGGAGAGATAAAATGAGTGAAAATTGCTCACCCTGCTTTTTCTCCAGCAGTAATATCCCATGGGTATCTGCTCAAAGGTAGTCTGTGGGCCTATTCACGCTACACGATAGAAGGCGCTGTTTTACAGCGGTTCTGTTCCTATCTGCAAGGTCAATCCAGAGAGTGACATTTGGGGGGACTCCTGCTCAGCCCTATGGCCACTGTGTTGTGGGTGCCACAGGTTCAGTCTTGTCTCCCTTGACGTTCAATCTCTATATGTGGCCACTGGGAGAGGTCATTGGGAGTTTTGGACTGGGTACAATCAGTATGCTCATAAAACTCAGCTCTACTTCTCCTCATCATCAGAGTTGGCTAGTGCTGTGGGAAAGCTGGAGCAGTATCTGGACGCTATAATGGGCTGGATGAGGATGAATAAACTGAGGCTGAATCCCAATAAGATTAAGGCTGTGTGGATTGGTGTTTCTCAAGTCCAAGTATTGGGTGGATTACCTGCCCTGGATGGGGTAGCACTTCCCCTGAAGGAACAGGTATGTAGTCTGGGTGTTCTCTTAGATCCATCCTTGTCACTGGAATCCCAGATAGACTGGGTGGCTTGGAGTGCTTGGGGCCAGCTTTGGTCTGCCAGCTACGGCCTTTCCTAGACAGAGATAACTTAGCCATAGTAGTCCATTTACTTCCCAATTAGACTACTTCAATGAAGTCTACGTGGGGTTGCCCTTGAAAATGACCCAGAAACTGCAACTAGTGCAAAATGCAGCAGCTTGACTGGAAATCTATTCAGATATCATATAAGATCTTTTATGAATGAATTACACTGGCTGCCAGTATGGTTTCATTCTGAATTCAAGGTGTTGGCAATAACATTTAAAGCCCTAAATGGCGTGGAACCACAATATTTGAGCATGTGTCTCCAGAGCAAGTGCCTCAATACTTGAGTGAAATGTCTGCCCAGGAACTGAGATCTGTTGGAGGGACCCTCCTCCATGTTCCATCAGTAGGGGAAATACACTGTCAGAAGACATGGAATTGGCCTTTTCTGCAGTGGTTCCCCAGTTATGGAATTCCTTCCCCCTGGCACCAACATTGGAATCATTTCAGTGCCAAGTTTTATCCAGGCTGCACTTGTTTTATGATTATATTAACTGGTTCTACGTTGTCTATTTTTAAATTGAGAAGCTATTTAACCTATTTTTAACCTTTTAACATTTTTGTAGTTATTTAGTTTTTTTAATTTGGTTTTATTATAAGCTGTCCTGGGATCTTTGGATAAAGAGAAGGGTATAAGTATTTTAATAAATAAAATAAAATAAAACACCCGTTTGTAGAGCTGTGGTTCTGTTTCAATCGCCATGGTTCTGTCTTGTGTAATCCGTGTAATTCTATCCTGTGTAATTCCACAGGATATTACCATGGCAGTTAAGGTGAAATATTGTTTAGCATGAGTTGGGTCTACAGACTTCATCCTGTGCAATCCTGAGATTTGCAGTTTAGGGACGGCTATTTAGAATTCTCATCCAGAGAGCTTCATCAAACCACAAGGCTCAGGCTTCTATTGGATAGTTAAAGTGGAATCATTGTGCTATAATTATGTAGTGTGAAAGGGCCCTGGAATTCAGCCTTTATTTGCTGACTGACCCTCCTACAATTTTGTCCCATGCTGCTATCACTACCTTCCTAGTGTTCCTCAGAAGCTGCTGTGATGATTTTAAGGAAGTTTTCTTCAAAATACTTCCTTTCCTGTGTCAATAACTAACTCTTCACAGTCCATCCCCAGTCCAAACTGTGTATTTGTTCTTTAAAAGCACCCTCACCTATCCAAGCAAAATGTTAGAAAAAGTTATATACTTCACAAAATATCTAATGATAAAGAGTCAGCACCAGAAGAAGAGCTCTCATAATCCTATTTCATACTTCCAAGCTCATACAGATTTTTTTCCACTGTATGGGTTCTGTCCAATGATTTTCCTCTGCTAAAGGAAGACTCTCATCCAACAGAGGATTCCATCAGTGGAGAAAGAGAGAGGTTTTGGAAAATTTCCAGTCTTTCCTGTAACTCCCTATTTACCCACCCATTCCCATTCCTGTATTGGAGGGACCCCTTGGAACTGTGCAGATTTCAACCAGCCAAATAGTTGCTGTCATTCATTCACTGTTCTGCAGTAGATGGTTGCTCTGTAGCATGATCTGAATGTGACTGGATTCCAAAGAACTGCTTTGGACATACCCAGTGAACTAAAGGGAACAGCAGTAGCTGTGTAAACCTGACAACATATGAGAGCAATATGGAATAGAAATCAACTAAGAAAACCTTTTAATGAAAATATTAGAATGCGGTTACTAGTTTGTTACTATGGCCATTTCCACAGTAGACTGTTATAGTGCTATTACTCCACTTTCAACATCCTGTGGAATTCTGGAGTTTGTAGTTTACTGAGGCCAAAGAACCCTCTGGCTGAGAATTCTAAATGCCCCTCCCTGAACTGGAAACCTCCAAGATTCCATAGGATGTTGGAAGTGGAATAATAGTACTATGGCCCTTTCTGCATGAGGCTGGTGAATCGGTTCGTGCCGTTTCTTACCAGATTTTCTGGGCTCGAAACAAGGTGGACTTTCTCTCATTTCCTTCCGCACAGCCACTGAGTATATTCCACTCTGATTTGGAGGAGTGCAAGTTCATGAATCCACACTGCTCCCGCTGTGGCCACTCCCACTACTCCCTTCACCCCGCCCCGTTGGCTGTGATTGGCCTTTTTTTTTTTGGCATGGTTTAGTACGTCATTGCGTACGTGCGTAAGTCCATACTACCCCCTGGCCCCTCCCATGAGTCCTCCCCTGACCACCAGTTTGCATTGGTGCGAATGTACGTGTCTGCACCACTGTGAAAGTATGAATCGGATTGATCTGGAAAATTGGAAAACCAATTTCTTCTGGTTTTCAAATAGAGCGCTTTACCACCACATCGGGGCGCATTTAGTCGGAATTACGGGCAGAACGAAGGTAAATAAACTGAACCTAGTCCACTCCAACATGCAGAAGATCTCCATGGCAAGACGCATTGGCCCGCCTTAATAACCGCGTACGGAAAGGGCCTGTAACAGTCCAGTGTGGAAATGGCCTATGTCTCAAAGCACTGCAGGGTGAGATGCTAATTGTTGGTAAGGTGGATCTATCAGCCATCTCATTTGTCATCTTCCTTCATTTGGCAAGGTAGCCTCCTCTTAGAGAAGGTCAAGGACAAATATACCTGGACAGAAGTTCCTAAAGAGTATAAGGACCACTTCTAAGAGAGTGATCAAGAGTTTCTGTGCATGCACAAAAACACTTGTATGCATGCACACATGTATTGTATTGTTTATCCCTTCATTTAATATGTTCATGAAGGAGCTTAAGGCTCTTGTTTTGTGCTAGTTGGAACAGGGACACTCTTCTCATAGTGTGGACTTGGAGGTGCTTTTGGACAGTGCCACACTGAAAAATGTTCTGAATCTCCCTTCTGCTTAAAAATGAATTTGTCTTGCAGTAGGATGAGAGGCTGCTTGGAAACACAAGTCAAAATTTTCCTTGTTACATGAATAACTGGATGAAAAGATACTTGGATTCTGATCATTATCTGAAGGACATAATGTAATAGTCCAAAGAGCTGTGCTTTAAAAAAAAGATTCCCTGAAAGTTGCTGCCATGGGGTATGTGACAGAAAATATGAGTGGTATTATATGAGAGCTTTAGAGTAAGAATGTTGCTGGCTATTTGGTCAATCAGGACACACCACCTCTTACAAATAAGATCTCAAGTCTGCAGAAGAGAGAGTTAAGAGGGGATATGATAGCCATGTTTAAATATTTGAAGGGATGTCATGTTGAGGAGAGAGCGGGCTTGTTCTCTGCCACTCCAGAGACTAGGACAAGGAGCAATGGATTCAAGCTGCAGGAAAGGAGATTCCACGTGAACCTCAGGAAGAACTTCCTGATGGTCAGAGCTGTCTGGCAGTGGAATGTGCTGCCTCAGAGTGTGGTGGAGTCTCCTTCTTTGGAGGTTTTTAAACAGAGGCTGGATGGCCATCTGTTGGGAATGATTTCATGGGTGTCCCTGCATAGCAGGGGGTTGGACTGGATGGCCCCTGGGGTCTCTTCCAACTCTATGATTCTGTGATTCTAACCAATATCCACACCCCAATCGACCCCTGCAGCTAAGTATCCTGAAGTTTAGACATTTAACTTTCTAAGCCATTTCAGGGCTGTTTATAAAGAGATTTCTGTTTGCAATCCCCACATCGTTTTTGTTTCTGTCCATACTTTTGCCCATCTGAATCATCTGTCTTAATCATGACCTTTTCTGAGGAACCAATTGTGCTGTGCTTGTTTAACTTGAGCTCAGCAGGTTGTGCATTGAAGAAAGATGCTGCATATTGACAGGAACTGAAACATTTTTATTAACAACATCCATGAAGCTATTGCTAGAATTGTTTCCTTCTGTAAATGATATTAAAGCATCTTTTGGGATTTCGTAGTTTCAAGCTACAAGTTTTGTTGGGCTGTTTCCCTACTCTTTTAGAATTAGATATTTCGTTTATATTTTCCTAGAAAATTGATATTCATCCCTCCATAATAGCCCATTTTGAGTTACAGCTTTACACTTCAGCAAACAGAGGTGTGTAAGTTGATTTTACCCTAACACCATTGACTACATATGGCACCATAATGGATTTTCTCCTTTATCTGTTGCCTTGAGGCAAAGATGCTAAATATTTCAGTAACCCTGTGTGCTGGTTTCCTCCCTCAGTCTAAGTTACAATGATGTAAATCTAGTGCTGCTTTCACTCTATAATTATCAACCCAACCCCATTGATTTTAGGGCAGATACTGCTGATTTATGCTATTGTAACAGGGAACAGAATCAAGTTGGATCTGTATTTTGATTGGTTTGTGAGAGAGAAAAATATTTTAATCATCTAGGCACTCAGTTTCTAATCTGACCTAACCAAATAAATGTAGCAAAGCTTTAATAAGTATGAACAGTAAAATCTAAATACTAAATTCTAAATAGTAAAAGTCTTTGACAGTATGTGTGCTGAAGAGGTGCTTTCTAAAATCCAATTTAAAAGAGAGTAACAGGGTTATACTTTCCACAGTGTTTCTACTCTGAGTTACACATGTTTGACTCTGACACTGACAGTCTCGAACATACATAACTGATCAACAGATTGGATGCCAGAGCTCCCGGATTAATAATTTTCTATAACATCATAAGGTTTGCCAAATTGTTCCTGTGTCTAATGTTCAGAAAGCAGGGAAGGGAAATTACTAATTTTAGCAAGAAGATGCTTTGTGGTTCAAAGGACATTATTTTTCATGGCCATGGCATGGGCAATAAAACATATAACAATTTTATATTTTAATGAAGGGAAAAGAAAAAAACAGTGCAGACAGCAAAAATAGTTTTAAAGGCCTGCCATGCATGGTTGCATTGCAGAAATATGTGGTTCTGTTTTGTAAAATAGTTCCAGACATCACATTATTTGAGCAACATATGTCCCCTTTTATGTGTGAGAGAGGACTAAACATGGTTTAGACAAACAAATTATTTCAGAGAAAGCAGGATTTTATTTTGTTTTATTTACCTGAGCTAAAAACCCCTGAAACCTATGAAACTCAGAATTCTCATTTGTCAAATAGCCAAGTCTTGATGGGCCCAATAACAAGTCTTGACTCCTTGCTATCTATTTGTTTGCCTGTCTTTCCCCTAGTCTGCCTGAGAAGCAGCACCAGTTTGAAGACCCAGGTGAAGATGGGCAGGCAACCTACTTCAGTTTCTTCCCAAGTCATTAAAGTATCTGTCTGATAAGAATGTATAAACTTCCTATCCAACTTCCTGGGTTTGTAGGTAGGGTAACCCTTTAACCTACCAAGCTGCTCAAGTGAGCATGTCAAATTGTGGTCTCAAAGTACCCAAGAACAGAGAAACACTCCCAGAGGCAGCAATTATGGCTGGCTTCTTGGTAATAATCTTAGTAGAGTGTCATTAAGTTTCACAAGAGATCAAAAGTATGTGAAAGTTTGAAATATTGTTAGTTCAGATTATGTGCATAGGTATTATAGAATGCTGTATCTTTCATTCCTGCTCAATGAAAAAGGTCCATCTGTGATATCATAAGCTATTTTACCAGGTCTATTTTCTTTAAAATCAATCAAAGATTGTATCAATAAGAGAAATAAACTAGGGGAAAATGGGGATAGCCACAGAATCAGATTCAATATGTACGTAGACAGCTTCAACAAGAGCGTTCAGAAAGACGTATGAATCTCCCAGAATTTGCATAAGCAAAACCATTTATTTTCTTTTTTGCTTTCCCTCTGTTCCTTTTCCATTTCAGTTAAGAATGCAAATTGCACATCGGACTTTGAAGAATATTTTGCTAAGAGGAAACTGGAGGAAGGAGATGGACACTCAGTCAGTATAGCAGAGTACCTACAGCGCAGCGATACAGCCATTATTTACCCAGAAGCCCCTGAGGAACTGTCTCGTCTTGGCACTCCAGAGGCCAATGGGCAAGAAGAAAACGGTGAGGATGGAATTCATTTTTAGCTACTCTTCTGACCTCTTGCAGCTGTTGCAATTATAAATGCACTACATGCCTGAGTGTTTACCTTAAAATTGAGGAACAGCTGCAGAAGCGCGGAATTTCATGAGCAAAGATTGGGACTGTAATTTCAGCATATTATGATTTTCTTATTTATTTCTTTTAGTCAGCAAATTCTGTAGGTGAAATAAATAGCAAGGGCAGTTAAAAACCCTTAATTGTAAAGGAATGGTGGTCTTGCTATAACATTGGTTTTAGAATGACTTTTCTTCTTTTGAGGAACAAATTAAGGATTGCTAACTAATTCTTTAAAGTCTTTAATAAATAATTAAACAAAAGCATCCATGAACAGTAAGTAGCCTGTTACTGGAACTAGATTGTGTTGCATGTGGAGATAGCAGATTGGCAGTCAAGTAAGCAGAAACCTCCTTTTTTTCTCTTTCCAAAAAACACACACTATTCCAGTTCTGCAACAGGTTACAGGAGAGTTTTCAATTAATTTCTGAGTGATTCATACGAGTTTCCCTTTTGTGTAGAGAAAGTGATTGACGTGGTTTGCAGGCTAAGTAGAAAATGTGACATCCCAATGTAGGCAGATTGCAATGATTTCTGTCAATCCATCCTGGGCAATAAGCCCACTAGCTGCCACTGCTTTGCTGACCTTGCAGCCTGCTTCTTCTCCTCCTGTCCCTTGGTTACAGACCTGCCACCTGGAACTCCAGATGCTTTTGCCCAACTGCTGACCTGCCCCTACTGTGACCGGGGCTACAAGCGTTTGACATCTCTAAAGGAGCACATCAAGTATCGCCATGAGAAGAATGAAGAAAACTTTCCTTGCCCTCTCTGTAACTACACGTTTGCCTACCGTACCCAGCTCGACCGGCATATGGTGACGCACAAGCCAGGGACAGACCAGGTGGGGGGGCTCGTTTTAAGTGATTTCTTTCTATAATAACCCCTTAGAGAAATGATATTGCTTTGATTGGCAATCATTATTAATTTTTCATGGCATTTTGAAGATGCAGATCTTTTAATGGTAATAGCTTTAATTGAGGTCTAAATGATTTTTTGATGGTCTGTTCTAATATGATTTAATAGTCTTATGTTCACGATCGAATGAGTGTGTTAATTTCTAATTTAGAAATTTTATTTGCACTTTAACTTGACTTTAGTTTCATTTTTTTTATGTTCTTGAAAATGTGAATGAAATTGTGGCATTTTAATTATACATTATTAAACATCTCAGCAATTTTAATTCCATTTTTCACCTAGTTTTACCCTGTATTCCACCCACCCCACATAGGATCTTGAAGAGATTTTAAGAATCTTCTCACTTTTCTTTGATGTGTTACTTTTTATGAAGCATTTGGTATATTTTCAACTCATTTATATTTTTGAATCAAGCTCATTGCACATAAGTTGGGCACTTTATACTGTTTTAATAACATCTGAGTATAGTAGGAATCCACCACTGCTCAAACATATACTTCATAACAGCATATCTTCTGTAAATCAAAATGGTTCCTTGATCATATATGCATTAAATTTAATGGGATAGAATGTGTCTGTTTTGGACATATGATTAGGCTTTTGTTACATTCTTGAACTGATTATTCAAAAGTGCTATATCAGAGAGCTCTTTACATACCAAAAATATATATTTTTGTGCTCACTAATGAATTCCTTCTTAAAACTTCTATTATGATGTGCTACAAAAGAAATCGAGGTGGTAGGTCTTAAAACATAGTTATCTGCACTGGGTCCAATTACATAGGAATTATACATATAATTTCTTTCTGTCTTAAAGGATGGGAAATAATACTCATCTAGATTTATCTTGACAGCTGTTTTTCAATAAAATATGTGTTTAATTAGACAAACATGCATCAGGACCACCTTCTAATCAAACAATTTGGTAATTAGCTCACTGTCTCTCACTTGATCTCTGTAATCGATAAAATATAATTCCGACAGAGCTTATCATTTCATTTTAAAGAGCAGATACAATTATTAATCTGTAACTTTCCTGCTTCCTGAAAAAAAAATAGCAGACAATGTATTCCCCCCTCCATTGTTTCTTACAATCAAAACACAGAGGGAAGGTGCGGGGGGGCGGGAGAATGACTGGATATTTATCCAACCTAACTGCCTTAAATTTCACATGCAAGAGTGTGATTGTGTTGGCGCATTACGAATGGTAGCTTTGGTGTTGAAAAGTCCCCTCATTTGCTCATGGCATTTACAATTAGTAAATTAAAATGATTGTATCATATTAACAGTGGCACAACTAAAGTTTATAGTAGTCCTCTGAGGGCTGTGGGGGGAGACAAAGCAGCTGTTGCTGTTTGTTTATGCAACTCAGCAACATATGAGCTCTGGTCCCTCAATGGCGCTCGGCGGGCTGGGCTCTGCTTGATCTTTGAAGGTTGCTGCTGTTTGAACAACCCTCCCTGTGTCCCATGTAACACCATCTGTCTCACTAGGAATGTGGGAAGATTCAGCACACCCTAGCAGTTGTCATACCGTTTCTGTGCTGTCTTTTCTGCAATAGGCTTTTGTGTCATTGCTGCTTGGAGGGAAAAAAAAAAAAAGGCTGACCTCCTACCTTGAACATCCAGACTAGATGGCTGCAGCTTTTTCCCTCCCCCCTTCTCCTTCTTTTTGTTCAGAATTCAAAGTCACAGTACTTTTCTCACTTGTTCAGAAAGGTCAGCTGTGTTTGATTCTATCTTTATGCTGCTTTTTAACTTCTCCTTTCTGTCAACTTTTTCACTTGTTTTGTCCGTACTCTTTTGCATTGCTCAGAAAAGCAGGGGACGGGGGAGAGAAACAAAAAGATGGTTTAATTCTCTGATCGGTACTTTTTTTTTCCAGCAGCGACAGACTCTTGCATTACGTAGCAAAGAAAATTTGTCCTTATAATCATAACACTAAAGGGTTCAGAGGCACAATAAGTAGATGTTTTTTAAACAGCATGTTATGAAGAATTATACATAGTTACAATATGCGGGGAATATTACAAACCTACGTTTCTTTTAAAAATTAACAAATCTGTTCCTCTGAACACTGCGTGCCTTAATATATTGCAGTGCCGATGAAAGACTTAAGAAATAATTCCAAAGCAAATGCTGAAAGTACATTCAGATTTGCTTCAGGTTTACTGCCAACATTTTGATTTTTATGGCAGCACTGATGAGGCAAATAAATGTACACGCAGATCTTTCACTCTGACAGAAAAATGCAAAACGGCTTTAATTATTTTTTTTCTTAAAAGGAAATCTTTCTCTCCTTCCATCTCTCCTTCCCCTCCCCTCTCTCTGCCCACCCACCCACATAGAAACACAGGGACAGATTCTATATCTGTATCTATATGTGTATCTGCATTACATTCATGCTGATGTCTTTACTCCTCCAGCACCAAATGCTGACCCAGGGAGCTGGCAATCGTAAGTTCAAGTGCACAGAGTGTGGCAAGGCCTTTAAATATAAACACCATCTGAAGGAACACCTGCGAATCCACAGTGGTGAGTAGTTGAGGTGCCAGAGTTCACATTTGCATTTAATTTAATGAGCTGGGTTTCTTACAGAAAGAAGAAGAGACTACATAAAACGTATATATAATTTTGTGTAGAACTATCAAGTTATCTTCATCAGTGATATCTAGTGCGTCCTCATATTTTTGCTAATTTGTAAAAAGAAGGGAAGGGTGGGACTACGAACCAAGAGCTTCCACAGAAGATTTTCCAAATATCAGAACCTATCATCTAATTAATGAATCAATTAAATTCAAACTGCCTCGTGAAGTTATTTCTACTCAGAGGAATTCAGATGTTCTTGTTCCTTTGGCACTCAGGTGCTATTATGTTGACATTCTTAATTTTTTAAAGCATTCAGGATGCCCTAATGATCAACAGTACAAATACCTCTAGCCCAGAAACATACTGTGATGCAGGAGTTTCAAGGAACACCTCAAGCTCCATTATTTTAAACAGCTGCCTCACACAAATTTCATTATATTTGTATCCTATCCATCTTTCCCCCAAGGGGTTCAGAGAAGGTGTTTAGTGTCACAACTACCCTACATGATGTGAAACTGAGAAATAGCAACTCACACAGAGGTCCTACCTGGCGAGCTTTTATAGTTCAGGATTTCTTCATACATTGTATTTTTCAAAGTGTACCTGTCATATGTTTTTACGTGGATTTAACCATGAGAAGCATAAAGCTTTCACTATACTCAGCAGGCATCTCGTGTAGGCTGCAGTTTTTCAAAAAGCGGACACCTAATTGCAGACACCAGTTTCCTTCTGCACAACCAGCGAAGTGGCCTTTTTGTGGCCTGTAGCTTGGGGCCTCCCGCTGGGTCTCCTGTGTTGAGATCCAATGCTCTTAACTAACGTACTGTAGTGCTAATCATTTCCTTGGAGGCAGATAATTGTGTGGGCACCATTGGATCTCCTAGATTAAAATTAATGGTCTGTCTGAGTGAATTATTAAATCTAGGTACATGTCTGAATTTATAGCAGAGCATAGGATAGTGGGAAAGCTTTCCCTTAGCCTAAAATTTATTTGATATAAGCACAGGTAAAGCCAGGAATTCAGTCATTTTAAAGTAGAAAACAAAAACACCAAGACTGTAATCCTATATGTGTATACACAGGTTGTAAATTCCATTGACTTCCGTGGAACTTACTCTCAGTTAAGTGTATATCCATTTACAGCTAAGAAGCTTCAGTTTTATTTTGAAGATACACAACTTGCTGAAAAAGTTTATGTTGTCTTGCAGTATTTAAGTCCAAAGCATTGTTTTGCTCACATAAGCACCTCTAATTCAAGATCTTCCAGTTGAAATCAATCATATGGGTTATCACTGCACCCACTGAAGCCAGTGGCTTGACCTAGATAGACAGACAGGAAATCATAATTTTTCATTATGAGAACATTTTGTCTCCCTTCTTTCCCACAAAAAAGAAGCTTTCAGTCAAGATAATCACAATCACCAGTGATGCCTGAGTGTAGGGAATTATCATTAATTTCAAAAGTGGTGTGATGGCGAATCAAGATATTTAAACTGCTTTTTGGTCCTGGCTTGTTCTCACTAACTGCAGCTTAAATAAACCACAATTCCATGATCCAAAATTTAGGGAAACTACGTTTAACTTCATAATTAGAAGCTTTTGATTTTGTGAGGGGTATCGAAGAGGAGGAGTAGAAGAGAGAAGTAGGTGGCTTATTGTCTCAAGAACAAACTACAGTTTCTTGTTTTGTTTTTTCTGAAAAGATCCAGCAAACTGTGCTGAATTATGTCCCTTATTTTATGTGTCTTAGGCCGTTTCCACACTACACTGTTATAGTGCTATTATTCCACTTTCAACATCCTGTGGAATTCTGGGGCTTGTAGTTTACTGAGGCCAAAGAGCTCTCTGGCTGAGAATTTTAAAGGCTCCTCCCTAACCTGCAAACTCTAGGATTCCATGGGATGTCTAATATGAAATAATAGCACTATAACAGTGTAGAGCAGAACTGGCCTTAATTGCCAGTACTTTTGCTTTAGGAAACATTAACAAAGAAAAGAGAGGGATACTTGGTAGTATATTAGATAAAATGGACCCAAACTAAAGCAAACTGAAGTGTGAGGTGAGATGCACATGCAAAATGTTTGCAGTGTCTCTCTTCTTTAAAAACAAGAATTAGTTTTAGAACAATCCTCTGCTACGTGAATTTATTGTCCAATGAAGTTTACTTTACTGGCTATCTAATTTTGTCTCACCTCCACAAGCCCCTTTTCTTTGCTCTTTATTAAATTTGTTTATCTACTATGAATCTACAGGTTTAATATACAAACCCAGATTTTGGTATCTATCATAGGATTTGACAGGCCTTTAGAGATAATTACTTTGCAGAGGGCAATAAATGCAGGACTTTTTTTTTCTTCATTTGCAGATCTATTTGGAGAGTTGTACTTCTAGAGTAAAGTTATCACACTATGCAGACTGCGATGTTTGCTGTCTAGGAAGATGCAGCTCTTCCAAGAAATAGTATATTTTCATAAGTTTGATTAGCTTCGATTATCTATTGTTTATTATGTGGATGTGATGTTTAATGACAAGAGCCTGTGCAGGAAAATGCTATTATTTCTCCTTTGGATAAGTAGAACTTGGCATGGCCAGAAATGTTTGGGAAGACACGCGAAAGTGGGCAAAACATGCCTTGATGCTTTGCGCCACCAGGTCCAGATAAAGCCCCAAAGTAATGTTTTTCTTGACCTCCCTTTAAGATATTAGTTTAAATGCTCAACAAGGAAATACTGCCCAGTAATTCTTTGCAGAGCTTTTTTTCCAGTTTTGCACAGGTGCATCCAAAACCTGGTAGGGCAGGGAGTCAGTTGGGGAGTAGCGTTGGAGTAGGGAATGAAAGTTATTGATCTGGCCTGCAGTACAGGAAAGGGGAAGTTCACAGCTTTCAGAGTGGCTACTGAATTCAGTAGGCCCATTCCAAAAAACAGAAAAAGCAGAGGAACAGAAAAGTAGGACAACAGAGCAACACTGGGTTGCTTCCTCCTCCATTCCTCCTTTTATCTGTTCCAGTTTCCTTCACTCTCTGGTTAATTTCAACCACTGTTATAACTGGCTATTTGAAAGTGGAAGGCGAGAAACTGTATTTTGTATAATCCAGATTGTACCTCCAGATGGATTTTAGAAACTCAGTTCATGCCGTATTTTTTAATTCAACTTTGGAAGGAAAGTATGTGTTGCACAAACTTTTGACTTCCGAGTTCAGATGTCATAGCAAACTGTGGTTTGTGCAATCCGTACTTTGTCTCCAAAACAGAATTAGAAACTCTAGATTGAACTGAGTTTTTAATATACATCTCAAGGCACAATCCTGTTTGTATAAAACATAGTTGCCTATTTCAGGCATGGGCACAAGGCATGAGAAGGTACAAGGGAGAGGAAATAAGAACAGATAAATGAGCCTGAAATTCATTAATGAAAATCCAAAAAGTTTCAATGTACCCTTGTCTGCAAGTAAAATCTATTAAAAATATGCACAGTATCAGAAGGTGGGAATATCAAAGACTTAGGTGGTCATGAAAGATGTGAACGATTCCTCCTTCTCGGGAAAGATGGCTAGTTTTCTCTGAATGTTGCCCCGTATTGCTATGTGGAAGTCTAATAGTCAAAATCCAAATAAACCAATCCACACCAATTCCCCTTAATTTAGAATTAAGATTGGGAAAATCTGCTAACAGTCATAGCTTACGGGGAACAAAATAATGTCTGGAGAATTCATTATGTCAGCTGGTCTGTAGAAAGTTGTGCTGCTGTTGTAGAGAACTTGCTATGGTGGTAGCACAACTTAATAATCACAGTAAGAACTTCATGGTGACTGAATGATTCCTGCATCCTTTTAAAAGACATGATAAAATTATACTCTTCTACTCCCTGTACTGAGATATTATAACCACAGCTGTGTGGTGTATAGACTTTCAATTTTGGTGCTTTACACAGTACACTTTGTAAGGTGCTCTGCTTTCTTTTTAAGAAGGAAGCAGAGAACCTTCCACACATACATGTCCTACATACAACAAAATAATAGCAGCTATGAAAGTTAGGGGTATCACACAATTAGAAGAGATCTTGCTTGCTGCTGCTTGGAGAACTTCTACATGGCATTGTTTCCAGTTGCAGAGGGAGAAATTTCAATCATTGAAGTAACATTTGTAGCTTGATGTGATTAGCTGCTACATTACATATCTAAAGAACAGATTTGTCTCTTACTAACATTTAATTTTTAAAAATTCATTACAGGTGAAAAACCATACGAGTGTCCAAATTGCAAGAAGCGTTTCTCCCATTCTGGCTCATATAGTTCACACATCAGCAGCAAGAAATGTATTGGCTTAATCTCTGTAAATGGTCGAATGAGAAACAATATCAAGACGGGTTCTTCTCCTAATTCTGTATCTTCCTCACCTACTAATTCAGCCATTACACAATTGAGAAACAAGCTGGAGAATGGAAAACCACTTAGTATGTCTGAGCAATCAGGCTTACTGAAAATCAAAACAGAACCACTAGACTTCAATGAATATAAAGTTCTGATGGCAACCCATGGGTTCACTGGTGCTAGTCCCTTCATGAACGGTAGACTTGGTGCAACCAGTCCAATAGGAGTCCATGCTTCTACGCAAAGTCCAATGCAGCACTTAGGAGTGGGAATGGAATCGCCTTTACTTGGTTTCCCAGCAATGGGAAGCAATTTAAGTGAAGTGCAGAAAGTCCTACAGATTGTAGATAATACAGTTTCTAGGCAGAAAATGGACTGCAGCACTGACGAGATCTCCAAGTTGAAGGGTTATCACATGAAGGACCCTTGTTCTCAACCAGAGGAACAAGGTGTTACTTCTCCGGGTATTCCACCTGTGGGTCTTCCAGTAGTCAGTCATAATGGTGCCACTAAAAGTATTATTGATTACACGTTAGAAAAGGTCAATGAAGCCAAAGCTTGTCTCCAGAGTTTGACAACAGACTCAAGGAGGCAGCTCAACAATATTAAGAAAGAAAAGCTACGCACCCTAATAGATCTGGTAACGGAAGATAAAATGATAGAGAACCATAATATACCCACTCCATTTTCATGCCAGTTCTGTAAAGAAAGTTTTCCTGGTCCCATTCCCCTGCATCAGCATGAACGTTACCTATGTAAGATGAATGAAGAAATCAAAGCAGTCCTCCAACCTCATGAAAACATGGCTCCTAGCAAACCAGGAGTGTTTGTTGATAAGCAAGCTCTCCTCCTATCATCGGTACTTGAGAAAGGAATGACTAGCCCCATCAATCCATACAAGGACCATATGTCTGTACTTAAAGCATATTTTGCTATGAATATGGAACCCACTTCTGATGAACTACTGAAAATTTCCATTGCCGTTGGCCTTCCTCAGGAATTTGTGAAGGAATGGTTTGAACAAAGAAAAGTCTACCAGTTCTCAACTTCCAGGTCGCCATCGCTGGAAAGGAGCAGTGCCAAGGTGGTGCTGGCTGCCACCAACAACACTCCCACTAAAGACTCTTTGTCAGGCAGATCCCCTATAAAGCCTGTGGACTCTATAACGTCGCCATCTATAGCTGAACTTCATAACAGTGTTACTAACTGTGATACTCCTCTCAGGCTAACAAAACCTACTCACTTTACCAATATTAAACCAGTTGACAAATTGGACCACTCCAGGAGCAATACTCCTTCTCCATTAAATCTTTCTTCCACATCTTCTAAAAACTCCCATAGTAGTTCTTACACTCCAAACAGTTTCTCCTCTGAGGAGCTTCAAGCTGAGCCTTTGGACTTGTCTTTACCAAAACAAATGAAGGAACCCAAAAGTATTATAGCCACAAAGAACAAAACAAAATCCAGTAGTGTAAGTGTAGACCACAACAGTGTTTCTTCATCATCTGAAACCTCAGATGAGCCACTGAACTTAACTTTTATCAAGAAAGAATTTTCTAATTCAAATAGTTTGGATAAAAGCACTAATCCAGTATTTGGTATGAACCCTTTTAGTGCCAAACCTTTATATACCACACTTCCACCACAGAGCGCATTTCCCCCAGCCACTTTTATGCCACCAGTTCAGACCAGTATTCCTGGGCTACGACCATACCCAGGAATAGATCAAATGAGCTTCCTACCACATATGGCCTATACTTATCCAACTGGAGCAGCTACATTTGCTGACATGCAGCAAAGGCGAAAGTACCAGCGGAAGCAAGGTTTTCAGGTAAATATCTGACTTATTCACAATTGTATATAATATATCTGTGTCATGTTTCATGAATTAAAACATCTTGATCATTTTCTAAAATGCCTCAATCCTTTTACAGTAGAAGAGAAAGAGACTGGGAGAATAGTTTAGAAAAAGAGGTGAAATATACCATGTGATGACAAATAGATGTTCATTTCTTTTGTTAGACATAACTTTCTGTTAGCAATTTAAGTAAATTTCCAGGGTCCAGTTTACCCATTCTTCAAATAAAGTACTCCTGGAAGAAGAACAATCCCATAGAATCTTCCCACAGAATATATTTTTTTTCTTTATCCCCTTGAGGAATGGGTAAAATCTGTGTTCTAAAAGGAAAGAATGCTTGGACAATTCATAGTAATAAATATCTCATGGTAAAGCCATCTCATTGTAAAGACTTCTGAAATAGTTTCTGGTTTGTGGCTTCACTGGCACAGCCACTACTGTGGGTAAGGTTGTTTCCTTGGCCACTGTAACTCTTAGAGATTCCCCAGAGAATCGCATGGAAATGATAATGCAGGCATAAGCTGTTTATAATATGTTCCGACTAATCTTTACAAAGCTATAAAAGGGATTATGAAGATCCCCAGGCCAGACTTGTTTTCATCTCACCTGTTCCATTTTCCACTGTTATCCACTCTCTTCCCCCCTCCATATCCCATCCCACAGACTTTGCAGCAAAGTCTCTAAAAATTCCAGTTGTTAGGCAGTTTATCTGCTCTAGTCTTTGTCACCATATACAACTCATTTTACCTTGATTTAGGCTGGCTTGATATGGGTCATATGTGGTCATACCAAAGCTGGGCAACCTAGGCTGGTCTACCATGACTGGCAGGGGCTGTCCAGAATCTTACACAGAGTATTTCCAATCAGTTGCCACCCCATCTTTATTTTAACTGTGGATGCCAGGAATTGCAGCTGGAATTTTCTAAATGCTGTATAAATGCTCTACCACTGACATATGGCTTAGTATAGGTATGACTTAGGTTTCTACACTTTTATTAACTCTGAATATCAAAAATTGTGACACCTGTCCATTTAAATAGGGCAAAGGACTTTATTCACAGCAAACATTCATTGTGTGTAGGAATTGTATATGTATTGGCAGACGGAGATTAACTGATATTTGATTTTTTCTTAACATCTGTGGATGTTCCCATATGACCTATTAGATTCCATTGGTAATTTTACCAACTAGTAAATGTTTTATAATTTCAAATGTGAAAATCAGGTATGGTTTAATGTTACAGGCAGTAATCCCTTTCTGCACAATAGAAGCATAAATAGCACGGTACCTCCATAACAGCTGTTCCACTATTCCAATTTACAGTACATCTGCCCTCTTTGTAAACGTATTTAAGCCTATTTAATCTTCTCTAATATTAATTAGTACAAACCTAGTCTAAGAAACTGAACTGTCTGGTAGCAAATGGAAATGTACGTTACCGTGCAAGTTTACGCTCTCTTTGGATCAAGACAAAATAAATATCAAGAAATTTAATAATTTACTGATCCACGTTCATTATTGCTTAATGCTGAAGGCTGTTTTAACATAGATAGAACATTGATAAAAAGTGTTATTAATATTCCCTATTTCAAATTACAAAATTAAATATGAAAATGTAGCTCAAGGCCTTTAGAGGGATACATTTAAATGAATTGCATAATAATAACATTTTGTACCTAAATATAAAATTCAATTAAAGCTGTTCTAAAACTTATAGAACATGTTTGATGTTCAGAAATAAAAGCTCTTTCTAGCTGTACTTATTTTTATACAACTTCCTAATATTACTTAATATTAAGAACATTTCATGCTCTTTGGAATTCTAAGCATGGTGACGGAGAAATAGGCCCTATTGACCTCTGTGAAGCTTCGTTCTATGAAACTATCCACAAGAATTGTATTACAAAATAGAAGTGGTGCAAAAACAGAGACCACAGTCCAAAGAACTACTAAAGTGTTGGTTTCTTTCAATTGAGCAGTAGGCACACGCACACACACACACACATCTCATGTCACTGTTTTTTAAATTCCCCTGAATTTTCAAACGGCCTTCTCTGTTGCATTGTTTGGGATTGTGAACAGGACTTTTGGCTGAGAAACAGAAATCTAAAGCCCTACTGCATGTCTCAGTCTACTTGTTCTGTTCAGTTCTCAGGACAGCGATCAGAACATAAAAACTTAACTTGTCTATGTAAGACTTTATTTAAATAAGAGGTAAAGTTATGTCTGGACCCAACATCGCATTCCATAACATCCAGCTAATTCACAGAATTATTGCAAAAGTGTAATACCTGTTAGAAAACATTTCAGATTCTGGTTTTATAAGCTAAATATGTTTCTCCTCAGGCTATTTATAAAAGTTATCTATTTAGCATGTCACTGAAGGCTTTCTTTCAAATCCTGTGCACAACCAGAATATATCTTCATAGAACTTTGAAGGTGTTGTTCATGCAGATACAAACCCAGAATATCTAGAAATGTATCTCTTGCCGTATTTCTTTAATATATTCTACAGCAGGTAATGATGTGTTCTAAATAAGGGACGTCAGTATTTTCCCCTCACATCTCAGGCCATTTCTGCACTAGATTGTTATAGCTCTATTATTCCACTTGCAACATCCTATGGAATCCAGCCAGCCCCTCCCGAAACTGAAAACCCCAGGATTCCGCAGGATGTTGCAAGTGGAATAATAGCGCTACAACAGTTTAGTGCGGAAATGGCCTCAGTGTCAACCTAGAATAGAATGTCTATATCCTTGTGTACACAAAATCCTCCAAAAACTGAAATCCATGATCGTACTTGAGTATCTCTGGAAACTGAAGTGAAGGAGCAGAAGATTCAAAACAGGCATAATTTTACACACTATTTGTCCCCAGCACTTCCAGAACTATACATGCCTATCGAGGAAGAGTTCAGTGGGACTAACTAACTAATTTTTACAGCTTTGGTCCAAACGATCATGCCAAATGACACATGAAATCCAGAGGTTCAAAGTTAGAACCAAAATCGGCTGAGAATAACAAAATGACTTTAAAAAATGCAATCTTACAACCAAGTGCTCTGTCAAAGTACACTGACATCTGTACTGATGTGAGATCAGTATGGACTATAATAGATAGAATCAAAATAGCATCTTCCACAGGGATGAAATCATGAAGGACAACATGAAACTGCCTTTGGTTAATTTGTCACTCATCATGTTCCTTGAGTTGGTAATGCTGTATGTGGTCATTTGATTTTCTTCTCTCATCCACTGCAAATATAGCACTTCTTTACATCAAACAGTAGAATCACAACCTACACGAGGCTCCTGACCCCACTGCTATTTCAGGAATAGCACTGACACTACTGTACCCATCTTTCCTAATTTAGGGAACTATTGACTGCTTGGCAGCCTAAGAAAGAGGCTAACTTGCTTATTCAGTCACACTGTTTCCAGGTTATGTCCTTTCTCTTAAATTCCAGGTGCCATATGAGACTGAACTTGTATTTTGCAAACACATTTCCTGGTGTCCAGTTCTCCATCTATCCTTATAATATTTAGCAGCCTGTGTCTACATACTGTGGCATCATCACGTGTGTTTCCTCCTTCCCACCAGCAGCCAGCCAGTAACTTGAGGAGAGAGCAGGGAACATTCAAAATGATGGCCAGAGCTTCTTTAGACTACAACATCCACAATTCCTAAGCCATCATACTACATACACAGCTAAATCTTCCTAAAAGTTACATAACATATAGGTAGAATTGTTTCCATGTCACTCATCTAAAATATATTGTGCTAGTTCCAGACATGCTGTTCCATGAACAGAAGAGATTATTTTATTTAAGGAGAAGCAAAGATCCCTACTGGGTTTTCCCATTTTGCTTTCCGCTTCTCAGATGCATGTATGCTGTTTTAGAGGTCTCTCATCTCTGTAACAGGATGGGAGAAGGTACAGTGGCTTCATGGGCAATATGAAGAGGCAATTGTAGAAAATCACTGCCCCTCTCCTTTCCCCAAATGCTAACAGCAGTGTACTGACTGTAAGTGTGGATGCAGCCTGGTCACCTCTGCAACTGTCAGATATTATATGCAACTCTGACCTTTGCTATGATGTACAAATACTTATTTTTTCCACCATTTGCATAAGAACCCCCTTAGGATCCTGTTACTCTATTTGATGAGAAGTTGACAGTGAGACATTCAGATGTCTTATTGTAACTCAGGACTGAACCATATTAAATTAAATATTATTACTAACATATTTTTAAGAAGACAGGATATTGTATAACACCATAGAACAAGGGAAGGAAACATGATTTACATAAACCATTTGGTTGCATCACAGGGAGAATTGCTTGATGGAACACCGGATTACATGTCAGGTCTTGATGACATGACAGATTCCGACTCCTGCCTGTCCCGAAAGAAGATCAAGAAGACAGAAAGTGGCATGTACGCATGTGACTTATGTGACAAGACATTCCAGAAAAGCAGTTCCCTTCTGCGACACAAATATGAGCACACAGGTACGAATGACTACAATGGGTAGAAAGAAGTTTTGTTGCATGTGATACATTTCATAATCTTTAATGAGTACACTTCTACAACATTAGGTGCAGCATCTGCTAAGACATTCAACAAGGAAGAAATAGTGTGCATTGCTTAGCTCAGTTTGATTCCCCCCTGCACTTGTTAAATATGTTTGCAGTTTTTCTTTGTGATTCCATGTATGAAGAGGTCATAGCCAACCAAAATAAAATAAAAATTGTGAATAACTAAAAAAAAAGGTCATTATCTAGACCTCCAGAGATAAATAAAAATAAAAATAAAATGTAAAAATCAGGTCTCTTTGTCAAAGGTGAAAAAAGAGTGGTCAGTGATCTTTTTTCTCAGATAGGATGAGTTTAGCAAATCAGTCCCCAATAATAATTCAGCTAATAACATCTTTTTCAATTAGTCTCCTCTTAAATGTCTATGTGGAGAGAATTACCTCAATAATAGCAAATTCCCTGTTATTGCTGATAAGCACCTATAATCTCAACCTACCTACTACTGAGCATAGTTGATCTGCCCTTTAAAAAAAGGTTTCCTTGAAATGAACAAATATGAGCCTTAAAACACACAATAATGTTGAAGTGAGCCTGTGTAGTTTTTTGAATATATGCAGTGAGCTGGAACAGTGTCCCAGGGTTTCAGTTCTGGAAACACATAATCCTGTCCACTCCCTGATTTAACACTCTTAACAGTCTGGCCTGCATCACTTAGTCTCTTTCCTCTGTAGTCACTTTCTTCATAATATGGCTGCCATAAGGAGACCTTTCTAAGATGGCTTCTGCAAGACTGCATGGAGATGCTGCTGCCACAATCAGTTTTGAATGTATCTGCATGATTACTGTATTTTGAGAAGCAGGTCTTAAAGTCTTTTTAAGAAGCAGGATTATCTTCTCTGTATGAAAACTCAGGGCATTGCAAATGCCTGAGATAAAACGTGGAGGTTTTTATGGAATGCCAGCCTAAAAATAAAAACTATGTATTTAAGAAAAACTGAAAGTATAGAAAATATTGAATGTAAAAATAAAATATTTGCAGTTTCCTGACTTCAAAATTATACATCTATGGCAGCCTTCCCTGACCTGGTACCTTTCAGATATGTTGAGCTACTGCCCACCCCAAACGTTCCAGCCAGCATGCCCATTTAACATGCAGGCTATGGATAATGGGAAATGTAATCTAATGCTCTGGAATTTGCCAGCTTTGGGAAGGCTGATCTGTGGATATAGACAAGAATTTAGAGTTCCATGTTATTAAGGTTCAAAATGCAGTGTGGCTAGGTGGACGAGTATGTTTGTTTCTGCATGCATGCAAGCATGAGGGGAAGGCACCAGGGCTCTAAACACTAGTATGAACACTTACATGTAGTATAAGGGACAAAAATTTAAAGCAAGTTATCTGAACTCTAGGGACTTAACCAATAATTAGCAGGAAAATAATGGAAAGATACACTGCAAACTTTTTAGCAAGACCAGAACTTTCCTAACACTAGCTCTTTTTCTGTACATATCATTTAATACAAATACTATCCCTTCATTCTTTTGGATTTTTTTTTTGTCTCTTCTAGTACATAGTTTTACTTTACACACACGCACACAATCCCTGAAACAGCAGTTGAATTCTTAATAGTGTTGATTCTTTTGTTTGCATTAATAACAAAGAAATTGGGAAAGGGAATCATTTGATTCTGTATATAAGAAGAGCAGCTTTATAGCACATTTTGGCTGAAAGCCTCTTGGTTATTCTCAACGAGAGCAGACCCAATGAATTAACTTGAATGATGTCAATACATAGGTAAATCCCAATGATCCAATAGGTATACTCAAGTCAGGAGCAATAAGAAGATTCAGACCTATATTTTGTAGTTTCCAGGATGTTTTCCTTTCTTTATAATCTATCTCTCTATGTAGCTACCTATCTATGAAGTTTTCAAAATCATTTAAAAACACTTCCTCTAAATGCATATTTGCTTTGCCTTACTGGAAATACTCTTGACTGAAGGAAAGCCTGGCACATAAGTGGACATTACTCCCACAAATATCAACCCTGGTCTTTCTTCCATTGCTTACTAAAATGAAATGAGCTTTAGCATGAGATCATAGTCCAACAAACTTTATATAATATTTATCCATGTCATTGCTGTTCGGAAAGCAGTGGCTTTCAGTTATGACTAACTCTACACCTTTACTGTGGAACATGGCTCAACAGCCTCTCAAATCTCATCTAAAAAAATTCTATTCCTTCCTTGTACCTTTGCCTGTTAACTTATGGACTACTGCCCTTTGCACAGCTAGTCAAATATCAATTACATCAGTGCTGGGCAGTTGGAAAGTATGATATACTGAGCAGCCAGTTCTCATGCACACTCCAGCAGTGGCAAAGGTGCACGACAAGTGGCTGATTGGCATTTAATCACCACTCACGTCACAAGCACCAGACAGGCATCTCATTTATCATAGTGTCTGGTCACCTCTGCTCTGAACTGACAATGTCCTTACATCCAGTGGTGGGGAAAATGAGCCAAAAAGTATGTTTTCAAGGCAGTTATCTTTGCTTTTGGGTTCACCAGTCTTAAGATATTGGGTTTACACAACAGACTTGGAAACTGTGAATGAGCAAAATGCGGCTTTAAAAACTTATGTATGTGCAGTTGGGAGCCCTGTTGGGCCATGGCTTCTTGACGTGTTTATACAGGTATTTAAAGATAAGCTGCTGTTGGTTTCACCATGTGTGTTTGCTGTAGAAAATACCACTGTTGAGAATACAGTCAAAATACATGAGTACCATGCTAAGTATGGAGTTGCTGTAGCTTGTGGGGTGGGGAAGTGGAGGGCAAAATGATGCCCATGGGCAGAATGTGCTGCTCCTAGCCCTGGCTGTATCCACAGCCACTGACCACTCTAAACTCCCCAAAGCACCATTTCTCTGGCCAAAATGAATGAATGAAAGAAAGAAAAGACGAGAGAAGAAAGGGCAGGAAGGGGCAGGAAAAGAAGAATTATTAAGAATTAAGAATTATTAAAAGAAGAATTATTGGGCCCCATTCAAAAATTTTAAAATAGCCATTTTTTAAAACCAGAAATCAACTACCTACCACTTCCAGTTTCGTTTTGTTTTTTGTTTTCTGGCATTTCTGGCAGTCTGAAGAGGTCCCTGAAGAGTCCCAAAGACAGAAAACTGGCCCTTGGATCAACCAGCATTGCCTACTTCCAATCTACTTCTATATACTTAGGACTTAACTTTTCATAATAGCTGTAATAATCTAGTTAAAAGTCGTGGCTAACAGCAAGTAAAAATAAGAAGAGATGTCTAAAATATATCATATCAAAACAATTTTGATGGCTAGTAAACAACTTCAGTTATTAAAACTGCATTATTAAAACTGCTTCTATATATTTCTTTAAAAAAAAAACTACCCCTACTCTGTAAATCGGTAGAACCTAAGAGATACAAGGTGTTCTACTGCTACTATGCCATCTCTGTTACGTGTGCTTTGTTTCTTAGCCTCTTTCAGCTAGATCTGATGCAGAAAATAAAAAGGATGTTTAAAGGCTCATGGGATTAAGGAAGAAAATTAAAGCAGTATTTTGGACCAGATTGTTTGGTTCACTGGTGTATATATTCCTTGCGTTGCATTAATCAGATGCAATTGTTACTTTGTTGGTTTGTTTTGAGAGGAGAACTCTGCAGGCTTTGCGTCTCTGCACCTCTCCTCTCCTGAATGATTTTATTACAGCCATCTGCAAATATTACGGTTTACTACACTACTACCGTAAACCTCTTATGTTAGAGCTGGCCTTCATATATACTGGGATCTGGGCATATGGCTGAATCCCGTAAAGTTGGTCGGCCATAAGGTCCACAGATGTAGCCTGAAAATTTAAAGGGAGAAAATTTGACAAGTCAAAATGCATGCAATCACCTTGATTTGCAAAAACAAACAGCATCAGCGAGGAAATAATTAATATACAGGTGGATTTTGAACTAGGAAGGAAGGCTTACAATGCAAACGAAACAAAAAACGTAGTCCTATTTTGGAATTGTCCTTTTGATGAGATTTGACCTCGTGGATTTATTGGAAACAATTTTCTTTGAAAGCTGAAGTGGCAAAACCAAGGAAACTGGAGTTAAGAGATTTTGACTTGGACTCCCTTCATCTCTGCTCCTGATTTCGTTTGTGAGCTTCAGCAAACAGTAGTCATATAGATGCACAGCCTGCTCAGAGGAAGCCTAAAGTGGGAAAGGTGACATTGGCATGCATGCAAACCTCACCCTAATGTCTATGTCTCTCCTCCTCACTTCCTAACCTTCCTTGTATTGAGGGTGACACCTGAAGGGAGTGTCTACTTTGTCATTGTTTCCCTTATGTTTGTGTTGAAGTATCTCCTCCCCAATGAATTGTTTGTGTAGTGATCCAGGCTTTCTGTTGCAAGAAACAACAGAAGCTACTTTTATCCCAATTTCCAGTGTAAGGATAGCAAAGGGCAATTTAGTCCATTCAGTCATGTTCCTGTCTACATATAAGCAAATCCCACTTGAAGCCAACAGATTAGTGTGTACAGGATTGCAGCCATGAACTATTGCATAGACACTGCTGCATTAGTTAGCAGGAGAAGCAGCAGGAACAGAGGATGACACAATATTAAGTTTGCTTCAATATATCAGGAAGAAGACATGCAAACTGACATGAAGCTGCCCTTGGTATCCCTCTACCTATCCTTCCATACTTACCCAGCTAAAGTTTACTTCAAGAAAATGTAAAGACCACTTGCTTTTTTCTTCTTGTTCCTTGGCCTCTTTTGTAAATGTTAAGTGAATTGCAAATTAAACTGATAAAGTTATGGAAAAAGCCTGAGCAGTGGAATGGCTGTCTCGTCTATTAATATATATGAGAAATTTCAATCTGTGTTCAGGGCAAGACTCTCTGAACTGCAATTAACCTTTGCTTTCAGTGTCTGAATCATTATCCTTTCCTCATCTTTTTTTGGGACAGTTAGTGCTTATCTTTTCAGAATAGCACAAATAACAGGCAAAACTTTATAAGCCAAAATCTGGATCTCTATGAAGGCAGAGTCCCACTTTTCTTCCTCATCAGCTAGTTTTACTAGAAGCGTCTTGATAGCTTATAACCAGTTTGATCATTTTCATTTTGACTGAGCTTAGGAAGTTTTAAGAAGAATGAATATATAATTATGGGTCTCAGATCATCACTGCTCAGTTGTGTATGACTTCAGCATGTCATTGTGTCATTATATTCATTCTTCTCATAACTAACTTCCCCAACTCTCCATCTTTGAGACAGTGCAGTACATCCCAATACAAGCCTAAATCTAATAGCATGTTACCAGACTTAGTTGCTATGGAAGGACTTATTCCCTCTCCCCTCCCCATTGGGGCCTTCTGTGCCACTTGCAGACTGGTTCCATAGGGTTTCCCAGCACTCTGCTGCAGTTTGTGAGGGTGCATGGAGGCAGAGCCATTGCCTGCTAACAGTTAATTTAATAATGAATAGTACAACCCCATTGAACCTTGGACACTTTGGCCCTAGCCAATCAGCCCCTCAAATATTATTTTATTTATTTGCATTTTTGCAATTGCGCTGTTGTTTTCCATTGCTTTATTTTACCATAGCTTGTATATGGTTCATTAATCGTAATACTGGTTTGAGTCCTTGAGCCACTCAATTGGCACAATCTTTGTTCCATGGGCTTCACACAGATGTAGAAAAATTCCTCCTCCTTCTCCTCCACCACTACCTCTGCTTTTATAGTAAATTTTTAACTACTGTTAGATAGTTAGCTTGCAGGTCTGGCACTCGCATCAGTACCAGGCATGGCTGAGCAAAAGGAGCTAACATCCAAGCAGAGCTAACGTGTTTCCCTGCTCTTCCTCTTTTCTTTTTCCTTTTCTTTTTCTTTTTCATTATGGCAGGTAAAATGTAAACCAAAACACTAGCCAAGACTGTAGTCATCCACCATCCTCTTGCTCCAAGAATCCATTTGGTCTTCACTACCTGAAGATCTGGAGGCATTCTGGTAAAAAGATGATGGTTGGCAATTGTAGTAAACATCTGAAAAGAAAAAAGAAAAAGGGACCCATGGTAACCGCCAGCTGATAAGCTTGCTGTGGGGTTCACAAGAGCTCATCAGGTTGGCCTTGGATTTGGCTAGGGAAAGTCTTGTAAACCCAGCCAAATATAGCAGTCCTCATCTTGTCTCCTTTAGAACACCAAGTGAATTTAAAGTGGATGTTTCTGCGTGGGTTGTTGTTGTTTTTGTGTGCCTTCAAGTTGTTTCCAACTTATGGTGACCCTAAGGCGAACCTATCACAGAGTTTTCTTGGCAAGATTTGTTCAGAGGGGGTTTGCCTTTGCCTTCCCTTGAGGCCGAGAGAAAGTGACTTTCCCAAGGGCATCCAGTGGGTTTCCATGGCAGAACAGTGATTCAAATGGATATTGCAGGCCAAAAAAGACCTGGAGAGAAGAGGGGAGGAAAAGGAAGTTAATTTGTGTTTCTTATTATTGTGCTGTCTGTCAGGGAAAGATATTTTCATTCAGAGCCACCTTTGATCAGGGCTGTTGGTGTTGACCAAGAAGCCCAGGCAATCACCTGGGGGTTGTCACTGAACAGAGACCAGATGACTCTGCAGTGGGGCCAAATGTAATTGCTTTCTGCTCAGAGGTGCTTGGAGTTAAATCAGTCTTGCAAGCAAGTCTATAAAAGTTACTGGGCTATAAAAATATTTTTATTAGCTCTTCTGTCCACAGATACCTGTGTTGGTAATGCGTAACACACCAATGGCCTAACTTTTTTTTTAACCTTCAGCTTTCTGCTTACAAGAGCTTTGCAGCCTGATCGTGTGTTGTGATTCCTGTTTGCCGTTGGCAACTAGGAGAATTGTCTTTTACAGGAAACTCCTAGTCTTGTAAGAGCCAGTGTGGCACAGTAGATTTTTACTGGATTTGGATCTCGGCTCTATCACATAAAGTTCACCGTCTGACTTTGGCCAGTCACTACCCTTCTGAGCTGATGTAAGGAAATAGCTGAGAAGGGAAAGCCATGTATGCTAATGGGACATTCTTGAAGAAAGAGTGCTGTAAAAATGTACTTGGGCAATGATATTACATAGACATGCATTTGGGAAAAAGTATATGCCTTGCATCATGCTTGCTTCTGCTGCTTCCAGGCCGCTATTATCTGGAGACAATTAAGGAAGGGAGGAAATCTAGGAGAAAAGCTTGTAGCTGATCATAGGTTGTGGCGTCCTGCCTGCAGACACCTCCCCCAATTCTCTGAGGCAGAGAACCTGATAGTGACAAGAGATTCCTAATATAGAATCTAAAGACTAAAGACTTTGTTGGTTTTAATTTTTAGTTTTTTTCACAAACTCCTCTTGTGCATATGCATACACACACACACACACACACGAGTATGCACAAGCCATGTTCAAAGCTCTAAATAAGTAAAAATATATGTAGCTTCTTTGCCCAGATCAACTTGCTTTTTGTTTTTTTACAGACATGCCTTTTACCTTGCATAATAACATGCTCCAGTTTATTATGTAAGCAAACTGATGAAGGCCATCATAGCCCTCCTTCTATTTCCAACTGTATGTTCAATAGGAATTTTCTATGATGATAATAGTAGTAGTAGTAATAATAATAATAATACTGTAGCTTTCATGCTGATAAAAGCACTGCCTTTTTTTCTGTAAACTAAATATTGTTTTTGAGCTTTACTAGCAATATCAGCTCTTTTTTTTACTGCTACTCTGAATTCTCATCTCCTGATTCCCTATTTAGAGCTTGATTCATTAAAAAAAATTACATGCTGTTTATAGATAATTTTCTGTCACTTGACTCAAAAACATGGATTACTTTTTATACTTAAATAATATACAGTTTCTTGGAGTAAATTCAAAGCTCATGAAATTTGCACTAGAAATGCAAGTCTTTCTTCTTTGTAACAACAGAGCAAGTGTGGTATTTGCAATTACGCCAAATTGCGTTTATAACGCACCTTTGACCGCCTCACTACACTCTGCCCATTAATCCATCTCCACCGGGACTACTTCTAACATCCAAACCCCTAAGTAGCTTCAATCAGCTGCCTTTAGAAAATCAAACCACTGCCAGATGATTCCTTATGTACCTTCCAAGTCTGGAATTTCTCCACCCTCACCCCCCAAAACTACTTACCATTTATCATTGAACTAAGAAAATATACAGCTTTCAAAAACACATTCTATATACCCATGTCTGAGCTCAAGAAGTCTGTACCTTTGGGCTTTTATGTATATTTTGCATGTGGCAATGAAATTTTAGGCCTCTGGGGGATTGTTTTTTTAAAATGGTAAGATATAATTATTTCTCACTGCAAATCCTAAGGGATCCAAGGATATGGGATAAAAGCACAGTGCAAACACATACACACACAAATATTTGCATAACATGTCTTTAAACATATAATAATTTCTAATTTTATTTATATATCACCCCCATTGGTACTTATCGTGAGAGAATAGAACAGGCAATAACACAGTAACATTTATTCTGTAAAATAATGTGTTTTAACAAGGGGAAAGAAGAGGGGAATAGAAAGATTTTGTTAATAGGAGATGTAAGTGTGTCTCCTGACAAAAATGCCTAGGTAATTTACAGTTTTGCTTTGTTATAAAACATGTGATGCTACCATATACTCATTGTGAAAAATGACTTATACATTTTGAATTACAATTTCAGTTGTCTTGGATGACAGATTTTAAAATTCACATGTTAATGTCATCCAGATCATTTCAAAGGCATCTCTTTTCATAGAGTGAAATTGTCTAACCGTATGATGAGACCACAACTGGATTTTATTTAGTGGCCAAAAGAAGCAGGAGATGAAAGTGCAGAATGGATACATGAGGCTGGGATAAATTTAAAGGCTAAACAACAAGACAATTTTAAGCTGTTCTTTGTTTTTTATACTTCGAGGCTTCTGCTGGATTGAAATGGAAATATAAAAATAAACATTTAAAGGGAAAAAAGTGAAAGAGTTAAGAAATGTCTCTTCACAGAAAATTAAGTTAATCTAGATCGGATGTTACTTTAAAAATAAAACACAATATTGTAGTATATAGCTTTGCCTCTTCACATTTCATCAGGAAAGCAAGCTATTGGTGGCTGCATAGCTACACAGAGGTTAGAATATTTTTCCCTGTATCTGTTTTTCAGGAGAAGCTAGTGAGCATTTCAGAGAAGGGCTTTATAAATAGCTATGCCTCAGCTTACATGAGATGGTATAGATAATAAAACTAGTGGCTCCCATGTCATTTGCTCTGGATGTTAGTCTGAACTTTAAATGAGCCATCCAAGGTGCTGAACCCTATTCCCAAAACAGGCTCGGCACCTTAGAGAGCTCCTTCAAAGCGCTAACTAAAACCTGAGCAGATTCACCATTCCATTGACCTGGAAACCACCAGCTGCCTCTGAAAGATGACCTGGGAAACCCTTTCCAACCTGATCTTTTTGTAGGTATAATCACATCATTGACCTGGAAGTACCTAATCAAACTATACCTGGCAGCTTTTCAGAACAGCAAAGAGCTCCCTAGAACATTCTCCCTAAAACATTGTTCACCTTCTCATGTTTTCCTTTACTTCATAAATGTGTGTATCACTGCAGACATTTCTTCTTCTCTTTCTCCTTTAGAGCTTGTACTCTAGCATCTGATCATTTCACCCTTACCACCCCCTGATTTCCAGGCATCAAGGAGGGAAGGTTTTTTTTTTAATAACATTTCATTTTCTGCAAAAAGAAAATTTAATAAAAACAATCTTCCTCTATTTCTCTTTCATCTTAGCGAGTCTACCTAAGGTCAGGTAACATGACAGGCTTTCTTGGAATGAGCTGGTGATAGTAAACACAATTGTTCTTATCATTTACCAGGGAATTTGCCAGCCAGCTTGATTGATATATAATAATATACTGCTTTCCACGTTTAAAGGACATGAAGTGTTTTACAGCATATTATAAAATAAGAACAGTATAAACACATAACAGTTTTAAATTACGGGGTTCCGTAGAACAAGGCTTGAAGCAACTTAAACAGGTAAATAGTGGGAAAAGCCAGGATAAAGCAAGCAAATGTTTAATACATGTCAAAAGTATATGATTGTTGGTTTCTGGCATATTGGAGGGCAGGACTATGTCACATGGAATGGAGATTTGGAATTATCTATTTCACGTGAACTCCCGGGTTGTGTGACAGTAGTGATGTATTTTTATGAGGACCAAAAAGAACATCCCACAAATCAAAAACGCAAATGATATCAGTGTGGTGCCCTGTAAGAACAGCTTTTGAACAGTTACTCTAACTACATTGTCAATCACAGACCCTCATCAAAACATTTGAGATAAGCATTTATTACCTTTATCTACCTTTTATATCACAAAGTGGCAATCATGGTGGCTCACAACAATACAGTTCTGATAAAACAAATGCAGTTGAAATATAAAAACATATTTACAATTCAGTTTAAAATGCACACAATTAAAAAGTGCCATTCAGAATCTCTTTCAGGTCCTGTAGGAGTTTTCCCACCTTCATATGAAGCCAGATCACCATATGTAGTAAAAACACACTAGGTGACAATGCCAGGTTTAAGTTGCCCACCAAACACATTTAATTTAAGTCCATTTATGGTTTTTTTCTTATTCTGTCTTTTGATCAGAATGCTGAAATTTTGTAAATGTAAGTAAAAACAAATTTAAAAATGAAATAAAGCATTTTAAAAAACATATGAGCAGAATGGTGCCATCAAAGCCACAACTCAGTACAGGTCTCCTGTATAGCCATATTTTTACTGTACATCAATAAAAAAACATACAAGTGTAGAGTAGTGAGTACAGTACATTTCAAACCAGAAACCTGCCCAGTTTCAATCTTACACCATTTCCAAACAGGCATTTTTAGTATGGAGATAATTAATACCCTTATTAAAAGATGTTGTAAGTATTTATTAAATGAAACTATATGTGAAAAACTTGGAACCCCTGAGATGTTCTATGAATTGATTGTTTATTGTTTTATTATTGTTGTATGGGTTAATTTTTGAGAAGAACAGGTATATTCCGGAGAGAAATAACTTCTATTTGCCTCATGTAGACTTCCACATTTAGACTCTGATCTACAAGGATGTCCTGGGGCATGAAATAGTCTTGTTAAGAATGTATGATGGATCATTGCTATGCACATTCATATAGTTTTGTTGTTGTGTGTGTTCAAGTCATTTCAGACTTATGGCAACCAGAAGGTAAACTTTTCACAGACTTTTTTTTTCCCCCACAAGATTTGTTTAGAGGGGATTTGCCTTGAGAGTGTGACTTGCCCAAGGTCACCCAGCAGGTTTCCATGGCCAAATGGGGATTTGAACTCTGGTCTCCAGAGTGGTAGTCCAATGCTCCAATCACTACGCCAGGCTGGCTCTATTTTTATAATAGCACAGCTGAATTGTGTAAACGATAGCATATTGTTTAAGCACTGCTCAGAAGTGAATGCTTAAGGATCTTGCCAGTCACCCAAGTGGGATTTTCAGGAATGTTTAAAAACAAAACTAAATCAAACAACGAAGACTTCACAAACACAAGCTTCCCTTCCCTTCTTCACCATTCCACCCTGTGAGGTAGGGCCTTTCCCCATGATCATCTCCACTCAGCCAGCTGTAGGAAGAAGCCACTGGTTGTGCTGGCTTGCAAGCAAGTATTCTGAGCCTGTGTTAAGAAATTCATTTCAAATTACTATCATACACGGTGAATTTAGCCCAGATTTGGGTTTGGCCTGTGGCCACTACCACATTTAGCATGCCAAAGCCTGCACATTCCACTTCCATTGTGTGTCATGATTGCCTTCCCCATGGACTGATACAGCCAGGAAGTAGCAGGAGAAGAGTGTCTCTGTGTGTGTGTGTGTACGCATTTCTCCTTAATAGCTTGAAGCCTATGGACAGATGTTCGTATACTCATGGATAAGGATTTTGATCATGTTAGCCAATCACATCCCTCAGCAGAAAGAGGGCAGGGTTAGGAAGTAGACTTGAAAGTGTGCAGGCACAAACTACATTGTTACATGCCTTCAAATTGACTGTGGTAATCTTCATGGGGTATTCTTGGCAAGATTTCTTCAGAGGGGGCTTGCCATTGCTTTCCTCTTAGTCTGAGAGTGTATGACTTGCCCAAGGTCACCTGGTGGGATTCTGTGGCTGAAGTGGGATTCAGACTTTGGTCTCCCAGATTCGCATTCAAATTGCTACACCAAACTGGCTCCTCTATGCTATATGGCCAAGATGCTGTTAGTTCATGTGAGTATACTAGCATAGAAGAAGGTAGAGGTGACAGTGCAGCAGGAGTAGTACAGTGGCCATAGGTGCTATCATAATGGGGGTGGGAGGCAGCGTGAACTTTCTCCAGCAACTTGGACACCAATAGGGCAGCTTTATCTACCGATGGAGATGGCTTTCACTGCTTTCAGCCCTCTGCCACATATGTCCTACTCAAAAAGTCAGTATAAAGGACCCTTATGCCAGTGTTAGTCAACAATGGGATACTGAAGGAATTCTGCTGAATATTGCAGCATATAGATTGTACAGCATGTGGCACCACACATTAGGGCACATGGACTAAAGCTTGCATGCCAGTAAGCCAACTGCAATCCAAACAAACTCACCTGTATATCAAAGGATCCCAACTGATTCTTTGTAACCTAGGGAGGAGGAGAGAGAAAGATGAGGAGGCGGCGCAGGGCAGTCCACAAGGGTCCACAACCTATGATCTCATGGACTAACTTAAGGCAATGAAAGAAGGAAGCCATATTTAAACGTGGGGAAAGGGATGTAGGGAGACTAGCAGACAACTAGTAAGAACAGTTCAGTGAAAAAAGTGGTTGTGATTCTTCTTCAGTGTATGGCGGCATGTGATAGAAACTCTAAAGAGCAGAAAAGAGTCTCATAAACACAGCGATATTACTCTATCATGTTCTAACACTTGTAATAATCACAGACGCTTACTTTTTAAATTGCCCTATTGTTGAAAAAAAATTGTTTAGTGGACTACAGTTAGAAATTCTTGTCCACAAGCAATATACTGTGTAAATCTAGATAGTTTGTTATTGCATCATGTCTTGCTGACGTTTGTCAGTTTCATGTACTGACAAGCCCGCCCGCCCGCCCGCCCGCCCGCCCTCTCTCTCTCTCTCTCTCTCTCTCTCTCTCTCTCTCTCTCTCTTTCCTTCCTTCCTTCCTTCCTTCCTTCCTTCCTTCCTTCCTTCCTTCCTTCCTTCCTTCTTTCTTTCTTTCTTTCTTTCTTTCTTTCTTTCTTTCTTTCTTTCTTTCTTTCTTTCAATATCAGCTCTATTTTAGAAGGAAAGTATGGATATTACGAAGGTGTCAAAGGCATTCTAGGGCTATTTGCAGCCTCTAATCAACGAGATGTGTTGGGGGGGGGGTAGTATCAAATTTCAGACCTTGGGTTTGAAACTGCTTTAAATAACAAAGGAATACAGTATCCTGCAGCTGAAAAGAACTTCAGCATTCAATGAATTTCTGACAACTCACAGAAAACTTCTCCAAATTGCTCTCTAGGAGCAATTTTGCTCATGTAGCATATTTCAGTAGTTGCTGATAGGGAACTAAATCTTTCAGTAAACTTAATGGAAATTTTTCCTGAGTAAGGGCTTCACCACTGAATTCTTAGAATCATACTTCTTTCCGTCCACACAATTAGTTGCCATGTGTGTGGTCACAGAGCCAATGATTCTGCTCCTATGTAATTCAATAGCAAATCTCTTAATTTGTTCCATCCCATTTCTTTATTCACATTCATATTACCTTTGATTCGGGGTCACCGTGTTGGCCGTACAGCAAAATAAAATCCAAAATCCACAAAAGAGTGGTACCTTTATTGACCAACCAAAGTGCACAAAATACATCATGCAAGTTTTTTGAAACTCTACTGGCTTCTTCATCAGGCAAAAGATGTTGAAAAATCATACAGAGAAGAAAAGAAAAGTGACAGTGTTGGAGTTACTTTACTGCTGCTAATGGAATTTACATTTTACTGTCCTTTGTCTCTGTCCCCACATGGCCAAGAGGGGAGTGGCCTCTGCCAGCATTGAGATCCTTCCAAACCAACTGAAGAAGAACAGAAGCAACATCTGATGCAAAATGAAGACCTATGACTCCAACACCGTCGCTTGTCTTTTCTTCTCCTGTATGATTTTTTAAACATCTATGCCTGTTGAAGAAATCACTGGAGCTTCGAGCTTGCATGATATGTTTTGATTGGCCAATAAAGGTATCACTCTTTTGTGAATTTTGGGTTTTGTTTTATGTTGATTATTAAGTCCATCTGTTTTGAACAATT
>CM059599.1:239520003-239795003 GCA_030412105.1 Cyclura pinguis
TTCATTCAGTGCAGTAGAGTGTACTATCAGGTAAGTGTGCTTGGGAAAAAATTAATTTAGTTTGCATTCTAACATAAACTGTCCTAATTCAGACTTTGCAAACCAGTACACAAACCAAATTAAATCATATATTGAGACTTGCAGTTTCCAGATTTTGCAATGCACATATTAGGGTGAAATAGATACACAAAAGTCATACATCAGTGCAAATAATGTAGAAAAACACACATGAGGGAAAGCTGTTCACAACAATGAGTATTTTTGGAGTGAATTGTTTATAAAAAATGTGTATGTTAGAACAAAAATGCAAGAAAATGTGCACAGCTTTTTCTGGTGATTTTTAAGAGCAGCAAACTGATATGGAAACAGGATAATACAACTTAAAAGTTGGAAAAGTTCAAAACAGAATGAAAGCGACAGATTTCTCCATCTCTACTCTTTACTTTGAATTAAATCTGTAAAGGATCTCTCTACCAGCGCACATAAATATTGGGTTACGTCTGCTTTTGTGGCATCCACCATAAAGTAAATTTGAATTAATCCCAGATAATTGTCATTTGTTCACACATTCTAGTACAGACATATTGCAGTCACCTTCCTGGATTATCACTGTGATTATACTGTCAGTTTTAAATAGGGCCTTGGTGACAATAGTTATATTACAGTACAGCAGACACTGATAAGCCCAGCATATCAAGGCATCTACAATAAAGGACACAATCCAAAATTCTGCATAGGTAAAAGCCAATTGGCCTTTGCAAAACTCAGATGGCAGTTTTCTGTGTACAGAGGCTCCCTGTCTCATAAAAGAAAGCAAAGACACTTGGGAGTAGAACCCCATATGTGCATCGGAACATGCTCAACTTTGGCTATTCTATGTATACTTGCTAAGATTCTAATAGCACAACCCTATGCTCATCTAGTCCACTCCATAATGGGACTTAATCTCAGGTAAATGTGCTTAAGGTAGCAGCCTTAATTACAGGATTTAAAAAGAAGAAAAGGACCTCTTTGTCTTCCTTTAATCACGTAATTAAACAAGCTCAGTTTAAAGCCACTTTTTGTGTTAGGAAGAAGCAAGGAAAGGAAGTAGTCTACATTCTGCCTGCCTCCACTCACCCTCTACCACTGCAATGCACAGTGAGATTCACAGATTTCCCCCACAGTGAGGTCTGTGAGTCCCCACTCCCTTTTGACCTTAGCAATCATCACCAAAAGTGACATTTGCTTACAAGCGTGGTCTCTCTGTTGCACTGTAGGCAGTGGGAGAAAGAGAAACTATATTTGCTTGCAGTTCTTTTCTCACATTTAGCACAAAGGCCAATGGACTATTTTATTTAAATATTTCTAGCCTGCCCAATAGCATCTAATCTTATATCAGAGTCACTTTACAAGAATTTTAAAATTGTTTTAAACAACAGCTGAAACAAAGTAAAACCTTTGTTTTTGAGGGATCAACATCAAGCTGTGGTGTTATTCGGCCTCACTCATTAAGCACAGATATTGGAAGTTTTTCCCCACTTTCCCCATGAGAAAGAATGTACCCATACATGCTGTATCCACTGTAAAGAGCATTGTGGCAGATTACAGACCTACTTTAAGCTCTCACTCTATTGCTTGACTACAACCAGTATTTCCTGAGAAGCCAAGAGACAACACAAAATAGCTGTTTTGGAATTTGGTAAACAAAGGATCAAGGAATCATAGAGGTATGCATGCCTTCTTTGTTGGGGACTCAGTGGCTTGTAGAACCATCTAGTCCAGACCAGCACATCCTCAGCATCAGTTCTGTTGGTCTCTGGTGGGAAAACCAACTATCCATCTAGGTAACTAGCTCTGTTATCAAAACTATCACAAAGTATTTCTTAAAGTTCAGCAGAATGTTATCTTCCTGTAACAAGTGTTAGCCTTGCTTCTGGGTTTAACAGCCTTTATAGTGTTTGAAGAGTGCTGTACCGCACACCACCAATCTCCCTGCCCACTCTGCTAAGTCTTCTCCTGGCTAAATATATCTAATGCCTTCAACCTTGCCCGATGGGACTTGTTTTCTATATCACTAACCATCTTCATGTTTATCCATGTAAAAGTATGGTATCCAGAAAGGGAGGCCAAAGACAAATTGAAACAGATTACTGTTTGTCAAGTAGCTCTGTTGAGTATTTAAGTACGACAGTATGAAGAAAGCTGGTAGCCAGCTAATGCATGAACCTGCGTATAATACATCCTTCATTTGAATACAGTAAGGGTGAACAGCATGAGCTTAGGAAACCACTTATCACCAGTTGCTACAGGAAGCAGCAGCATCATTCTCTGAAACAAGGAGATCTGACTGAAGCTTTGCCCAACATTAGCTCTTATGCTCTGAAACTTTAGCATGTGAAAGACTGCAACTGTATGAATACTCATTTGGGAGAAGGACCCATGGCTAGCAAACTTACATCAAAGCAAGAATGCATCAAATCAGGCTAAAACACTTTGCAACAAGACCATTCTGCAAAAGAGAGAGAGAAATTTTTACAGAAGTGCCATTAACCAATTTGTTTGGAAAGACCCGCATGCATGCCAAGAAGGCTTCCCTTCTGAGGAGACACAGGTGTCTCTCCCACATCTGGTACTGGAGACAGGAGGAGAGAGAGGATTCTGTATCTGTTGTGATTGTGGGGGAGTGTGGAAGCTGTGAAAGAAGCTATGAAAGGAGGTGGTATTCAGAGGGGAGGAACGATAGTCCCCACTTACTCACAGGTGCTGGTTCTGGGCTATGACTGCACCCAGTGAAGATTCTGATCCAATTAAACATGGAGCTATGGATTTCTTCCACTATACACCTACTGTCTCACATGTGTAGGAGACTTACAATGCAATATGTGACATGTTTGTACACATGGTTCTATCTCTATTCCACTCCCTTCCTTGCTTTGCCTTAATAAAATAGGCTATTCAAGAACATAATAATGGCTGGAATTCACTAAAGCAGTTACAGATGAGTAACCACTTTGGTTCCATAATTACATAGGGTCTCCTGGCCTGATCCTCCCCAATTCCCAAAGTGGTATGTTCCCCTGTTGATCAGGAAGCAGCTTATTGATGTTTCCACCTCCTCCCATGAGCAAGCTCCAGTGTCACAGCTGGAAACAGGGAACCCTTGCACTTGAGATTACTCACATATGGGGGTGGTGATGGGGAACATCAGTCAGCTTCTTCCCCATTGACAGAGGAACAGGGTCCTATTGATCACAGTGTCCAGTAAGTGGGGATTGGCTGGCTTTCATGGTCCTTGTTGTTTTTGTTGTGTGTCTTCAAGTTATTTCCAACTTATGGTGACTATTGTCAAGCCTCTGCCCCAGGACCAAGACAGAATCCTTCCCAACAGCCACACCCCAGAGACATGAGAGAGACAATACTTACAGCAACCAGTGTAGGTGGAAAAGGGAGAACCCAGGAGTCACTAAGCATTTATATAATATGGACTCATTAATTAGGCCAACAGCTGTAGAAGACTCTGACCCTATATAAAGAGAGACCGGAATGGGAGGAAGCTGTTGTAGCCAACTGATCCTATTGGTGGAAGCAGCCTAGTTTACATTCAGATTCCTTGCTTGTGCTTCTAGAACCCTTGACCTTCATCTGGTCTATAGATTTTGCCACCAAACTGTTTCTCTGGATTTACTGTGAACATGGACTGCAAAACAACAACTGGTAATTTGCTAGCAAACTAAGACAAACTTTGCTCACAGGCTACTGATAACAGGCTCTAAATTAGACAGCTATAAGCCTTGGCTGGCTGCTGGTACAGGACAGCCCTAAGGTGAACCTACCATGGGGTTTTCTTGGACTGAGAGTGTGTAATGCACCCAAGGTCACCCAGGGGGTTTCCATGGCCAAGCGGGAAATTGAATCGTGGTCTCCAGGGCCATAGTCCAATGCTCAAATGATGAAGCCATGCTGGCTGTCAACATGCATCCCTAAACTAGTCAAAGCATAGGGATTGTGAATACAAACTGGTCACAAATGCTTAAGTGTAGATTACACATTTCTTAATATCTTAGTGACTTTTGACTGACAACAATAGCAATAGATCTAAAAGTAGATTTCACACAAAATAGTATTACCAAAAAATAGTCCTGCTGCAACATGTCACATTATCCAACCATACTTCCATGATTCTTGGATTTTTGGAGTAGAATCTAAACCTTTGGTGGTCCAAAACTCCAGTCAGTAACATTTAGTAGACTCTCAAACTGAGATCACAATAACAGTTACGATAATACAGGAAGTCAGAAGGAGACTATCTTTTCCTACTGAAATGCAAGTGGTGCTAGCATTACTTGCAACCAACAAAGCTGGGGAACAAGGAAGCCAAAGTCAAAGCCTCACAAAAATAATCATGCGCAGGGTTTCTCGTCCGCCTCTCAGTTTTTACAAGATTACCCTAATATTCACACTATAAATGTTATCTGCACATTATACATAATGACTCTTATCGGGAAACTGGATTCTGCTTCTTAAGATCTAACTGCCAAGTGAGAAGTATCAGAAGAGAAAAAGCAGATCACCTTATCAAATCTGCAACTCTTGAACATGCAGTATCTTAACATAATGTCTGCCCAACATATAGGTAATTTTGGTAGAGGGTATGTTTCATTCTATTTGTCCTTGAATTAAAAAAAAATCACTGTCTTACTACTACAGATTTGGATCTCTAAATTTGGAAAGGAAATGAGTTTAGATTCATTTCCTCATATGCTAATATCATGCTAAGCTATGACTTAAACTGGGGCAGAAGGCAAATCTGAATTGGCAGATAGATCTCTAGTTGATTAGCAGTGCATCTGTAAGGACTCCTGCTTCTCAGTGATTTAATATTAAGCAGCAAAATGAGTCCCTACCAGCATAACCAAATTACCCACAAAATGGAGGTAGCCATCTTCAATGTGGGAAGAATGTGACCTCCATTCAGTTCTTGGGCACAAAATCCATGGCTCTTGGGTCACATATATCCTTCCAGGTGTGTGTTTTGTCATCCTATTTCTTCCCCACATCTTCCTGTGGAATTTGACACTGCTGAAAATTTAAGCAGCAATTTGGCCACTGCCAAAGTCTCCTCTATGCTACTATTCTATCTGACTGTCAATGATTTCACTACCCCCCTGTTGCTTGTGTCTCCTCCATTGATGAGCCCAGCCATCCCATCTGGCAATTCAGAGTGTTGTTGCTGTCCACTTTTTGGATGATGCTCTAGGAAGTGGCCTCAGAGGGCCTGACCTCTGAATGCTGAAGGCTAAAACATCTTCAAAGGCAGTGCTATTCAAAGTGAGGGTCTGTGGATCAGTGCCTGGGCCATCTGCTGCCAGTCCCCAGAGAGCTTCCAGGAAAGAAACAAACAATACTAGCCAATGGGCACAAACATAGTACTGGTCCTTGACATGCTGGTGGGGGAAGGGGCTGGACTGGAATTATTGGTTCCCAGATGAGATGGGCTGAGAATCATTGTTCTACGGGATACTCTGAGAGCCTGCTTTATGGCCTTCTGGATGTCACTCCAAATGCTGCTGATGCTGCTACTAATACACTCTTTGAAAAAGCTGAAAATAAAAGGGTGGCTAGAAAGAGTGTGTGTATGTGTGTTAGTACATGCTGGAAGGAATTTGTGTGTGTGTGCATGCACTAATATTGTCAGCTTTTTGAAACAGCAATAAAGGACAGTTAAGGGTGACTAGGAGACATGAGACAGGAGTATCAGAGGTCATCTCAAATCTTGCTAGAGGAAGGCTTCTCACAAGACTTCTGGGCTCCTGCAAGATCTCAGATTCCACAGGGACCTTCAAACCCTTGGAAATCTCACAGCTGCATTGCAAGGAGAGGAATTTTATCATCATCAGGATGAGCATACTGCTCAGCTTGGAGTGGGACCAGTGCATGCTGGCCACACTCACAACAGACCTCGCTGTTCCAGCATTTGGGATGTCATTTGAGGTCCACATATTTGACTGCTACCCCAAAATATGGGCTATTTGGCATCCAATATTATGCTCATTTCAGACAAGCTTTCTGGCTTTTAAATAAGGGATGACTCTAGCAATGTGGGACACTTGTCATCTCTAGTGTGCGGATGTGTGTGTGCATGCAGGTGTGCATGGTTGTGCACTAATTTGTGAGGAGTGTCTGTGAGCCTGCCTGTGTGTGTACTAGTATAAATGTATGTGACCCTGAAGTGAGCTTCTCCCCCACTGCAAACTCTCCTTGTGTTTCTACCATCAAACCAAGAGGTCCATTCAGCTGACCTTGAACTGGGGGAGCATTATCTGTTCCTTGATAGCCCATGAGTGTATAGGGTTGGGTCATAAGCAAAACCTCCTCCAGGAGGACACTGATATGGTCTAGGGGCATACTGAGGATATCCATATTTTCAGGGGAGAGGGATCATAATCCTGGAGAGTCCCTTCAAAATTTGGAGTAAGGCCAGAGCAGATTCATCCACTGAGTGACCTGGAACCCACCCACTATCACTGCACACATGCCGTCATATGCATACACACAGACACAAACCACCCTTTTAGCACAAATCAGGAACAACTGGTTAGGTAGGACTGTGGCTTGTGAGGAAACTTGAGAACCCCTGTTGTATTATTGTCAGTTCACTGGCTGGATCCAAAACTGGTGGGTTTGCCAGATCTGCAAGACCTCTGTGCCAAGCCATGTCTATGCCAGGAGATACTAATCTGCATGTCTGTTGGCTTGAATAATGTGCGTGAGTTCCTGCATACTATCACACCTTGCTTGCCTCTGTCTGCTGTGGTGCTCTGATTTGCATTGGCATGATGGAAGTTGATCATGGAAAAAAGTAAAAGTCCTATTCTGCAAGGAAAGAGCCGTTCTTCTGCTGGAGAGGTCAAAATGGGGCATTCCATCTAGGACACAGTAAAACCCACCTTCATGGCTATTTTGCTATCCCAGTAGCTACATGAAGGTAAAATAAATATACCAGCATATCATTTCAGAATGCAACCTTTCTCACATCAACAGTGTGATGACCGCACACTAATCAGGATTTACTCTGGGGTTTGAGAGCAACAGATGACTCAGTTAGCGAAATGCTTTGCTTGTTTTGATATGACTGTGCAGCAGTTATCACAAGATATCAAGCAAGAGTGTGTGGAAGGAACAAAGGGGTGGGTGGAAGAGGAACAGAGAACAGAAATCAGCACATTACCCCAAAAATGTTGCATGTTTGCAGCAGACGGACATCTCTAAAGCAGGAGGGTCTGCCTAAATTCACCATCCATTTACAGAAATTGTATACTTACAGTGTGGTGTTGCTTGGTCTCAGACAAGCACGGTTGTGTTTACCTGAATTGTGTGATCCCATTTATGTGTGACAAACTTTAAATAATTGCACTCAAAGTGGCAGCACTGGAAATGCACATTAAAATAAATGCAGAAAAGTGCACTTGTTAGATAGGCAGATGAAAGTTCACCTCCAATAAATCAACTGATTTCTTGGACTATGACTTGCACAGCACCATCATGAGCAATGCAAAGAGGCTAGTATTCAACCAAAACACAAAAGACAAAAGACAAATTGCTTTAGCATGTTGATGCAGATTTATAAATAAGATTCTAAATGCTGAACTCTAAGGAAATCAAGTTACGTTTCTCACAATGTATATAATAAAGTTACTCTGAACATCTATGCTGAGGTTTAAGGCATAATAGTGAATAATACATCATACAGAGTTATAGAGTTTTTAAAGTGACCAGCTGAAAAAAAAAATGCAAAAGCCAACCGACAATATTGTGATGAAGACAGCACCAGGAATGACAAGTTCAACGAATATGCAAAAACTTTTGTCAAAGCAAATGTTAATTTACAGCACTATCTGCAAGCCTGTTAAGTCCAAACACTGGGATTTGACAATGTTTGGAGTAAACTGGCTAAAATTCAAGCTTTTAAACTAGTCTCGAGACTGGGCTTTCTACGTCTTACCATAAGTCTGTTCAAAACACATTTTGTCCCTCCAGTTTCCATTAAGAGCTAAGGGGGTGCTTAAATCTCTTGGTCATTGAACTCACTGGGATCTTAAAGTGCTTAACGTTGGCAATATAGTGTTCTGAGGCTGCAATACTACCTGCTGAGAGTGTCCTGTTCAGTTCCGAGCATCGCTAGTTAAAACCCTCAGTGTGTGATGGATAAGACCTTTGCTTGAACCCTTGGAGCAGCCTGCCTCCCCCTCCACTTGATGCCCTCCAGATGTGTGGGACTACAACTGTATTGGCCTTGTTGGATGGGAACAATGGGTGATGTTGCTGAGCAGACGGTATTGGACTAGAGCCAATGGGCTGACTGGTAGAAGGCAATCATATATGCTCCTTACTTCCTCTTCTAAGCACACAAATACTGTGCATCCCATGTTCTGATGCTCAGAAAAACATCCAGAACTTCCAGAAGGAATAAGCACAATTGGGCAACATCTCAAAATGGTTTCTGCTTTTCATGAGGCAGAAAACAAGAACATTATCAGTATGAGTGCAAGTGAAGAATCAAACAGAATCCAGAGCTGGGGAAATAGACTTTCTTAGCCTATAACTCCCAGAATCTCCCAGCCAGCAGCTGTGCTGGGTGAAGGACTCAGAGAATTATGTGTCCAAAAAAGTAACTTTCCTGGGCTCTGAAACAGAGAAGAAAATGGTATGTCAGCTCGGTTCCCTGGTATGTCAGCTCAACATCACCCACGGAACTGAATGCAATCACTTTGCATAAATGTTATGTTTCACAGATAGGGTACATGTGTCTCCAAGCAACATTAGAGTGTGGTTAATGTGGCAGAAGTTGTTAATGGAGAGGAACAGACAGGCTAGGAGAAGCTGTAGCAGTTTGGTTTTGCCTGAGTCTACTGGAAAAGACAAGATCCAACCCTTCTCTCCTCTCCTTCCTCTATATTTGAGTGCAAACTACTTTTGAGCTCAGTTTGTATCAACTGAAGTAAACTGAAGAAAGAGAGAAATGGAAAGAGGAGAGAGAAACTAGAACGTTTTAAAAACAGTTGAAAAAGTGAGAGAACAGCGTGTTAATTGGGACTGTCCCTGCCAAATCAGGGCAGTTGGAAGGGATGGTGCATTGCTGTCTTCCAGGAGCTTGGTTACACAGCACAGGTTTATGAACTGCTGAGTGAGCCACCAGAGATGACTGCCAAGCTGTGCTCTGTCCTGTGGCTCAAATGCCATCCAGGCCAGCTTGCTAGAAACTCATGGAGCAGCTCCTTTTCTCCCACACATCGTTGTCTTAGGAAAAGATGAAGAGAAATGTACCAAGTGGTACATGTGGTCGGAGAAAAGAGTTGGGAACATGTTTTGGAACTGCGAAAATCAGATTTATGCACTCTTTTCCTCCAAAAAGATATACAGGAAATGAAAATGAAGAACAACTGGCAACCCAACAAATCATATTTAATACCTGAAACAAAATGTCTACATAATTTATTCTTCCCATCCCATTACCCAGGAGCTTGCAAAGCTCCCCCTGACTTCCCTGGAAATCAGAGAAAAGATTATCTTTAGACTCACGTTATCTCGCTCTATACACTTCTCTCTCCTTTTATTGTTGTTTGATTTGTCTTGTTACACAGATAAATATTAGTAATATTTTCGTTTAGGTATTAACATATTATACCAACCAATGTTTCACAGATGACAACTGGGACATGCATGCCCAAGGTAATATTTCTGAGCTTTGGTACAGAGGTTTCTTAGCTTTTTGCATTTTCCACCTTGAGTTCTGTCAATGTTAATAGTTCAAAGAAAATATTCCTTTGTATTAAGTGTGCAAGTTTATTTCTATTTTGTTTTTAAAAACTTTTTAAACAATCATATTGCTTTCTCACATATTCATAGTTCCAGGGTTATGCCATGGTATCACAGGGCCACAGAACTGGAAGTGGCTCTATATGTGAGACAATCTGACCCCCACTTGAAAAGGGAATCCAGAACCTGAGTAAGCCCTAAACAGAACTGTCTAGTCTCTGCTTAGAGAACAAAAAACCCACCACCTCCCTAGCTTAGTGATGGGCAGCTTTTGGAAAAATTGATTCCAATATCAAGCTGATTTTTCCATTAAAACTTTTCATCAAATAATCAAGTCTCTAGTTGTCTTCCTTGTTTGCTACATTAATCCTGAGCTTGGAATGTGTGTGTGTGTGTGTGTGTGTGTGTGTTTGTGTCTGTCTGTCTATCTCTCTCTCTATTTATCTGTCAGTCAATCAATCAATCAATCAATCAATCAATCAATCAATCAGGAGTACAGTTCCTAGGATCTGCCAGTCAGTAGGCCCAGTCATGGAATCAGTGCACACCCTCTCACCCAGTTTATGCCATCTGAAGTGGAGCACCAAATGGTGTGCCATTAAAATTGAAAATCACTTCCTAGCTTTGTGTATCCCTGTCATTTCATACTGCACTTGGTTCCCCTCTAGGGTCAGTTTTTTCTGCAGTGTCTCTGGTTGCCTGGATTTATTTCCAGATCTGCCTGGTGGGTAATGTTTATGTTACTCATGCTTAGAAAGATCCCAGGATGCATATGTGAGCATACATATTATCGCCGAAGTTCAAGAAATTCCTCTGTGGCATGCTATTGTTTGAATTCTTCAGAAACAAGCCAGCAAAAGAGAGAATACGTGAGATACTTATTTGGCTTATATGCCTTCATTTTCTGTTATGTCCCTATTTAGCCAGGATGTGGAGTCCCATAAATCTGACAACACTGAAAATCAGAAGCCGTGTTTCCACAATGAAACAAAGGAAATTGCACAAGGGGGAAAATCAGACCAAGAGGGTCTTTCAACCAGAGGGGCACACTTAATCTAATTTCTCACTTCCCCTTGATGGAATGGTGGGAAATTCAGGGCAGCCTGGGTCTCAGTTGGCAGAGAAACCACAGGAGACTTAAGGTGAGTTTGTCGTCACCTTATTGGTTCATCACCTGCATGCAAATTGGACAGGCATTAAACAGCACAGAAGCATGGGATGCATACTCCTCCCCCCAGCTGTCCCCAAATTGGCAGGGACAGTCCCAATTAATCTTCTGTCATTCCACTTTTTCAGCTGCTTTTAAAAATGCCCCAGTTTCTCTCTCCTCCTCCTCTCCCTTCTCCCTTTGTCCCCAGTTTGCTTTAATCCCTACAAACTAAGTTCAAAACACAAAAGTAGTTTTCACTCAGCAAAACTAAAAAAGTTGGGGGAGAGGAAGGCAGAATCTTCCAATGCTGTAGCCTCTCCTAGCTTGTATGTTCTTCCTCATTAATGTTTGCCGTCTTGACCACACTCAGAGGTTGCTTAGTCACACATGTCCCAGTTTTAATCTGTGAAATGTTGGAGAGAATGAGAATGACTGCTACAGATTCATACCAAGAAACCCCACACATGTGTCACAAACTAACACACAAGAAGCAGTGATCGCCATAACTAAATTACTAAATGTCTCAATATTAAAGGCCCATCTAGTCCTAGTCTTAACATCAAAGGCCCCACTTAGGCCATTTCCGCACCGGGCTAGTAAAACGGTGCAGAATGACCTCTAACAGAGGTCTTCTGCACCGTAGAGTGGACTTGGGGTGGACTACTTTCTGTAGTTCCATACCTCAGTCCACTCCGGAGCGACCGGAACTGGTCGCTCGGCGTGTTTTTTAAAAACCTCTTTTTAGAGGTTTTTAAAAATCACGGAGCGCACAACCCCGTGCCGCTGTGTCACCCGGCTCCGGAGCAGATTTGCAGGCGCGCGCAAGTGCGTGCCTGCAGATCTGCCAGGGGCGGGCTTCCGGCTGGCGAGCTTCTCCGGTTGGTGGAGAGCCTCCACCAACCGGAAGCCGCCATTTCGGACGCCGGAGGACTGCGGAGCAGCGAACTCGCGCTGCTCCTCGTGGCGACGGACTCAGCCGGCCGGAAAACAAAGCCGGTAAGCTTTGTTTTTGGCCGTTTCTCCCCCCACACACACACATGCGGAAAGGGCCTTAGTTTCCTACAGTGGCCAAGGAGAAGCCTGGACACAGAGCACAGGGATGTTGTAAGCACAGTATCTTCCCCAGTGACTGGTATCCAAAAGAACGGGGCCTCTGTGAGCCATTAGCTTTATCCTCCAGTCATTTGGAATGAAGACCTTTTAGCTGGTGGTAATACGTTTGATGACACAGAGAATTATAGTATTTGCAGTATCAGACAGGAAGTATAAGGAAGGGAGCAGGGAATCCTCATCCTCCACATGCCATGAATAATTCTAGAAATCTCTAAGCTGTACCCCAGGTCTTTTCCTAAACTAAAAAGCCCCAAATATAACCACTTTTCCTCGCAGGGGAATTTCTTCAGGCTCTTGATCATTTTAGTTGTACCACCTTTCCCCCTCATTTTAGAGATCTAAATAATCTTTTGTGGTGGGGTGATCAGAACTGTACTTTCTATAGGTTTGGGAAAGGTACTGTTTTGAACCACAACTCCCTAAGCACCACCCCCAGCCTGACCAGCGAGGAAATCGTAACTGTGGTCTACAAACTTTTCCAGGCTCTGCTTTTCTTTATTGTGTACAAGAAGGACAGCATGACTGTGCCAATATTTACTCAAAGTATTGTTTCAGAGGAACTGAAAAGTCACAATATGCATCACCTTTTGCTTTTTCAGCTATTACTCTTATGGCTCTGTCCAATGCATACACAGAGAGTCAAAAATCCCCTCATGTTGCTTGATGGGGAACTCCTCTCTCATCCCCTTTTCTCCAATCAATATCAAAGTAAAGCCGCATATGACCTAAAAGGACCAGATAGATTTAAAGCTAGGTGGGCACATCACCTTTTAAACACAGAACGGTGGCATTGCTTATAACTCATTTCATGACAATGCTAGTGAGTCACCGCCTGACAATCCTTATGTTAGCCTTGAACAGGAATTTGAACCATAGCAATATTCTTTACACGCACACACACTATTCACCACCTCCACATTTTTTGAAAAAACTTTTAAAAGGAAGAAATTGCTGCAAATGTGCTATGAGGGGGCTGGTTTGAAAAGGAGATCCACATGGTCAAATTCACAGTAGCTGGGATGCCATGAATAGTACAAGACTGAGGAGTTATACAGAAAAACTGTTTTGAGCAAATTATCTCACTCTACAAATGGGGGGGAGGGGGGAATGGTGCTCCCCCCAGCCTTGAGAAGTGAAGCAAATGGGCAGGGCATCTCCAGTTCATCAGCAAACTCATTTGCACCTTATGGTTGCCATCTGTAGTGTGGAACATTTTCAACCTTGACAAAGCAGATTTGTCCAAGGATATTTCCTGTCTTTGAAATCAGAGGAGAAGCTGTGTCAAAACTGGATCCTGTGTTGGTGCAGCTCTGTGCTCTGAATAAAGTAATGCAGCAAGCATCAGGATGGCAACCTGCACATAAAGAAATCCACCACTGCTTACTGCTTGATGCTGCCAAGGGTCAATGTTTTCTTCCTCCAGTGAATGTTTAGAAGCATTGCAGGAGCCAATGGAAAGGAAGGAGTATGCAACAGGTGGTAACATCTGTGTCCCTCTCATTCTAGCCAAAACAATCTGCTCCCTTGTGTTCCCAGCATGAAACAAAGAAGATCTGAGAGGGACAGAGTCATGAGAGTGGGTGGAGTAAAGCAAGGAGAGAGATTCCTGATCTCCATACATGTGGAAGACAAAATCAGTGCCAGTGAATTATTTTTCTTTCTCTCACTGTGGGAGAATGTCTACAAAGTCTAGTTGGCCAGCAAGCACAAACTCAGTGCCTTTGTTATGGTTTTATATAAAACTTGATGAGTGCTACCCAAGGTATAGTGTAAAGGTCAGAGAGAAATTTTAAGCAGTGTGAGTGTGTGTGTCTGTGTTGTCTTTACAATTAACCTGTCCTTCAACTGCTGTCTTTTGGAATACTTTTAGGCTCAAAGTACAATACATAAATCACATTAGTGGTGTTTCTTATCATGTGACTGCTTGTGTGTATGTGTGTGGTATATTTAAGAGCCAAACTAGATGTGACAGGGCAGATATAAAGTCTTCGGCCCTTTCCGCACCTTACCTTCTTCCGGCGCTGGGGTGCAGGGATCGCGCGAGCAGCCTCCGGTGAGAGGCTCTCGCGTCCGGTGCCCTTTGGCTCCACACGAGCTGCCTGCTTGCGCGAGAGCCCCACCTCTTCCTTCCACAGTGCAGCCTGGGACTTTCCCAGGCTGCACTGGGGCAGGAAGCGCGACCGGTGCTGCTTCGGAGGCTCCGCATGCCAGGTAAGTGCACGCAGGGCCTGGGAGCAATGTGCGATCGCACACCATTTTCAGCTTCCAGCCAAAAATGAAAAGGTGCGCGATTGGCGCCTGCCGGCCCCTGGAGCATCGCACAATTGTGAAGCATCATGCAGATCACTCCTCACAATTGCGCAACGCTCCAGGCGCCTCTTCGCATGGCAAATGCCGTGCGGAAAGGGCCTTCCTCTTTGGACCAGAGGCATATGTGGATCCATCTAAAACAGAGAATAGAGTTTAGAAGAGATTGTTGGTAGAACACCTGTTTTGTGTGCAAAAGGTCCCCAGTTCAACCTGTGACACCTCCAAAGACCCAAGCCTGAAAATCTACAGGTCTGCTGTCAGACTGTGTGGACAATAGTAGGCAGCTGCCTGAGGTTGTCACTAATGGTTGTAGTTAGGGAGGAGGGCCATGGCAGATCAGATGTGGATTAAGTCAAGTAGAAATTTCCAGGCAAAGCCAAGGTAGAAGCTATGTCTTCTTTAGAATGAGTCTGCTCAATTTTGATGCATCAAAGATGACATCTGGTAGACCTTGTGGGTCCTTCTGGAAGACTAGAAAGGAGGAGATACTCTGCATACAAGATGCAAGCAGTGACTTGTTTGCAGTGCATAGAAAGAGAGTACAAAATAAGGTATGATAATGGATGCTTCTAATACTAAAATTCCACAATTACAGCTCGCAGGAAATTGTGTTTGTGAGAGTCTCCATCTGGCTGGCTGATAGATTCATAACCTTCTGAAGCGCAAGCTGATGTGAGGACACAGGAGGACTTGAAGGGTTTTGTTGTGAATCTAGGGCTGCCTTCCTGTATGTGTTTCCTATCTTGCCCCAAATAATGAGCACATTAGCTGTATTTTGCAACAGCTATGCTGACTGGAGCTATGGGACCTGCAGTCCAACACATCTAGAAAGTGCTGAGCTGGGGAAGACTACCATAACTTAATTTCTAGTATTCTCTTCCCTGAAACAGCCTGATCCCATAAAGTACCAGGAAGGCTAAATTTTCTAGGGAGCAGCAGGGAACAAAACAGGGGCCATGTGCCATCAACTGCCACGCTAAACGAAGATACGTAGATCAGTGAGTGAATGTGAGTGCAAAGGCAGAGTTCTTTAGCTAACTCCTTAGGTACCCAGATAATTTTACCTGGTGTCTCAGAACTGGCTGGGGATTTCCCTGCAAAACTATTATTAATAACATTAGGTTGGATTTTTTTTTTTAACTGAGCTTCTGGGCCTACTTAATGTTCCACTCTCGGTTCCTGACTTTAATAATCTTCTCCCCTTCAAGAGGTTTTTGAAATGAAAAAATGACACCCTATCATGCTCCACTCTTGCCGATATATAGCCAGCCCTACTGAACTAATTAGGGAAGTGCAGTTCAACAAGCTGCTCCATCTCTACAACCGTTATGCAGGATCATAAGCCCTAGAATCACAACCCGACACTCTCAGAATTAAGCAAAAGTCACCTAACAACATTATCTGCCCACAAAGATTGCAAGAACAAGAAAAGCTGACACCCTGAAGACTCTGATGTGTAACGCTGGCCTTCAAAATGTGTGACAATGACTCATGCTGAGGGACACAACATAAACTGCAGCAGAAGCACTTTGACATAATGTGGGATTCATTTCTTCAAGAGCTATAACCCATTTCCTGAGTCAGCATTTTCAGCACCAGTAATTTACAGCGACAGAATGAAATAACACCATCGGAACATGGGAATGGAAGCAAACTTGAGTCTAAATTGAACAAGTAGTGAGGGAGGAGGAACAAACACACTCTACTGTATTTAGTTCAGTTTGCATGAAACTGCTGCCACACCCTAGTTCCCAGAGGTATTTTGTGCCTGTTGCCGTGCCACCTTGAGGGCTGCCTAAAATGGCCCAAAATTGGCTGCACTTTCTGGTACTTTGCCTGAACAGGATCACATGTAAGAGGGACTTGCCCAGGTTGAGTTGGAAAGTCATCACAAGTTTCTGCTTACATTTGCTAGAATACAAGAGGAAATATCCGTGAGATGAGCAACACTGCTTTGCCAAGGATTCCAGTTGCAGAAAGGGTTCTAGTCAGATACAAATGAACATGAGTAGAGATCTCCTGCAGTTGCCCACTCAGGACATGGGATGAGAGGAATCTGAAGGGACCTCTTCCTTCCCTCCTCCTCCTCTCTCCCATCACAGTCCTTAATATAATATGAGTGGGGTATACTATCTTTCTTCTGGGGGTTTTGCATCATGAAAGCCAAAGGTTTTGCTCAAATATTTGACATTAGCATCATCCGATCTGCTTCATCTTCACACATACCTGCAGTCCAATGTTCTCTTTTCAATCCTTAGTTGTTGCTGCCCAGACTACATGCTACCAGTCGGCTCCGAAATTAGTGGGGGAGCTGGAAGCAGTCACCCTTCCAACTTAAGGGCTTATTAGAATAATATAGGAGAAGAGATAAATCATGTATGCTGACTTGAAGTCCTTGGAAGAAGATCAAGGTAACACATCACTGCCTTTCAGAATCCCTTAAGGTATTGAAAGAGAGGACCTCAGTGGCTTTTTCGATCTGTTTGTCCTCAGGTCCTTTGGCCTGCTTCCCTTCCTGCCTGTGCAATGAGCAGATTCCAGTTGAGTGGTTCATTGTCAGACTGTCTCTCAGTCTAACTTCCCTCAGGTTTCTTGTGATCATAAAGAAGGGGACTATGGGGCCATTCACATTACAGAATTATAGTGTTATGATTCCACTTTAAGTGCCATGATTCCATCCTATGGAATCCTGTGATCTGCAGTTTGAGAACAGGTATGTGGAATCCTCCAATGCCTCACCATGGCCATTTCTGCGCTACACTGTTATACTGCTATCATTCCACTTTCCTGTGAAATCCTGGGGTTTGTAATTTAAGGAGGAACATTCAGAATTCTCAGCCAGAGAGCTCTTTGGCCTCAATAAAGTACAAACTCCAGAATTCCACAGGATGTTGAAAGTGGAATAATAACACTATAACAGTATAGTGCAGAAATGGCCCATGTCAGAGCTTAGAACTAACAAGTTACCTATTATGTGTTACTTCTGGGCTTTTGTGGGGAGAGAGACAACTAGAGCATAATGAATTTACATTTCAAATGTAACATAGTGAATGGGACCATTAGTGTATCCAGTAATGTTTTCCAAGTATGTTTCCAAGTTATTTTGAAAGAAAATTTTATAGCATTTCTGGGGGCATTTTAAGAGGATTTGTTCAAGTTTCATGCCATTGCTCCTAAGTTGCTGTTTTTTTTTAAACTGAAAGCAACAGAAAGTAATGAAACCTAACAAGCAATGGAATAAGGAAGGCCATGTGTTGGTTTTCAAATATTGTAACAAGTACATTGTAATGAACTACCAGAAAATGCTGTAAGGATAATAGGAATTTATTACTTTAGAAAGGGATTTTTCTAAACTGTGGACCAAGTATGCTCCCTGGAAGAAGGGAGAGATAATAACAAAAAGTATAACATAAATTTAAGGCTGTAAGGCAGATCTCTCAGCACAACACACAACGACCAGTGCAGTACATTCACACATAGAACTTCATGCTTCTAGCAATAGCTGAAGTTCTGGATAGTAGCTGATATATTTGCAAAATGAAGGAAAAATGCACTTCATTGTCTCTCAGTAGACAAGAAACCATCTAGTAAGGGGGGAAAACATGTTCAGCTTCATGCATTTCTTCAGCAAATTTTCTTTATAACGGTCACATACAGTCCAGTGCATAGGGTTAAAATGCAAGCTGACAAAGTGTTTCCTTTAAAGGGGGACTGGTGGGTATTTTGGACCCTTAATAGTCAGTGGGAAGCTGGCCTGGAGAGATAGGTGTGGCTGTGTGCTGTATCATCTCTGTTGGCCCCCCTGAACAGCTTAGATAGAGGTGGGCAATGTGGCTGGTAGCATGAAGCAGGAAACCTCATCAAGATGCTTGACACAAGTTCCAGAACCATAATGATGCAGCAAGGTTATTTTAATTTTCTTCATAAACACTGCTAAAAATGAATAGATTGGATTGCCTTGGGTCAAGATACACAGTTGTCCCATGATAGCAAAATACATTAGATTAGTAAAATCTAAAGTAAACATGAATAAGAGCCATAAATCCTACACTATACAGTAGGCACACTGTTTATAGCAGTGGCAACTGGGAACTCCCGTGTGAGTGGGACAGTAAGTTCCCTCTGGGTTTTAGTTTGGACTTTAAAATGAGCTCTACCTGAAGTGTTAAACTGATTGGAGAATAGGATACAGTCCTGGGAAAGCCCCTTCAAAGTTCAAACCGAAACCTGCAGTGGATTCACTACCCCACTTTCATTGACACCACCAGTCACTACTGGGACTGATTGTTATTCTGTGTCTTCAAGTCATCTCTGACTCATAGTGACTCTATTAGGGGGCTTTTTGGCAGAATTTGTTCCGGGGGGGTGTGTGCCTTTGCCATTCTCTGAAGCTGAGAGAGTGTGACTTGCCCAAAGTCACCCAATAGGTCTCCACAGCAAGCAAGCTCAGCAGCAAGTCTCCCAGTGTCCTAGTCCAACTCTCAAATCACTATATCATGATGTCTCTCACTGGTGGTATTATATAGAAGACATATGTTCTACTCTTTGTATATACAGTATTTGGCTTCTTTCTTGCGTTTGTGCCAAGACTGGGCCTTTCAGATGTGGTTAGGCTGCCACTCCCATCAGCCCTAGCCAGCTCAGTCAATGATGAGGGAGGATGAGAACCATATCTGAACAATATTGGGAGAGCCACAAGTTGCCCACTGTTCTTATAGAAAAATACAAACATGTGGTTTGCTATAACACAAAGCCACTCTTTTGTGGATGTCATACTAAGATAATTATCAAGCTAGGTTTGTGTGCTGGTGAGGAGCTCAGAATTAACAGCTTACCAAAAAAATTACACTGCATGTGGAATACCAGTGCCCAATATTGTTCCCTCATTGGGCTATGAAGAGTCTGCAAAGTACACACTCCATGAGTGTATTAGAGGAGGAAACTGAGGATGAGGTTGGGTTGGATGATATTCTTCATTTTGTGATGGAGTGTTTATTTAGTCCAAAGCAGGAATAGTTACTTCTGTGGACTAGTTACTGCAGTTTTCCCACTACAAGAATGGCCATGGTGGCTGTGCAATTCTAGGAGTTGTCATCCCATCAATGTAACTGTTTCAAGGAGACTCCAGTTCTCAGTTTCCCAGCCTCTAGGTCATTTTTGATAATACCTTTCTAGACTAAGAGCTTCATCTCTTCCCAGATATTGTGGTGAATATCAACATTAAACTGACCCATCCCAAATAAAACCCCACAATGGACATCTCAACCTTTATATCAATCTTCAAAAGATATCACTGAGGGAGTACTGGCAATGGGGCACTCGCTTCCATTTCATGTCTTAAGTACCAAGTGATTATTCGTTAGAATGGTCTGTATCTCTGTGCAGTTCATTGTCTCAATGTTGGTTTTGTTATTCTGTACCTTCAAATCATTTCTGACTTATGACCACCCTATGGCAAATCTGTCACAAGGTTTTCTTGGCAAGATTTGTTCTGAGGCAGTTTGCACTGCCTTTCCTGAAGCTAAGCCCACTTCCACACTACACTGTTAATAGTGCTATTATTCCACTTTCAATATCCTACGGAACCTTGGGACTTGCAGTTTAGGAAGAGGCATTTAGAATGCTCAGCCAATTCTCAGCCTCAGTAAACTACAAACCCCAGAATTCCACAGGATGTTGAAAGTGGAATAATAGCACTATAACAGTGCAGTGCAGAAATGCCCTAAGAGAGTGTGACTTGGCCATGGTCACCCAGGGTTTTTCCTTGGCTGAGCAAGGAAATGAACCCTGCTCTCCCAGGGTCCTAGCCCAACACTCCCTTTGCTACATCACAGTGGCTATTTCACTGGCTCTGCACACTTATGTATAAACACATGAGTCTATGCACACAGTCTGCATTCAAAGGCACCACATTATTTGTTGAAGAACATCTGTGTGAGACTATTCTGTGTGGATGACCTTGCTAGAGTTACATCACGTTATAAGTAACTCAGTCAAATATTCTTAAAATATAGTGCCCCCCCCCAACAAAATCTTGCATATGTCCACGAGCAGACCTTTGAAGCTTGCTGTACACCTGGTCACCTTGGTCATGCTCCCCCAATCCCTTTGCCTCTCCCCCAAGGAAATCCAACCTTGTATCCTGGATGGCATCATCTCTCCTTTAACACCATGCTGAAGTGGGAATATTGTTTTCTCATCATTTTCATCATCATCATGATCATCATGATCATCATCACCATCATCATCCCTCCTTTTTCCCAGTTTGGGAATCAAGGTGGCTTATAGCAGATTTAAAAAAAAAAAGTTAAAAATTCACAAAATACAAAAGTAAAAAAGTGATCAAACAATCAAAAATTAAAACAGTTAGAAGCATAAACCATTCAATGAAAAAGAAAACAGCAGCAGAACAAAAATAACAAATACAAAATCCAGAGGTAGGATGGGCCTTGTATGATCAGTGTTCAAAGGCTTGTTGAAACAGAAAGGTCTTTACTTGTCTGTGGAAAGAGAGCAGGGAGGATGCTAATCGACCCCATCTGGGAAGGGAGTTTGAAGACCTGGGGACAGCCACCAAGAAGGCCCTCTCCTGTGTTCCCACCTGATGGTGAGGGGGGTTGGAGAGAGAGAAGGGCCTCCCCAGCAGATCTCAGCACACAGGCAGGTTTTCTACAACATTTTAATATTATTTGGTGGTCAACCACACACAGTTTGCAAACCACGTCTGACCTTTCTGACTCATTGAAAACATAACACTTTTCACAGCAAGGGAACTTTTTTCCCTTTTTTCTTTTCCTTTTTTTAAAAAATCTGTATATGTAGTTTCACAAAGGTACAGTTAAATATAATTCAGATCATCACATTTCAACACAGCAAGGAAGTGCTCTGACATATTCAAAAAACCTAAAGTTGTTCTCAGGAAAGTTATTTGCTTTCCTATGCTTTCTTTTCCTCTGGAAGGAAACTTATTTTTCTTTGGGGGAAATTAAGGAAATCATGACATTCTGGATGTCACCACTTTTGCCCTCCTATTATTTGAAGATAGAAAAAGATCAGGTCTCCCAAGAAGTCACCACAAAAAGATGCTCATCTACAGTTTAGCATGCCGTGCTTTTAATTTCAACTCAAGTTGAAATTTGGAGTAAAATTAGTGTGGGATTGTGCTTGCCCTCTATAGCTTTCCTGAAAACAGTTTCTGGAAGAATAATATAGGATGGTATGTTTTTATTTTTAATCAATGTAGAAATTAGACTGTGTACACAAATTAGACTGTGTACACAAATACACACTTGCTATCCCACTACATGCTGAGTTTTAAAAAAAACAGACTAGTTTTTATCTTAAGATATTACATAGTCTATCTTTGACAAATTTGGGATGTGGCAAGCAATCTACTTATGGCACACATCATTTTGATGCGGTTCCTCTATGGAGGGCTGATCAGGAAGCTTCTATATAATTTGGATAAGAATTACACCAGTGAATGTCTGGACAATGGGAGTGTTGGCATAATTTAAGATTCTTTGGCTACAGAACAGACCCAATTGATCCATGTTTTTAACAGCAGAGACTGGAAAAGTTACTTTTGGGAGCTACATTCCTCAGACTCTTATAGTCAACATGGCTAGTGGCCAGTTCTACTTAAAAGTTACTGCGGTGGGGGAGGGCTACATTTCTCAGACTTCTATAGCTGAGAAAGCTAGTGGCCAGCTATATTTAAATGGTATTGAAATGAAACGAGAAAGATGCAATTTCACGTAGAGTTTCTTCCTTGATCTAATGCAGGCCCAGGATTGCTTGTGTTAAAATCATGGAGTTCACGGAGATGCAGAGAAGGCAAACATTTATTGGTTGAGAATACTTACAACTGATTGTCAAGGATCGAAGCAGTCTACTTGCACTACACAGTGATCTCACAGCTGCCCTTGAGCCTGCTTTCCTTTTACCTTTCCTTCAAAGTTCCGCTTCTTGGTACCTTTTAAAGAGGCACTTGCAAATATCAGCAAGACTACAAAGTAACATTCTAATTCCATTTTATACTTGGTGTTTTAATAATAAACGAGAGACAGGCCCCCTGTTGATGGGCCACCAGTCTTGTTGACTCATTTGCTTGAGGAGCTGTGACTGAGTTGTCAAAGTCAGAAAGTCCCTGTTGTGGCACTGAATGCTGCAGTCTTTCTGTTTCGGGGAGAATGAAAACCAATACCTTGGAAAGTTATAAGAGAGTCATGGAACAGTGGAAGAGCACATGCATGCCCAACAAGAGGTCTACGTTGAATTTCTTATTCAATCCCCCACCTAGCAGGGCTGAAAAAAGACATCTACTCTGACTTTGGAGAGCTGCTGCCAATTAGACAATGTGATGCAGCTTCTCTATAATTAAACAGACATACAAATTCTCCACCAACAACCGCTGTATGTCGGTATACAATCTTGAATTATTTCCATGGAAATCCCCGAGTGATGATGTAATGGGGAAGTGGGGACAGCTGTCTGGGGAGCCTCAGAGTGCTCACTTGGGACCTCAAGAGGCCCTGAGTCAGCTCTGACATCTGAGGTTCTCCCTGTTCTAGAGAAGGTATGCTCATAATAACTCATTTTCCGCTGTTTCTATTTTCCACCTAAAAAGAAATCTGAGAGTGGAAATTTAAGAGCGGAGACAGGGCTTTGTAAGAACTGGGGGTTGCATATTTTAGAAGAGCTAAAATGAAGGGAACTCAAGGATTATTTATCTTGGGAACCTTTGGGAGAGCCCTTGGTGCAACTGAAATCAGCTTTGCTCCTGATAGAGCTTAATATCAATATCTGTAGCATCACTGCATGCCATCTTTAACCTATAGAGGAGTAAGTTCAAAAGATCCCAGGGCAATCCTCTCCTCTCCACAGGAATCTACTACAGATTGTAGTAAATTTCAGCAGCAAACCACAAAAATCCCTTTAAAATGAACATTCCCTGATTGTTTTAAAAGGCTGGTTGCAATTTGCACCCAATATTTGGTGGTATGGTTTGCTACTGTAAATGGGAGAAGTGGGCTTGGGAAGGGCTGGATACCACAGGAACATCTTCTGGGGGCGCACGTGGCTTATAGTTTGCATGTTTCTCATTCCTGTTATGACTAAATGGAGATTCTGTAGCTTAAACATTGGCTGTTTTTCTTTTCCCTTGTGAGTTTTATTTCCTTTGTTCACCCTTTCATCAGACAAAGGGCTGTGAAAAACATGACAGCTTGCATACTATTTTTGAGACCTGGAGTTGGTCTAATAATAAGCATTGTCCTAATATCTGAATTATGTCCACAGCATAATTTTATGACATCACTGTACCTGCACTGGAGGTTATGTGTTTGGGTATGTCATTCCACTCTCTTAAATGAGGCCTTCTGTCCTGCCATGGACCTTGCGCTGGGAAAAATTCTCAGAGGTTGGATGGGAATGCTTTGAGGGTGTATTCCTGCATGGCAGGGGGTTGGACTCAATGGCCCTCCGGTCTCTTTCAACTGTATGTTTTTATAATTCTGTGTTCTAGAACAAATGGGAGGTCAACCTGAGGGACAAATTCCATTTCAAAGAAGTTCTTTGGAACTACATCCTCTTGGTGGAGAGAGACAAAGTTTTTTTTTTTTTAAGGGTTGTTAGGTTAGGTTCAAGGTGGGGGACCTTGAAGTCCTCCAGCAGTGCTAGCATCTCCAAGGAAATATGGGGAATTATAGCTCAAAAGAGGCTTGCAAGCAGGGGTGGGGGTAACCATGGGACCTTTTCAGCTATGTATACCAGTACTAACTGTAGGACATCAGTTGAGAGTCAAAAGAACGTCTTTACTGGGGGAATTCACACACACACACACACACACACACACACACACAAGCAATCAAGCAGTCTCACAAACCACATAAAGCTAGTGAAGGTAAAGGAAAGAAGGGTTGGATAGCGAGAGTTTTGGGGTGAAGCGGGTGATAATTACTATTCCAGAAATGGGGATCAAAGTGAGATGGCTCAAACACAAGAGTTTGATGGTTGCTCAGGACACAGGAATTGGGGAGCAAACGGACAGATTGACACACCTACGTCCATTCAAGGTGCTATGAATTGTCGGGCTTTCAGCCAGAGTTTAAATATCCTTTTTCTGCCCTGAAGAAGAATGTGTTAATTGCTCTCTAGCCAAGTGAACAAAAGGGTCCAGAAAGGACTAATGGTCTTAACTTCAGGTGACAAAGAACTGATGGGAGTTGTGATACCCTCTTAATGTCTGGGCAGGTGAGGGGACAAAGGAGAGCTTCAGTGGGAAGAGGGAACAGGTTGATGACCATCAGTTGCTTTATTGAGGCAGTTTCATTCATCATTGTACCTGACACTTGAATCATTGAGGGATTATTGCAAGCTCATCAGTGCCAGGGCTTTCTAATTAATCCCTTTAAATTTACAACCTAGCCATGCTGAGGTTATCTGTCTTAGCATGCAGCTTCTGATGAGAGCCCTTTTTCCACATGGCATTCATGTATTTAGAGCCAATCATACTGTATCATGGATTGGGAATGTATGATATGGTAACAAGGTGGGACCAAAAGGCCAACATATTTTAGCTTGAAGAGTATACAGACAGTTAGTAAACTTTAGGAGAAATTTTCCAAATGTTTAAATTGCCTGAGGCCAAGTGTCCAAAATTTAGGGAAATCACCAACTGATGGTGTTATGGGGAAGTCATCCAGCTCTGGGATCTGAAGTTTCTCCTGTTCTAGATAGAATACACTCATCTAGTTACTGCCATTTGTTCATCAAGATGGCTTTAAATTGCAGGTAGTTGTTCTTGGTGGCTACCTCACTATTACGGAGTATTCTACCTTAAGTGCCAGCTACTCCACAGATCTACAGATCTTTTAGAAACATAGGAGGCCCTGGATTGGCTTTTGATGATGGGAACTAAAGTGAGAGAAACATATGTTTCTGCCACAACCTTGTTCATGTTGTTTTCTCCATCTTGCGCCTCCAAAATAAATATGCTGAGAGCAAGTCTCAGGAAAATGGAAAGCATCATTTTAAGAAGGCTAGTGCTTGTATTATGCTCTGGCTCTCTAACAATAACAATATTGGGAATGTGTGAATTCTCCACCGGTATGTTTTGTATGACTTTGATGCAAGCTCTCCTGGCAAGAGCATTTGGGAACAGGGGCTGGGGAGGAAGAACAATCAACAAACAAAAGAAACAGCAGAAAGTAGGAGAGCAATTTAATTGGGAGGGGGAAAAAAAAACAACCTAGGTACAGAGCCTATTCAGCTAGGTGAATACAGAGAGCTACCACCAAAACAAATTACACAGTACTGTCACTGAATATGCCTTTTTTTCCCCTCAACAAAAGCAGAGGTACAAAGCGACTTGGATGAAGACCAAAAGCATTCGCCTGCAGTCTGATGACTCTGCCAGGAAATCCCCCTCGGCTGCACAGGTCCTATTAAAGGGGCAGTTGTGAATGATCAAGTTGGCTGGAGTCCTCTTGAGAAAGGACAACAAGAAAGGCAGTTAGCTCTATCTGGCTTCCTTTCAGCTCACTGGAATGAGATAAGCCAATGCAGAACTGGATTTCTAAGCTTTCTTGGCCTGGCTACAGCATACCCGACAGTATAAGCAGTTAGAGATGTCTGTCCTTTTCCAGCAAAAGGGCCTCAAAACTGCTCAACCAATCTGCACCCACAAGGCATCATTTCAGAAGCACCTGGCGGAGTGCCGTAGGTGAAGGAACTTCATTTTACATAGCATGCTCACAGTGCTCAGGATTCAGACTTGACTGTTTCCCTGCTCTCAGAGGCATGGGCCTAGGCTGGCCCAATTTTCTGTGGAAATCAGAGAAGCTGAGGTTATCAGACCTAGAGCAACATAAGCCAAAGGCAGCTGGAAAGACGGTGACGGTTGATGTCTTCATAACTATTCTGATGTCACAGAAGGACTTGCAACCTTAACTCTATCATCTGGCTCACAGGGTAGAAGCATGGTCCCACCAAAGCATCAGAAATCAGGGATCTATCCACACTGCCCAGATGTAGAAGCTTGATACCACTATTGAATGGAGACACTCCTTCAGAACAGACCCATCTACAGAACTATGGGATTTGTAGTTTGCTATGAGTTCATCAGAATTCTTTAATCTACTAGACTGAACTGCAGCACTAAAGCTCTCTGGCAGAGAATTCTAAGTACACAAATTCACAAAGCTGTGCACCCCAGGATTCCATAGGATGGAGCAATGACAGTGAAAGTGATATCAAAGTGCTATTTGTGAAGTGTGGATACACCACAGATGGGGATGGGGCTCCTAATATTTTAGCAATAGTTCTTAGAATAGTTGTTGTATGGAAAGAATGTACAAGAGTGTATATACCTTCACAGTCTATACAACTCCAGGAAAGGAGATTAATTTCTACTATTGTCTAGCTGTGGTAAATGCTCAAATTACTGCACTGGCCAAGTCGGAAATCACAAGCCCCATGAATTCCTCCCACCTTCAGTGAAATCACAACACCTTCGTAGTCTTCTAAAACAGTAGCTAAGATGGCAGGAAAAAAGATAGGGGAACTCCACTGTTGATCCCTTATAATTCAAACACTGGCTGTTGGCTCAGATATAAGGCTATCATTGTTTATGATGATACAGCCAACCCTCCATATCTGCAGAGTCTGTGGACCCATAGATTCAACCAACCACGGTTTGAAAATATCCCCCCCCCAAAAAAAACCCACCAAAATTCCCAAAAGCATACTTTGATTTTGCCATTTTATATAAAGGATCCAATTTTACTATGTTATTACACATAATGGGACTTGGGCATCCATAAATTTTGATGTCCATGGGGGTCTTGGAACCAAATCCTAGTGGATACTGAGGGCCCACTGTAATGAGAAACAAGTAGCAACGTTACACTATAGATATAATGTGCCATGGCTATGGAACAGGCCTTCCTGAACTACTGTTTTACATATCCTACCAAAGATGATTCTGTAAGCCAGTGCTAGCCAACGCAATAATCCCTGGACCAGTGCAGGTCCACAGGCCATTGGTTGCCAGTTTCCAGGAAAGAAAGAAAGAGTTGTAACCAGTGGGTACAAAAAGGTGCTGGTCCCTGGCACACAAGAAGAAAAATAACTGCCAGTTGCCAGCATCAGATAGCTTGAGATGCACTGCTGTAAATCCTCTGTCCTTCTGTCAACCTTGCTCACCCACTGCAGTGTGTAGTTACAAACCTGGTTGTGTACCAGCCAAACCAAATGGTTCAGATCCCAATTCAGCTACTCAGAAAGCGTGATATTCATCTTGTCCTGACACAAAGGCTGCCTGACTTGTTTCAAGGCCAAATCCTAATCTTCATTCAAATATTACACTTGTCATGCCCCCCGCATGTGACTACGCAGCATAGAAAACGGAAGCAAGGAACCATCTGTGCTTCTCCAGATGATGTTGGATCCTAATTCCTATCAGTCTCAGTCAGAATGACTGGCAGTCAAGAGTAATGGGATCTGTAGTGCCATAGCATGTAGAGAGCCACAGGTTTCCCATGCTGATACAGAAAGTCAATCACCTTTGAAGAGGCAAAGCATGTAAAGGGGCATCTGCGCTGGTTTGTGCAAGTGACTAGTCCAGCATGTTCATTTGGAAACCATGACGCAGGCTTTCATTGTATGCTTCCTATCACAGTCTTGGTGATGATTTAGGTACAGAGCCTATTGATCATTTAATACTGATAGTGTACAGTTGCTGTTGTTGTCGCTTCTTTTAACAAGGACCTGTTTTCTTCTTGTTTATTAAACTGTGCTTTCCTTTTGTTGTAAGCCGCTTTGGTTATTACATGTAAATCACAAAACTACAAATGTCTGCCATAGTAAACTTGATTCATCCTGCAACTATGTGATTCATATACAACATCTGTCAAAAAATCTTCATCTCATCCTATATGCAAATATAGCTGAATCAGTAAGTGCAATTGTGGAAAACCCAGCTGAAAATCACAGGGAAGAATTGTGCCATGAACTCTGCCTATAAGTGTGAAAACTAACCACAGAAAGTAGCCCCAAACTAAGTCAAGAATTTTTCCTTCCTTCCTTCCTTTCTTTCTTTCAGAAAACTTTTGACAGAGGTAAGAGGATGACAGCATAAAATTTCTCTTTGGTTTTACTCCTCTGTATGAGAAACGGCACCCATTTAGGACTTAGGGTTGGAGGGGAGGGCTTTCCTCCTACTTCTTACAACCCCACATTTTTCTACACTTCCCTCTACCGACTGATTTCTTGTTAGCACAAAGTACGAGGTAGACATTTTCTTGTTTCAGTGGTGGGGGAAGTTATACAAGATAAGTGTATGAAGCTAATAAATGTGACAGGGAAGGAAGCCGTTTCAGAAAGGAAGTGAATGTGTACTTATCCTCATAATCTGTTGCACAACTGAGCTTGAAGCCCACAGTGTTGGTCTGAGAGAAAATTATCTCGAGCAATGTATGAGAAAATTACCTGAACAAAGCTCCATATATATATGTACGTATATTTTGGTACAAGTCTTTTTGGTTGTTTCCTCTTTTCTACTCACCATCCCCTTCTACCCACTGGAGCTCACTGATCATTGATTTAGAATGACTCATCACAGAACCACTGTTAGTGGCTCCATATTTTATTTATATTTGCATGAACATTTTTGCAGAGCTGTGAGAAAACTTAACAGGAGATCTGTTCACAAGGGATATTTTTGAACAGTAGAAGCTAATTTCCTGTGCTGCAGGTATCTCATTTACAGCGAGCCTCATTCTCTGAGTATCATTCTGAGTCAGGGGTGTCAATGTGTGTGTTCGCAGTCTTTTTCACCTATTCTATTCTCTGTCAAGAGGTTGCAAAGTAGAATGTTCACCACCTACAAAATATGAAGTTCAAACGGTGATTCACTTCAGGCTCATTTGAAGACCGCTCAGTTTGACTTGTGTATAAATCCAAATCTTAGTTCTAAACTTCCAGTCTTGTGTTGTCTACTGGGTATCCTTAGAAATTAACAAAATGGTTGTAATTGGTTTTTTCTCCCCTGTTTGTCAGAAGTAGATGAAATCTGCAGGTATATCAAACCCACAGGAAAGGGATTATACCAGTCAGATTAAGGCCATTTCTGCACATAAAGCTGTTATTCCACTTTCAACATCTTGTGGAATTCTGGGGTTTGTAGTTTACTGAGGCCAGACAGGTCTCTGGCTGAGAATTCCAAAGGCCCCTCCTTAAATTGCATAGGATGTTGAAAGTGGAATAATAGCAGCATAACAGAGTAGTGTGAAAATGGCCTAAGGCACACGCGTTAATGTGTTTTTAAAATTATTTTCTTGACAGAATTAGGTGAAATTTTGAAGGACAGTTGTTCCTTCTGAGGGGAGCAAGCATGCTATGTTCAGAAAAATAGGCCATTTCCACACTGCACTGTTATACCGCTATTATTCCACTTTCAACATCCTGTGCAATTCTGGGGTTTATAGTTTACTGAGGCCCAAGAGCTCTTTGCCTGGGAATTCAGATGCCCTTCCCTAAACTGCAAACCCCAGGATTCCATAAGAGTTGAAAGTGGAATAATAACACCAGCACAGTGGAAATAGTCATAGGTGCAGCAGGTTTTGTGGAAGAACAGCCTTTACAAAATTTTCTTTTTGAAAGGACTTCACCACCTAGAGAGGGAGAGAACATTTGGCAGTGAGAGATCATTGCTTTGCAAAAGGATACCTAATTGCCCTTATTAAGAAAATATGAAAAAGTTAAGAATAGCTACAGAGGTTTTAAGGAACTGGAATTTTCAAATGTGAGAGGAGTTGTCTTTTTCCCTTATAGCACACAATGTTTTGGTTTGGTTTGGTCTGGTTGCAGTTTCTTATGTCATAAAGGTTATCATGGACTAGAAACTTGCAATATGTTAAAAGCACAGGTGCAGGGACTAAGAAATTATTCTGTATGAAAAGACAGTTATAAGATTTCTTGTTTTGCTCAGCTAGCACCAAAGTCACTAAAAGTGCAATAGGGCAGCACTAGGTAATGGATGGAAAGTACACACCAGCAGAAGAACTTGAACATTCAGCATTTTGCAACCAAGCACTCCATCCTACATCCTTCTGGAGCCCACATACTCTACAAAAACTCCTGCAAAACACAGTGACTGGAGATGTCTGGTGATATTGTGATTAGAAGATGAACTGTTGATCATAAAACCACACTCCTCCTTTTCTTCCAGCTTATATTTCAATACATTATAAGATGAAAGTACATTCACATGCTTTTAGAACAATTGTGAGAACAAACCTTGCATGTCTAAATGAGAATGACAAAAAGGGTGGAGAAAATTTACGCACTGTAGAGTCTTCCCTCACTTTCATTTTTATTATTTGTTGTTGTATGCCTTGAAGTCATTTCTGACTTAGGGTGACCATAAGGTGGTTTGCTTGGCAAGATTTGTTCACAAAGGGGTTGCCTTTAACTGCTCTTAGGTTGAGAGAATGTGACTTGCCCAAGGTCATCTAATAAGTTTCCATGGCTGAGTGGCAGTTTGAACTCTTGTCTCGAAAGTCATAGGCCATTTCCGCACCAGCCTTTTAAAATGGTGCAGAGCAACCTCCGACGGAGGTCTTCTGCACCGTAGAATGGACTGGGTCGGACTAGTTTTTGTAGTTCCGTACCTCAGTCCGGTTCTGCGCGACCGGAACTGGTCGCCCAGCGTGCTTTTTAAAAACCTCTTTTTAGAGGTTTTTAAAAAGCACGGAGCACGCAACTCCGTCTCGCTCAGTCGCCGCGCTCCGGAGCAGATTTGCAGGCGCGCGCAAGTACAAGAAGCTTTCAAGTGCACCAACCGGAAGCCGCCATTTTGGACGCCGGAGCAGTGCGGAGCGACAAGCTCACACTTCTCCTCGTCCCGACAGACTCACCCAGATGCTCAGGAAATCCGGTGAGTCCCGTTTTCGCGTGGCCCCCCCCCCACGTCTGGAAAGGGCCATAGTCAAATGTTCAGACCACTACACCACACTGGCTCTCTTATTTTTATCATATATTTATTATAATATATTACAATTATTATTCTTATTATAGAAAGTTAAAATAGGTTATGAAATTATGACATCACTTCCTTGAAATTTTAATCTGCAGGTGTAATATATGCATAGATATATAAAGAGAGAGAGACTGGCTTAAGAAGAAAAGAAGAGCTGTGCTTAATTTAACCAAAGGCCTATCAGTCTGAACCAAGGAAACAAACCTACTGACATCTATAAATGCTGACTTCCACTCACCACATTTGACCCCACTCTTATATTTTGTAAGGGGAACATTGGCCTACTTTGGGGTACAGATCATATTTCATGGTACAGATTTTTTCCCCCTCTGCACTTTTCCCAGACTGATGACCACCATATGTATTTTCCCTTTTGATGCTATTGTTGTACTGCAAAGGTGAGGAGGCTTTTTTGGCAAGGAGGTCTCAGACCACATCCTACTTCTGCTCAGTTATAGATGGTTTCAATGAGGCATTACAGGAATACCTCAGTCAACAAAGCCTCTGACAAGTAATCTCTTTTTTACAAAATCTTCTTATGGTCACCCAGCTCCCCTTTTCCGCCTTGTCCTCTGTCCAGCTAGAGGTTTGTTTGTTTTTTGTTTTGTTTTTTTGGCAGTATTGACATTGGGAGGATGATGATGGAAGGCTGAAGAAACAGAGGGTCATTTCTACACTATACTGTTATATTGTTATTACTCCACTTTCAACATGCTGTGGAATTCTGGGGGTTGTAGTTTACTGAGGCCAAAGAGCTCTCTGGCTGAGAATTCTAAAGGTCCCTCCCTAAACTGCAAACCCCAGGATTCCACAGGATGTTGAAAATGGAATAATAGCACCATAACAATGTAGGACAGAAATGGACATGGTGAGGCATTAGAGGACCCTGCATACCCATTCCAAAACTGCAGATCCCAGGATTCCATAGGATGCTAAAAATGGAATAATAGAGCTATAACAGTGTAGGGCAGAAAGGCCCACAGACTTTCACTGTCAATTTCCAGCCGCGTATCTGTGGTGAGCAATACAATCAAGCTTCGGCTGGGAAAGAGTGGGATTCTGCTCTAGGTGAATCTACTGTAGCCATTTGTCCCAGCTTACAACAGGCAAAGAAAGCAGCTGCTGCCTCCAGAACTCTTACAAAAAATGGGCGAACAACAAGACAGAGAAAACGGGAGAAGAGGTAAGCCTGCCTCACCAACTTCCTCCAATATGTTTTTAAAAAAAACCAGTTGAGAAGTTTGGCTGTCAAAATGGAAATAATAAGGAAAATGGAGTCTGATGAAAGACAAAAATAATCTCTGGATGAATTTTACAAGAAGCTTTCAAGTGATCTTTAGAAAATTCAAAATATTTATTCTTTACACATCCAAGGTTTGCCTGACCTGTTTGGTCCATTTCACATGTGCATATTGTTAGTTTTGAAATATACCAAACTGCTCCCCTTTTTTTGTGGTGTAGGAACTTTGTCCTTTCCGTGCTATTTATGCCTCTGGTACCAAACTTTCTGTTCAAAAAGTAATGTCTAGGAACCCATCTACTTTGTTAACTGAGGTATACCTGTATATTTATTATTCTTAAAAGTAACTTTCCGGAGACATGGACAAGGATAAATCAAGTTTTTGTGTAACCTACTTCTTCCATTTTGTTTTGGCTTATGTCTCTAATCTATTATTTTGTCTCCTCTCTGTTTACCTCAGCATTTCTTTTCCTCACAATAAAGCCCTCCAAGCTTTTACGTGGCTTCTGATTCATATTTCTTCTCCTCACAGTTCTATGTCTGTCTTTCTGTCTCTCTTTCTGTCTTTCCTTTTCTTTCTTTCTTTCTTTCTTTCTTAGGCGGCATTTTACAGTACACCACTGACAGGAAAGCTGGCAGGATGTCCAAAAGATACACTTTCTCACACTCACAACTTTCAACTTGAAAAGCACATTCGTAAAGAATAATACTTCAATACACACACACACACACACACAGGGTAAAACATTGGCCAAATCCAGCACTTCTTCATATGTGGAGCTTAAAACAAAGAAAAACAAAAATTTCTGGAACATGAAGCACTGTCAGCTTGCCAGATAAAATGAATTTAAAGAGGTGTGGCTTTAACAGAGAATGCAGAAGTGGGCATTGCTGCTAAGGTGCAACTGGTAAGAAAATAGCCACATTGTGGTGATTATTGGAACTTTGATTCTGCACAGAGTTATACACACTGCCGTTTTATGGAAATGAATAGAACTTATGTGCATAGAACAAGCTTGCACAGGATTCTGAAAATCTTGAGTACAACCAGGTCCCTGGAATTAACACTGTATTGATGTGGTATTAAACCCAGAGAACTGAATTAACTGAAGCTATTTTTAAAACCCCTATGTGTGATTATTTTATTTTAGCGTCCTCTCTTCATAGCTCCTTCTGAATGTCAAAAGTCACAAACTACACAGTGAGTCCCACCCCTCCACCCAAGAATGCAACAATTGTGCTGTGTTATTTCATTCTTGTGCCAAGTCTTGAATACTGCTTTCTGATTTTTCTCTCTCCCTTGGCATAACAGTGAACAGCTTTAGCACACATGACATGTACAGATTTGAAATTCTCTTTCTCCATTCATATGGTGTATTACCATTGGAGAGGAAGATCCACTTGCCACACCAATGCCCCACTTGATAGTAGGAATGTGCAGATCAAGCGTGGACTTCTAAGATGCTTTTAAAGGCCCCTGTGACCACCTTCACTGTCAGTTTTACAGTTTTACTGTTGATTTAACCAGTGTTGATTTTTCTGATCCCACCCTCAAATTTTGTTTCTTCCGCTGCTGGTTGCCCCTACTGCATTTGTTACTCCGATGGAAAAACCCTATCCTGGGGTCCACAATTTGATATTAAATATGATTCTGTGTGCCTGAGAGGTTGCCCGAATGAGCACGTAGGCAGGCACGGTCGAATGACTGAAAACAGGTCACGCCTGTAAAATCCCCAGTCACGTAGGCCCAGGAGACCTCAAGATGTGTAAATCCACAATAAACAAAGTGTCCACAGCCCCAGGAAGCCGACTTGAGGGGATTAGCGTGTCTGCCCCAAGTTGAGCAAATATTCCATCGGGCAAGGACCATTTACATAAAGTCACACCACAAACTAACACAGCCGAAGATCCTGAGACTTTGGCAACACCTTGTAATTTCATCATGCAAAGGAAATTACCATGGTGGAGCTTCGTTATCACCCCAACACCCATTGTTCTCCCTGGGAAAGGATTAGTTCCCCCAGGTACTTTTTCCCCTACAAATAGTCCCGGCTTTTGAGCATTTCTTCAGATTGCTCCTGGTCACCCCAGCAGACTGTCACTCCGTATGTTGAGTGATCCCCTCAGCCCTCTCCGTGCTGAGCCCCACTTCTCCGCTGCCTTCCCGGACCCAGGACTTCAGGAAAAGGTGCAGTATTACCCCAACTGTACCCCTCCAATACTCTCCTGCCCAATTTCCTCTCTTTTGTTTCTTAATAGCTCTTCGGTACATGTGTGCGTGATTGCGTTGGTGCGTGAGACTTGCATTCAATAAAGTCATTTATTGAACATCTTGGTTTGGTTTTTGGCTTGGCTTGACCCCATAAACACTGGGTAAAAAGATCCCGCTAGGTTGCCCTGCCTCTTGCATTGCTATAGCTCATGCTCTGGCTAGTTTCCATTCCCCATCACATGGAGCACACAGAGGTGTCCCCCAAGGGACCCCAGAAATCAGGGTAACACATTGCGCATCCAGTAATGCAGAGCCTCACTGCTCCCCACTTTTGGTATGTTGCTCTAAAAACGGGTCTCTTCTAGAAAATTCTCTGAGACCCATCTCTATAACATGCTGAATGCTGCCTTATAGGAAGTGGAACATGGAGAGATGGGGTGACCTCTTTGGGTGTGCAAGCTGAGATATGTGAGAAAAGCATGTGTCATGCATATGCAAACATGCATATGCACTCTAGTGAACAATAGGTGTGACTATCGTAGAGACATATGAAGACTATAAATGACTCTTTCATTTCAGAATTGTCAGTATTTTTCTCTCAAGAATCCTGATGTAGATATTATCAGCACTCATCCATTTGATCTTAAACATTAATTCTGTGCTTCCCACATGCATTTCTTGTTCCTCTACATCATTCTAATAATGTGATGTGCTGGGTTGCCATTATAGCTGTTCGCTGATAAATGCTAAGGATGGGGGTTCCTGAAACAAGCTCTAAGGGATAACAAAAAAACAAAAACAAAACAAAAAAACCCCCCATGTTGCAAAAGAAAGAAAACCATGCTTTGTCAATGAAAATGCAATAAAACATGAAGACTTACACTGAAATTCACTTGGGCAGTTATAAATGCATAACCACTGTATATGCCAAGCTCTGCAATGACTCCTGTCAATGTGCCATTGACCCTACCAATCCACATTTACTGGGCATCAGTCACTGGGAGTGACAGGGATGCATTTCCCTGTCAATTGGGAAGCAGCTGGTTGACTTTCCTACCTGTTCCAATAAGTGATCTCCATTGTGAAATGCAGAAGCAGAGTTCCTATTGCAATTAGACCTTACTTCTGCAAGAAGGGTGGAAATGTCAGTCAGCTGCTTCCCTACTGACAGGGGAGCAAACCCCTATCGATCACAGCAGCTGCTACCCAGTAAGTTGAGGTTGGGGGGACCGTCATAGTCCTTACACATCCTTTGAGCTAGGGAATATGTAGGGGTTGTGAATACGAAAGAGTCACAAATGTGTTACTCTAGGTAATGCATTCTTAACTGGCCAAGTGAATTCTAGCCATAATTCATTCTGTTCTGGCACTTAAGAAAAGAGGATGTCGCTCATACTCTTAAGATAGTATCCATGAGACTGATAGCTTTCTCCAGCTGACCTATCCCAGAATATGAAATTTCTCAATGAGCCTTAAGCCCTATAAGTCCTAAGCCCTTTTCTGGTACAATCACATGGGAGGGGGGGCAGAACAGGGAAGTAGGTCGTGCTTGAAATGAACTTCATATGAAAAAATTCTGAAGAAGGGTAAGACTTATGATGTGTCCTACAATGTCCTACAATGGAGAACATGAAGGTGGCATGGTGTGTGTGAGTGTGTGCACACACACAGCTGTGCACACTCTGGTCTTGTCCCATCTCCCCTGTACCAATCAATATTGACTGGGAGGCTTCTGAGAGGAACTGTAACCATGGCCATTTCCACAGCGGGCTTCTGTAATGGTGCAGAGCGACCTCTCACGGAGGTCTTCTACACCGTAGAGTGGGCTGGCGTGGACTACTTTTTGTAGTTCCACACCAGAATCCACTCAGGAGCGGCCGGAACTAGCCGCGCTGCGTGTTTTTTAAAAACCTTTTTCGAGGTTTTTAAAAAGCAAGGAGCGCGCAGCCCCGTGCCGCTTCGTCGCCCGGCTCCAACGCGTGCCTGCAGATCTGCCGGGGGCGGGCTTCCAGCTGGTGAGCTTCTCCGGTTGGTGGAGAGCCTCCACCAACTGGAAGCTGCCATTTGGGACGCCGGAGGACTGCGGAGCAGCAAGCTCGCGCTGCTCCGCGTCGCGATGGATTTACCCGGCTGCCAGTAAGCTCCGTTTTTGGGTGTTTTCACCCGTTCCCCCCCCCCACATGTGGAAAGGGCCCATGTTTGGCTGAATATATTTAAAGTTGCCTGTGCTATTGGGAAGCCTTACTGTGCAGGGCTACATGAAGGACTGCAACTGTGTTCTGCAACTCTGTTCACCTAAACATGATTACAGTCTGTATTAAAAACTTTCTGGTCAAAATGGGGGAAGTCACAGTATTGGAAGGGATCCCAAGGACCATCTAGATTAAGATGTCACTGCTAAAGTGACTTAAGAGATGGCATCCCTATGCTTCCTCAGTGTTCTCAGTTCTGCAACACCTGCACAGCTGGGGCCGTTATAGGATTCTATGGCACTGATGCAACAGTGGCTTGGGGTTCCCATGACACTGGGATCGTGAATCCTCTCTGGCTTTTAGTTCCAATGTTAAAGGACCTATTCAAGGGGCTGAATCTATTTGGGGTGATTTATCCCCCTCCCTCATGACATCAGAACATCTGCTCCTGCTTCTAAAAAATGGAACTTCAATGGGTTCCTCATTACTTTCCTTTGGGGATCCTTGATTCCCTCTCCTCAAGATGGCTCCCAACAGCGATTTCCCTGATGAGAGACAAACAAGTAGGAAGTGAACTTGCAAAAATTCTACCACTTCCCCTATACCTAGAACAAGTTCTGCCCTAGATAATTCCGCATATGAAGCAAAAAATTTCTCTTTCCATGCCTGGCAGTAAAAATGTAGTAAGAACAACATGAACAACCAACAGCATGCTGCCCTTTCATGGTGCTCTATTTTGTTGCATGATGTGGCAATCTCACTCTGCTGAACAACAGGGCCAGCTGTGCCTAGAACAAGCTAAGTGGCAGCCTGAGGATCTTACTGAGTCAGCAGAAGCATTATTCCCTAGGCCAGTGCTTCTGAGGCTATCTGACGTGGGGGACCAAAAATTACTGTTTTCCAATGAAGGGGTTAAATTGTAGAAACTGCTTGCTTAAGTAGAAAAATAGAGAAAAATAAGTCAGGCAGGTGCGTCTCTTATCTTATCAAGGGCTTAGGTATGTGGCTTAGCAATGCATGGAATATAGGGAGTTTGGGAGTCGATGCGACGCAGGGAGAATACTCCCTGGTACAGAGATACTTCATTTTTGAAACTGTAATACATCATTTCAAAACTTAAACTTTTGTAACCTGTATCCTTTTCATATATGGTAATTATTTCCTGTACCTGTTTTTTTAAAACATATAAAGGTATGCTGAAACCTAAAACGGGGCTCTCAGTCTTTTGGAAGTTGATTCCACTGAGATCCCTGTGCAGTAAAATAAACCTTGTTTTCTGATCTGCTGGTCTCAATTCTCTGGCTTGCCACAACATTTTCTGGTGCATTGGCCAGGAAATTGTGAAGGACTTTTGCCCACTTTGGTGGACGCCAGGGCGTCGGGACCGTCGCCCCCTTCCTGATACAACCCAGGGCGCCCTCAACTTTCTTTTGTTGGAACGATTGGTTTGGAGTGGGGCGACAGCTCTGGCAATGGCGCTCCAGCCAAGGAACCCAAGGTCGGAGCAGAAAACAGAACCCTCCCACGATTGTTGGTGAGTGACCTCCCGGCAAACTCGGGGGGAAAAGGGGCCTGATCAATCCCTTTCAGCTTTGCTCTAGCACCCCACTGTTGTTGTGGGTGAAGCCGCAGAGCTTTTGGGTGTGGTGTTGGAGGTGGGAGGTTGTGTGTTGGTGTGAATGTGTGAAAGGAAGGTTGTGTGATGCCGCAGTTTCCAAGTCATGCCGTTGAGTTTCCAGGTGCTTGGGTCGGCATGAATCGAGTGATGTCTCTCCCCCTTTGTGTCGATTCATGGGACCCCTTACCCACGGGTCAAACCCCTTTTTCCTTGTGTGTGTTGTCCGCTTTGGGAGGAAATGGGAGGGGGGCAGAGCCAACAAACCTCTTTAGGCTGTATGTTGAAAAACTTTAAGAAAGGATTTAGTGGGGATTATGGAGACCCCCGAATGATGCCTGAATGGTTGAGGACCTTGTGTGAAGTAGAATGGCCATCCTTTAAGGTGGGGTGGCCCCCGGAGGGAAGCCTGGAACCCTCACGAATCAGGGCAGTGTATTCAGTGGTGGTCGGTGAGCCTGGCCACCCTGATCAATATCCATACATAGATTCATGGGACACAGTGGTCACTCAAAACCCCCCTTGGTTGCGGAAATGTCAGGAGCAAAAGTAGGGCTATGGTAATAATGCAGGATCGGACCAGGCGAAAGTTTGGAAAAGGACAGATATTGGCGGAATCGGTTCTGGAGGAACCCAGCACTCTCCCTCCTCCATATGTGCCACCACAGCCAGCTCCACTGCCACCAGCCTTACCCCCACCACAGCCAGCTTCGCTGCTGCCAGTCCTACCCTTGCAACTGGACCTCCCGGAACAGGAGGCAGCCACGGCCGGGGGATTGACGGATTCTAGCCCAGTTGCCCAGGGGACGGTGGGATCTCCCGAAGTCTATGATCTCAGAACAGGGATGAAAGAGAAAGCCAAGATTAAAAAGTCCAAGCATCAGAAAGAGATGGATGAATCAGATGATACAGATGGGGAAAGTGGAGATGTGGTCGCACCATTGCAACAAGTTACTCAACTGGTGGCAGGCTCCAATGAAGAAGGAGGGTACTGGCGAGTACAGAGTTACCAGTACACCCCTTTCACCTCTTCAGATTTATTGAACTGGAAGACCCACTATGGGTCATATACTGAGAAGCCTCAAGAGATGGTAGAGCCATGTACCAGCGTTATGGCTACTCATCTCCCCACCTGGAAGGATTACCAACAGTTATTGTTGACTTTATTCACTACCGAAGAGAGGAGGAGAATATTGGAGGAGGTAGAGAAGGTAGCAATGGCAAGAGTGGGGCCAGAAGTGCAAGATGTAAATGCCTGGGTGTGGGAGCGAGTCCCCACTGTGGATCCACAGTGGGATCCTAATGATAACCAGCAACGGGACAGATTAGCAGAATATCGGGCAATACTGTTAACCAGAATGAGGAGAGGTGTGAAGAAGTCTATCAACATGGCCAAAGTACAGGAAGTGACACAAGGACCTACTGAGGCCCCAGGGGAATATTTGGAAAGGTTGTTAAAAGCCTACCGGCAGTATACCCCCCAAAATCCGGATGCTGCCGAGAACCTCCGAACGGTGACTGTGGCGTTTGTGACAGGAAGCTACCCTGATATTCGGAAGAAGTTACAGAAACAAGAAGGGTTTGAAGGAATGAATCTCAGTCAATTGGTGAGCATTGCTCAGAAGGTGTACATAAATAGGGAGCAGGAAGAAAAGAGGGAGCGAGATAGGAGAATGCACAAGAAAGCGGAATTATTGGCCACGGCACTAATGGCAAAGAAAGGATATCGGAAAGGTGGAAGAGGAAGGGGAAGAAGTGGACTTCCACTGGGACACAATGAATGTGCCCTCTGCCGTCAGGTGGGGCACTGGAAGAATGAATGCCCTAGACAGAGAGAATTGGTGAATAGAGGAAGAGGAGTGGACCGAGGAAGAGGAAGAGGGGCAAACAGAGGGAGAGGAAGAGGAAGAGTAATGAATGGAAGATATGAGCCAGAGGTGGACGAAGGATTCGAGGACTTGATTGGGCTGGCTGGAATGGAACATTACGATTAGGACAGACTGGGCCCCCTTGCTCTCGGCCCCAGGGAGCCTATGGTCACAGCACAAATTGGGGGCCGAGCCATCCCAATGATGGTGGATACGGGCGCTGCCTGTTCCGTATTAAATTCAGCAATAGCTCCAAAAACTGAAAATGCCATAAGAATTGTGGGAACCACCTGAAGAACAGAGCAACACCCTCTTTTGGAAAAAAGAATTGTGGATTTAGGGAGAAACCAAGTTACTCATCAGTTTTTATATTTACCAAACTGCCCTGTACCCTTATTGGGTCGAGATCTGTTGGCTAAACTGAGAGCCCAGATTTCCATTGAAGAAGATGGGGTGATGGAAGTAAATTGTAGAGGACCAAAAAGCATCTCAGTAACCTACCCAATGGAAGAAGAGCGGCGAAGGTATCAGATCATGGTTTGTCAAGAACAACCCACTACATTTGGACCCCCAGGAGTATGGGCTGAAGATAATCCACCTCGGCTAGCCCGATTTGTGGCCCCCATAGTAGTGGAATTGAAGCCAAATGCTGTTCCTATTCGTGTAAAGCAGTATGACCTGCCCGGAGAAGCCCTGGAAGGGATTCGGAAACATTTGGATCGGCTGAGGAAATACAACATAATTCGGGAATGCCGCTCTCCATGGAACACCCCGTTACTCCCTGTGTTGAAGCCTGGAACAAAGGAATATTGCCCAGTTCAAGACTTAAGGATGGTGAATGAGGCTACAGTGACCCTACACCCGGTGGTACCAAACCCATATGTTTTAATGGGACTAGTTCCATCCACAGCTACTCGCTTTACGGTGTTGGATCTTAAGGATGCCTTCTTCTGTATTCGGGTGGCCCCACAAAGTCAAGAAATATTTGCTTTCCAAATGGAAGATATTGTTACGGGCCAGAAAACCCAGTTTACTTGGTGTCGCTTGCCACAGGGCTGGAAGAACTCGCCTACAATTTTTGGGACATCCCTAAGTCAAGACTTGAGAAGATTCAGATCTGAGCCCGAGAAACGAGTTTTGCTGCAATATCTAGATGACCTGCTGTTGGCAGCTACCAGTGATGAAGAGTGTAAAGATGCTACAGTGGAGTTGCTCCAGCTTTTGTGGGAAGCAGGCTACAAAGTATCTAGAAAGAAGGCCCAGTTGTGCCAGACAGAAGTGTGGTATCTGGGATTCCAAGTGACTCAAGGAAAGCGAGCGCTAGGCCGAGAAAGGCAGGAGGCTGTGTGTGCTCTACCTGAGCCCCAGAATCGGAAGATGGTGCGAGAATTTTTGGGTGCAGCTGGGTTTTGTAGAATTTGGATTCCTAATTTTGCAGTAATGAGTAAACCCTTATATGAAGCTACCAAAGGCCCAGAGAATTCTGAATTTACGTGGGGAACAGAACAGAAGAGGGCCTGGGAGCAGATAAAGAAGGCATTGATGGAAGCTCCAGCGCTAGGCCTGCCTGATGTGACAAAGACATTCACTCTATACGTTGATGAAAAAGGAGGAGTAGCAGTGGGAGTACTGACGCAGATGTTGGGATCTTGGCATCGCCCTGTGGCGTACCTTTCTAAACAGTTAGATCCTGTTGCCAGAGGATGGCCTGGGTGCCTAAGGGCAATAGCGGCAACCGCCTTGTTGGTAAAAGAAGCAGACAAATTAACCCTAGGCCAGAATCTGACAGTGAAAGTCCCACATTCTGTATTAGCTCTAATGGAGTACAAAGGCAATTATTGGTTCACAAATAGCCGAATGTCTAAGTATCAAGGAATGTCATATGAGAATCCTAGAGTAAAGTTGGAAACATGCACCACTTTGAACCCCGCAACGTTGCTCCCCGTAGAATCTGAGGTCACACATCATAATTGTCTTCAAACCATGGATGAAGTATATTCAAGCAGACCAGACTTACGGGACATCCCGTGGCCCCATCCTGATGTTACTTATTATACAGATGGAAGCAGCTTCGTACAAGAAGGAAAGCTAAAGGCCGGATATGCAGTGGTCACAGCGGACAAGACAATAGAGGCCAGAGTGTTACCCATTGGTACTTCAGCCCTGAAGGCGGAACTCATCGCCCTTATTAGAGCTTTGGAACTAGCTGAGGGACTCATCGTGAATATATACACAGATTCAAAGTATGCCTTTACTACCCTACATGCGCATGGGGCACTGTACAAAGAAAAAGGATTAATCAACTCTTCGGGACAGGAGATCAAGTACGGAAGAGAAATAGAGCATCTATTAGAAGCTGTATGGGCCCCTCGTAAAGTCGCTGTAATCCACTGTAGAGGACACCAGAAAGCATATGATCCAGTGGTTCATGGGAACCTAAAGGCAGATGCGGCTGCAAAGGAGGCTGTGGAGAGGGAACCGGAAAATGAGATGAAAGATCTGCCCCAAGAATTGGTAACACCACTCTTCCAAGTATCATTGAGTGACCAGACCCCTAGGTACACCCAACAAGAAAACGAGAGGGCTGAAAAAGACCTGAAGGCTATGTTGGACAAAGACGGCTGGTGGGTCTTGCCAGATGGAAGGCGGTACATACCCCAATCTATCGTATGGTCAGTTGTGCAGAAAGCGCACAAAGCTACACACTTGGGAAAGATGGCGTTAGCTCAGCTATTAGAGAAAGATGTGTTCATAGACAGAATGAGCCAGTACACCACGCTAGCATCGTCGCGGTGTCAAACTTGTGCTCAGAATAACCCACACCAAGGACCAAGATTGGAGGGGGGAGTACAGTATCAAAGATCTACTCCTTTTGAATCCCTAGTGGTGGATGTTACAGAAATGCCATGGTCGGGACAGTACCGCTGCATGTTGGTAATGGTATGCACTCACACCGGGTGGGTTGAAGGATATCCTACCAGGACTGAGAAGGCAAAAGAGGTAGTACGAGCCTTGCTTCGGGACATCATACCGAGGTATGGATTGCCCCTCCACATTGGATCTGACAATGGCCCAGCTTTTGTGCATGGAATAATCACGAGTCTTGCAGAGACCCTAGGAATCACCTGGAAGCTACATTGTGCATACAGACCCCAAAGCTCTGGGAAGGTGGAGAGAATGAATAGAACATTGAAAACTCAGCTTGCAAAATTGTGCCAGGAAACGAAACTCAAGTGGTTAGATGCACTCCCTATAGCACTTCTGAGGATAAGATGCACCCCCCATCGGACAACTGGGCTAACTCCATTTGAAATGCCATACGGAAGATCCCCGGCCATCTTAAAAGGGCTAAGAGGGGATATTCAGGAGTTGGGAAGTCTGGCCCTCCAAGAAGAGGTGCAGGCATTAGGAAAGTCTCTAGAGAAGGTTAAAGTCCACGCTTTAGAGGTTAGACGAGTTCCGTTCCTCACAAAAGCACATTCCTTTCAACCTGGGATGAGGTGTGGGTTAAAGACTGGAAAGGAGAGCTCCTATCACCAGGGTGGAGGGGGCCATATCAGGTGTTGTTAGGTACCCCCACAGCAGTAAAGGTAGCGGGACTGAAACCCTGGGTACATTATACTAGGGTAAAACGAGCATTTACTGATTGGACTGTGATCTCATCACAAGAAAACCCTCTGAAATTGAAATTGTCCCAACGGAAAGAGGGGACAGAAGGTTCGGACTAGACTCTGCTGTGGTCATACCAGGGAATTGACCACTCTACGCACAGTCAGATCCGCAACAGGTGAATGAAAAATCTAGGCTAGACCCTACCGCTGCCACACAATTGGAGGCTGGCAGCTCTACATACGGTCAGACCTAGCAACTGCAGAGGAAAGAAGATCGGGACTAGGCTTTGCTATAATCACTCCGGAGACTGACTATTCTACACATGGCCAGATCCCCTACGGAGGATGATGATAATGAGCAATGAGTGCTCGTGAGCTAGTAATAATAGTAGTGTGTATACTCTTTGGAATTTTAGCTCTGGTGTATTTCTTGATATGCATAGAAGGTACTGGTGTGGGATAAGTAGATTTGGACCCCTGTTTGACTCTGAAGATGAAGTGGATAATGTTGATAGGAGTGTGGGGCATGATGTGTGGAATAATTGAGGCCAACTGGTTTAAGCAACACGCTGCACATATGTTCCAACAACATGGACCCAATGTCACTCTAATTTATGAACACCCACAGACCGTGGCAGATTTCTGCTTTATGCCCTCCCTCATTAATGAACCGGGAGTGGTTGTAGGAGCCCTGCAGTCAGCATTAAAGAGAAATCCCAATATGTTTGCCAAAGTTGACGGTAACCTAAACAAAACTCGGTTTAGGCGGCTGAAATTTTATACTTATTCCCCCGGAATGTGTTTTTGTTGTCACCATAGTGGAAACTGGAATTCTAAGTGGAAAGGATATATACAGCACCCCTCATTTTATGCTAAATTGGGAAATTATTCAGCCTGTAGTAATAGATTTTATTTGTATGGCTCATATAACAATTCCTATCAACCCGAGGCAGATTTAAATGAAACCAGTTTCGGAGATTTGTATCCGGAATATCCTATGTTTACTCCTAATTATACAGAATCTGGCAGTATATGCTCCGGATTGATGGCTCGGGATCCAAATTTATGGTTTTATTTTAACGGATGGGCCACCAATTATCACCCAGGGACTTATCAGTGTGTGGGAATTAGGTATATAACTATACCTGTTCAAGTTTTCCTACCAGGATGAGCAAAACAGGCTGTTAGAAGAAGAAGAAACCTGTTGGGACCACTGGGTAGCCAGTGTGAAGATCTGGTCATTGTAGGAGGGAAACTGGCTAAGACTGAGACCAGTAGAGTAGGAGGTGGACTAATAACGGGGGTCCTTACTTTGGGATCCTATCCAGGAATCGTAGATCTAGAAAATTGTAAAAGCATATTAGGATTGACTTGTAGATTGGAGAAAACTATAAATGCAACTGGGAAGTTGATACGGGCCCTTCAGCAGTTATCGTTACAACATCGGATGGCCTTGGATTACTTATTAGCCAGAAAACGGGGGTTTTGTTCTATAGTCAAGGGAGGATGCAGAGTCACCTTCCATGATTTAAACAAGACTATAGAAGATGAGATACAACACCTACAAGGGCTAATACGAAATAATGACAGTGGCATTAGTAATCCTTGGGATTGTTACTGGGACTGGTTACCAGATTTTGGCTGGCTGAAAACTCTGTTTTTAGGCATTATAGTTTTGATTGTAGGAGGGTTTCTAATGATGATATGTATTTCCTGTGCTATGAAATGTATATGGGCCTCTCTCTCTGAAGCTATGGAGGGAAAGGCAGCTCATTTTGCTGTTATGACTCAAAAGCAGGCTTAAGCAAATTGCAATAGAATTTGGCAGAAAAGGGGGGAATGAAGGGGTTAAATTGTAGAAACTGCTTGCTTAAGTAGAAAAATAGAGAAAAATAAGTCAGGCAGGTGCGTCTCTTATCTTATCAAGGGCTTAGGTATGCGGCTTAGCAATGCATGGAATATAGGGAGTTTGGGAGTCGATGCGACCCAGGGAGAATACTCCCTGGTACAGAGATACTTCATTTTTGAAACTGTAATACATCATTTCAAAACTTAAACTTTTGTAACCTGTACCCTTTTCATATATGGTAATCATTTCCTGTACCTGTTTTTTAAAAACATATAAAGGTGTGCTGAAACCTAAAACGGGGCTCTCAGTCTTTTGGAAGTTGATTCCACTGAGATCCCTGCGCAGTACAATAAACCTTGTTTTCTGATCTGCTGGTCTCAATTCTCTGGCTTGCCACAACACCAGTTGCCAGGGACTGGCACCATATTTATGTCCATTGACTGCAGTTGTTTCTTCATTTGCTGGAAACTCACCAGGGATTGTCAGCCAATGACTTATGGATTGGCACTTTGAGTAACACCACTCTAAGCAATAATGAGAAACATCAGTGCTAGAAGCACAATCCCTTTTCTGGGTTATTTCCATCCTGGTACAGCCACATGACTCCCAGGCCTCCCTGTCTACCTCTTTTCACAGGCTTTGCTTCTATCGACACTGAAGCCCACAGGCATCTGGATCTCTCTGGGTTTGTGGCCTGGCTCTGTACACTTGTGTTGGCCTTGTTGGGAGGCTCCATTTAGGGACACATGGGGGCATACACTGATTTTCTGTTACAATATAGTGATCTATGAGTATGTGAACAAAAGGAAAAACCCAGCGGACAGTAAAACAGAAAGTGTAATGGGAAAGTCTGATTAAATAAAAATGGGTTTCCCTTCTGGAAGATTTCTGATAGAAATTGTTTCTTTTTAAATGTCTATAAAGGAGAAGCTTTGTGAAAGTATGACTTGGAAGTGAAAAGAACAAAATGTGTGAGAAGTATTTAACATACGTCACGCAAGTGCATCATTTTGGAACCTGCTCTAATAAATGGTCACTTAGATTTAATCAGAGCTATGTTGTTTCTGTGTGCTTTTATGTGATTGTAAGCTGGAGTTGCCAGGTGTCCCTTACTATGAGGAATGTAACCTATTTGATGGCTGGAAAGCTTTTCATTTTATATAGACTAAACAAGATGAACCCCCGCCCCATAATTTTTTGTATGGACCCTTCAAAAAGACAGAAATGTGCGCCTCCTGTAATTTATGAATAAGTATAATGTGTTAATTTTACAGAGGTACGTATGACTAGGTTAACTGACACAAACTGTTAATTTGATATTTAGGCAGAACACAAACTTGTTAACAGCTACTTTCTGACTGTCAACCCTGCATGCCATGAATTTTGACTGTCCCTTATTGCTATTTTGCAAACCTAGCAACATGGTCGTAAGCAAATCTGCCCCTCCATCCTCTCTTTTATATGCTTCTTGTGGTGTACCCTGAGCTTCCTCTGAAGAAAATGAATGTTCTAAAAATAAAGGCCATTTCTGCACTACACTGTTATAGTGCTATTATTCCACTTTCAACATCCTATGGAATCCTGGGACTTGCAGTTTAGGGAGGGGCATTTAGAATTCTCAGCCAGAGAGCTCTTTGGCCTCAGGAAACTACAAACCCTCAGAATCCCACAGGTTGTTGAAAGTGGAATAATAGCACCATAACAGTGTAGTGTGGAAATGGTCATAGACTCCATTGTGAGCAACTTTCATAAGCTCTCAGACACAGTCCAGCTGGTTAATGAATGATTCCTTCATCCTTGCTTTCAGTACCCATGGAACCAATAGGGCTGGGACAAAAAAAAGATGAAGGAAACAGGACAGGCTCATCGAGAAACAACCATTAACCAGTTGCTGAGGAGCACTATTTTAATACCACAGGTCATTTGTAGGAACAGCATTGCTATTACCTTGTCACTAATGGGGATTCTGTAGACTCCTATCCAACAAGGCAAAAAACAGTGCTTCATTCCAGAATAGCAATCTGTCACTAACAAGGCAATAGATAAACAAACAAACCCATTTCATTCAAGTATTTAACTTATTGTTGATGTGACCGCTACTGGTTATGTTTCCCTCCCTTCCCTCCTGCCCTTATCATTAGCATCTTTTTGTATCAACTAAACATGAGAAACCCACAAGGAGAAACACATCAAAATACATTTGATTATAGAGGCCTCACTACTGATGCTCAGGTGTGTACCCCTGTCTAACCTGTCGCGGCTTCTTCAGTGAGTACAAAGCTATTGCAAATTCTGTTTAGACTCTTTGGCACCCTCTTGTAGAATATCTGACAATGACAGCGGTGGGAGAAGAAGGGCGTGGGGAACAAAGAGGTCCTTAAACACCTCTTCGATGAATTTGTCCAACCCTTGTCCTTTTAACATGCATGCTATAATGTCTGGTCTCGTCCTAATTCAATAAGCAGTCTCCATGGATAGACCCAGAAAGGTATTATTAAAGACTAGCGTATATACCCAGCATTCCCCAGGATTTTATTTTCTCATAGGTAATGCTTGTTAGAAAGATTTGAGATCCTGTGTCTCTAATTCCCCAAACTGCCTTGTCCAGTACCTGTAACTTTTCCCCATATTCCCCAATCCAATCTGTATTCAGAGTTATTTTTTTTTAAAATATCATTTTATTCAAAATTCTCATTATAAAACATACATATTTGGTTGTCAGCTTCATTGAAATATATCTGATCTTCTACATTGATCTAGATTTCATTTTCCAGATTTCTACAAGCTTTAGGTACTGTACAACATTTTACTGTTAGTTTATCTGATAGTTCTTACATTTCATTCTTCATATTTCCGCTTCATGATATATATCCTGTCGCCGCCACGTAATATAACTTTGATCATGAATTACGTATTTCCAGCTGTTAAAACCCAGCAATTACCTGTTACAATTTGCTGTATTCAGAGTTATTAACATACAGAGGTTGGTTTCCTGACAGAATAAACTGGCCTTCTCTTTGCTGCTAGGCCTCGTCTCCCTAGCAACTGGTCTGAGGCCCATGAGCTCTCTGGCTGAGAATTCTAAAGGCCCCTCCCTCAATTGCCAACCCCAGGATTCCACAGATTCTTCACAGGCAGCTAATCGTATAAGGCCCTCTCTGCCTGACACAAACAAACAAATTTTTATTTTTTATTAGACTAGCGTATTTACCTAGCGTTGCCTAGTTTTTATTTTCCTCTTAAGAACGCATCAAACTGTCTTCTCCATTTCCTGTAACTTTGCTCCATATTTCCCTATGCAATCTGTATTCAGAGTTATTTACATACACAGTTTGGATTCCTGAGGGAGTACACAATCTTCCTCCTTGCTGCTAGGCCTCATCTCCATAGCAACCGGTCCATTCTTGTATCTGTAAATTTTCCCCATATTCCCCAATCCAATCTTTATTCAGAGTTGTTAACATTCAGAGGTTGGGTTCCTGAGGGAATACACTGTCTTCCTCCTTGCTGCTAGGCCTCATCTCCATAGCAACCGGCCCATGTCTGTACCTTAAATTTTCCCTGTATTCCCCAATCCAATCTGTATTCGTAGTTGTTAACATACAGAGGTTGGGTTCCTGCAGGAATACACTGTCCTCCTCCTTGTTGCTAGGCATTGTCTCCATAGCAACTGGCCTATTCCAGTACCTGTAACTTTTCCCCATAGTACCCAATCCAGTCTGTGTTCTCTGGCGATGTTGATGTACTGGTTTTTGATTTTTTTTGCTTTCTGTTGAATTTGTGCAATGGCTTTACATTTTTCTGGAAGCATTTTTTGTTTTGAATTTCAACTTTAAGATTCCTCACATATGGAACCCACACAATCTACTGTGTGAGGCCAGAAGACCTTGAAACTATGTTGTGTATGTCACTTTAATTTTTCTCACATATGCCTCCCAAATGTTTTCTGGCATCCTTATTGATGGTAGGCCTCATCTCCATAGCAACCGGCCTGAGGCCCAAGAACTCTTGGCTGAGAATTCTAAAGGCCCCTCCCTAAACTGCTAACCCCAAGATTCCATGGAATCTTCACAGCCAGCCAGTCATATGAGGTCTTCTCGCCTCACTCAGCCAATCGTATGAGGTCTTCGCCTGCCTGATGCGGACAAAGAGGAAAACAGACAAACAGACCATGTCATACCAGTCTTGTTTTCATGCTCCAGCCAGGCTGCCCCTCCCATTACCGAAACATCAAAGGGAACACAGCAAAATAGCTACAGTACAGCTAAGCATGGCAGAGGTGGCAGTGGCCTTCTGACAGTAGTTGGGAGGGAGACTGGTAGCAAATAATACAACTGATGTGGTGTTTATCTGTTCCCATAAGAACAAGCCATTGTATCTGAGAGCCACCTGTGATTTTCTGAAGCAGAACAAAGTGTGCTTAACATGCTGAAGCATCAATTCCTCAGTGAGGGGCAAGATCCATGAGACAGACTTGATCGATAATTAAATTACTGGTAGTTAAATAGGTAAATATGTCAGTGGTTCGTTAATAACTGTATTTTCCATTCCCACGAGATTACAGGTCAGACCACTGGAGAGCAGGTATTTCTGGGTGTCTGATCCTTTGCTGGTAACACTAATTGAAAACAAGCTGAACGTTATTACAAGTAATATCATGGGAAGAGCCAGGCTCCCCCCCCCTTCTTTTTTTAAAATATAAATGCAGTAGAAGAACTATAATAATAACTCTTGAGACTGATAGACCTACATTTGTCCATGGAGAAGTTACGCGACAAGCAGTTTTTCTAGGCCGGAATCCTGTTCGTGTAACTATTCCAGTGTAGGCAGCGGCCGCGAGGGCAAAAAGACAGCAAGCATAGTGGTTGAGAAAGAAGTGAGGCGCTGGAGAAGTGGGGTGCTCAGAACTGGGAGAATTTGCCTTTCCTTGCCTCCACTGCAGGGCCTAGAAAAGGTGAAACCACTGGTGTAGGCCATAGACAGGATTCTGGCTCTAAACTACAGGAGTTGAAATAGGAACTTACAGAAGATCCTAACAAAATGATGAGAGCAGCCTGCACCAGGGGTGGAAATGTGTATTATAAGCACGTCTTTGTTTTCTTCTGTGAAGGGTAGGCCAGTTGTGGGGAGCTTATGGTCCTAATTTTGCAAGACTGCATCTCTCATCATCCACACTCTCTTCAATAGTGGTTGGCCTGCTGGGAGTAGAGTCTCAGCAGTATCTGGAGTATAACAGGTTCCCTGTCTCTGAGCTATACCATAATGTTCAAAGGACCAAAGATGGATAAGGAATGCATATCGCCAGGTGGGAAAAACTGAACTTGAAGCAGTGCTGGTAATTTTCTTTTGGCATTTGAGAAAAGTGCTTTGGAATCAAGTTGGCTAACCTGGTGACAAGATCCACTCAATGCACTGGAGTTGTCAAGTGTGTTATAGAAATTAGGGCTAGATATTTAACTGATTAATGGAATATTCTCCCTAGAGAATACTGGTGCCTGGTGCCAACTTTACGGTCTTTTCGGCGTCAGGCAAAAACTATTTTGTTTACTCCAGCATTTTAATCTGTTAGAAATTAAATTTTATGGATTTTATTCACTGCTTTATTATTGCGTCTTTCTTATGATTATTTATTATATCCTGCCCTGACATCTAAAAAGGATAAGAGTGGTCTAGTTTGTAAATAAATAAGTAAAACTTTAGAGCAATCACTTAAATATTTTGATTTACTAAAAAAATGCTCATGATCATGTATCAGATTTTTTTAAAAATCAACAGCAAGCATTGTTCTCTTCTATGTGGGAAGGAAAGGAGAATGTCCCATCTAAGAGAATGCTTGCTGTGACTTCAGTGGTATAAATAAAGTGTGCTTTTTCTTTTTCTTCATCATAGGCAAATTTTTGCCAATGAGCAGAATAACTACAGTGGTAACACCGGCAAGATTCCACAACAGACATCCACCACACTCAAAGTCCTGCTTATTTTTTATGGCCTGGTCAAAGATGGCTTTTCCATACTCTCCAGAATTTCACATAGAAAAATTTGAACATGAGGTGGCAAAGAACATCAGAGAGTAGTCAAATGGCAAAAGCAATTAAGAATAGCACACAAGGTAGGAGAGGCTGAAGCAGTTTGCTTTTGCCTTAGCCTGCTGGGAAGATTCCACCTTCTCCTCTCCCTTCTGTCCTGAAGATTACTTGAGTGGAAATCACTTTGGCACTTCAGACTTAGGCCATTTCTGCCCTATACTGTTATAGTGCTATTATTCCACTTTCAACATCCTGTGGAATTCTGGAGTTTGTACTTTATTGAGGCCAAAGAGCTCTCTGGCTGAGAATTCTAAATGCCCTTCCCTATACTGCAAACCCCAGGATTCCATTGGAAGTGGAAGGTGGAATAATAGCACTAAGTGTAGTGAGGATAGGCCCTTAGCTGCAGCAACTAAAGTAAGCCAAAAACAAACAAAGAAAGTGGGAGGAGGAGAGAGAAACTGGGGCATTTTAAAAGCGCCTGAAAAAAGTGGGACACCAGAGGATTAATCAGGAAAGATGGAAGATATACTTTTCAGTCCCAGGATTGTAATAGTTTCAGGCCCTGATGGGGGAACATGGCTTAGGATCTGGTGGATCTTTAGTTTCCTCCCAATACACTTTGGCTGTGATCCCATTGTTGGTAGAAGATTGTTGGTAGAAGAATAACAACAGCAGAACTTTCCATTCTGCATTCTGAAGGTAGATATTCTGTCCCACTGGTGGGTTACTCTTTCCACTGGCGGAACCCCCTACCCACCCATTGGCACAACCTATGACTCCTCTGCCATCCTTGCTTACAGAGAAGCTTCATACAAACATATCTTTTGAATGTCAATTAAAATTATGTGTAATTTTTTAATTTAACATATTATATATGCACCTTAATTTATACATTGTCAAAAAACGCCTCTATACACCCATTCTCTTTCATGTGTAAGCTGTTGCCTAATACAGGCCCTTTCCACACCATACCTCAATTGCAGGATGATCCGACACCATCACGGGATTGCCAATATCGCATTAGGCTCTGTATGCAGCCCCTTGCCTTCCGCAGACACCTGGGCACTTGCAAGACAGCACTGGATCACACCCGGTGCCTGTTCTGCAGCTTGGCGTCCTGGGCCACTCCCAGGTCCTGCCCCGTCCCCACCCTGCTGACCTTGATTGGTTGTTGGTTGTTTTTTTTTTTTGCTGGCTACTGTGCTAATGTTAGTACGATGGATCCTGCCAACAGGCGCTTGCATCAGCCCCAAGGGCAGACCAGTAGCAGAAGCCCCCCCACACTGGGATGCACTGGAAAAGGTGGGGACTGACAGGACAGATCGCAGCTGTGACCCAGCTCGAGGCATATCTGTCTCCACCACACCCATGACCCGCGATGGAGCCTGAGCAGATAGAGCTCTGCAGGACATAGCCATGCAGCTCTACATGAACAACATCAGCGCTGTCCGGGCCTGGAGGCACGGCAGCGGCGGCGAGTGAGGGGAGCCATCCTGGTGGCGGCTGCCACCATCTCTACACAAGTAGCCAATGCCATCACTGCCACCATCTCAACCAATGGGGAAGATTCTGCAGATCCCAATGTCACCCCGCACGCCTGGCTGGGAATTCTCCCATGCCCCAGGCAATGGTGGATCAGGACTCATGTCTGATGGGACTGGTGGATCAGAGAGGTGTTGGCAACCTAGGATGACGAAATATGGCTTTACCACTTCAGAGTTACCTGGGCCACCCTCTTCAAGATTGCAGAGCATCTCCACCCACAACTACAGCACACCCCCAACGTCATGAGGGTGCCCATCTCCATGGAGGAACAGGTCACCATTGTGATCTGATGGCTCACCGCTCCCTTGATCTACAGAAAGACCGCCAACACCTTTGGGCTAGGCATCTCCACGGTGGCGGAGATCACAGTGGAAGTCTACCTCACCATTGAACACGTCCTGCTGGGCACCATTGCCCGCCTGGGCAACCACTGCACAGTAAGTCCCTCCTACACTAGCTGCTGTGCCACAAGAAGCATGGCCATCTTGCAACTGCCCATGTCAGCCACAGCCGTAGGGCAGGGCCCCCCACAGGCGAGATGCCACGCTGCTGTGAGGAATGCATAGAGAGGACGGATGGGTGAGCAACACCATCAGGGGGGCAGTCATTTAACTCACCAGACATTCACTACCGCCCCCCAAACCACCCAACCTTGCATGTGTGTCATTGATGTCCCCAGTGCACTGACGTCTCTGTTCATGTCACTTTCCCTTTCCACCCTTAGATCATAGAAGGCTTCGAGTCCATGGGATTCTCACAGTGTGTCGACATGTCCCTTGACATGGGTCCGGCCAGTATATCCCAGCTCAATGTCCAGAAACTGGCCAGAATGATCTGTCAGGCCTTGCAGCAAGATAGAGAAGTCCTTCCTGTTGATGAATTCCTACGCCTGTCCTTTTGGGGGCCATACAGGGACATGAGTAACATGCCGACAGGCAACATGAAACCACACCGTGAATCGGGGGGATGGATGGAGACGAGCCCCTGGCACAGAGTGGGGGCTGTGGTCGGGAGACATGAGCGCCCAATGGTCGTCCCCAATGACAAAGTGGCCATGTGTGCCAGGCATGGCTGTAGTGACAGGGAGGGGCCTGAGTGCTCCGCACAGGGGGCACATGGGCATGGAGGGGGCCTGGGATTCCGTGGGTTGGCCATTGACAGATTCTCCATGGAGTGCCATGCTACCGCAAGGCACACACACACAGCTGTGTGCAGAGGCAAACTCATCCATCAGCCATGCCAGGGTGTGTCACCGTGCCATACAGACTCCACCAGGAGATGTGCTGCAGCTGCAGGTGCCTGGTGCTCACCTTGGCACACAGTGTCACAGTACCTAATGTATTAACTCAGGTCGCACCTCCAGAGTTAGGCCTCCCCTCAGTCTCAACCCCCCTTTGTGTGCCTGCTAATTAGCCACTGTCCCCTGTTTACCCAATGCCTGGTCAGCTTACATTCCACAACTGCAAGGCCTGCCAGCATGGGCGCCACTTATCAGCAGACCACATTCCTATTCAGATGCCTGCATGTTTACCTGGACATGCACCTGCAACTGAGGCCTGGGAACTGCCCAGCTCTTGGCAAGAAGCCCCCACTTGCACTCAAGAACAATGTAACCTCGATCAGCCATTTCCCGTGGACAGCCGACAGCCCAGAGGGGAAACGTGGGCGATGAGAGCTCAAGTACAGGGAAGTACTCTAACTCCCATTGCTCCCAGGGTGCCAGGCGGCCTGTAGGGAGGGCACTGGAGCATTGGCTGACACCCCCCCCCCGTGTTACTGCCAACAGACAGGGCTGCCCTTCCCTCCAAGGGATTTCGTACCTGTGGACACTGCAGCGGCCTCCTCCATGCTCTGGGAAGCATCTATGGGCTCTCCCTTGGGCACAGTGACCCTTTTGCCCATGCGGCCCCTGCCCCTCCGACGGGCCACTTTGAGGCTGGAGGACACATGCTTCGCAGCCACACTGGCATCCACACGCAGGATCGCGTGGAGTTCCCTATAGTGACAGGCTCCACTCCCATTAAGCAGTTATGTGCGAGGACCTGGTGGTACTCCTGGCACATTGTTTTCATTTTGTTTCTACATTCCACAGCTGTCCGTCCATGCCCTCTCCATCCCAGATCTGCTGCGACTTCCTGGAACACCTGCATGTTCCTCTGGCTACTTCACAGGAGCTCTTGATACCTTGGCTGCCCCCAGATCTCAAGGAGGTCCTCGATCTCCTTTGGTCACCAGGCTATGTCTCTGCCCTGTACTCTCTCGGGAGAGCGGGGTGCATCCATGCTGCCCTTTCATCGTGAGCTGAGGGGGCAAACTTTTCACCGCAGAGCTTAGGTTGCAATCAAGGGCAAGCGCGAGCCCTTGTGGCCACCTGCTAATGTACTAACGTTAGATCTGGCAAACTCCTGGCAGGGGACTGGTGTTTGTCCCTATGGGCAACTTCAGAAACTTCCAGGGAACTCTGCCTGGACCCTCTGCCTGTCGCTGGCTGATGACACCTGTGTCTGTTTGGTGAAGCCCCCTGGAGGGCAGAGGAAGTGCTGAGGTCAGGACAGTTAGGACAGGGTGCGGAGCTGAGCGCGGGTTTGAACTGAGAGGCGGGTGTGTGCGTTACATTGCGTGTGAGTGGTCATGTGTGTGGCAGTGTGTCTGTGTTGTGTCTGTGTTGTGTGTGTCAGGATGCCGAGGGAGGGGACCCTGTGGGCCAACAATGAGGTGAAAGTGCTACTTTCCTTCATCGCCACCAGCGACAGCGTGGACGTGGTCATGAAGAGCACTCCACTGCCGAGCAAGGCCCTGCACGAGGCTCTTGTGGCACACCTGATAGCTAAGGGCTTTGAGCGGACGGCAACCCAGGTCAACAACAAATTCAAGGCCCTAAAGTGCCGCTTCTTTGATTGTATGGAGCTCTTCAATGGCCATCCGCCCCCGGCCCCCACGCAAGGCCGAAGTTTTTTGTGCCAATGTTCCACACCTGGAAGGCAGCGGGCAAGCCCAGACGGGCTGAGCGCCACAAGGGAGGTAAGTGTCATGTCATGTGTCACGAGCTGTCCCTTTCCCCCATGACACCATGGCCCTGTGGGTGGGGGGCCGCAACAAAGGACCCATGGAACTCCTGGCCATTGTTTCCTTTCCCTTCCATGTGCCAGCCAGTCAAATTTTTGGTGTCAGGGGAGGACATCAAACAGGGCCACCCACGGGAATGACACTGAAGCCCAGATGCTTCACTGCCGTCTCCTCAATTCTAATGTTTCCGCAGGCACCCGGAGATGGCCAGTCCGTGCGCTGAAGCCCACTGAGGGGTGCCCTGAGGCATGACGAGGAGGTAGATGTTCCCTGGCCAACCTGCCCATGGGTCTGGCCATGCAGGGACAGTGGCAGCACCCCTCCTCAGGAGTGCTGCTGTGGCCCCTGGCACTTCCCATGCAATGGACTCTGTCCTGGCAATGCAGGTGAGATCCACTTTGTTCTCCACCCTGCAGCTCATTGCAGATCAAGGCCCCTGACGGAGTCCTCACAGTCCTCAGGGGGGAGGGGACGTTGGTGGGCCTGCAGCAAGCCAGCCCCCCCCACACCTGTGGCAAGTGACGTGGGCAGTGCACAGAGTAGACCTGTCCTGCTGTGCAGCCTGTGAGAAGCAGGGGTGTCCTCTGCTTGTCCCTCCTTCCCCACTGTGCTCAGCAGCCATACTGCATTCCTGCAGTTGACAGGGAATTCTGCCTGGTCTCACCATTCCTCTCGGGGGGTGGGGGGTGGACTGCCCAAGCTGTCGCTGATCGTGTCTTCTGTGGCCTCCAGATGCATCTGAGGCCGCATCCCAGGGACGGTCCACCACTTCAGAGGAGGATGTTGATGTGGGGGATGACAGTGGCAGAAGTTCGCCCAGAGCAGGCCAAGCCATATGCGAGGTGAGTGGTGGCAGTGGTGATCTGCTGCCACACAGACAGCCATGTGTGGTCATGTCTCCCAGCTTCCCTTCACAGGAAAGGTGGGAGATTATTAGTCCCTGATCCTGTTCTGTTTTGTCATCCCTAACAGAGGAGGAATCCGTTCACCTGCAGCAGGGGATGGTAGGCATGGAGCCTCTAGGGACAGCTGCAGGGTGTGCTGCCTCCCCACCAGTGGCAACCAGCAAGGAAGGTGAGTGAAGGATGGGTGATGCTGCAAGAACAGCGCACTTGCAGGATGTGCTCCTGTCCCAGGCCCATCAGCAGTGATGGACTGGCACCCACGGCAGCTGACTGTGGATGCCAAGCCAACTCCAGCACACCCATAGTCACACTGACAAACTGCTCTTCCAACAGGTGCAGCTGAGGTTCTCCAAGGGCCAGCGCTGCCTATCGTGCCAGAGTTGCTGGTGTGGATAAGGCAGCTGGAGGAGCAAGTGGAGGCATCAGAAGAGCACAACAGGAGGGAATGTAAGTGTCTGGCCCGGCTAGCACCAAACCACCCCTTGGGGCCATGACCTGGCAGCTTCTGCCTGACTCATAATGGTCTGGGCTGACTCCCTGTTCCCACCCCTCTTTTCCCTGCAGATGAAACCCTGCTGAGGTCCGTGGAGGCCCTGGCCACAGCCTTGGCCCAGCACATGGGCTACCGTGAGATGATGGTGCCCCATCGCCTGACTGTACTGAAGCAGGGCATGCACAGCTCCTGCAGAGGGAGGAACAGTTTACGGACACCAATGAAGTATCTGTGGAGGTGTCAAAGGTGGCCATGTATATAGTTGTCTGTCAGAGTGTTTTATCTTTTGAATGAATCTTTGTTTGTTGTTTGGGAGTTTATCTGTTTTTTACTGAATCAATCATTGTTGTTCTCCATAAATTTATCTGTCTAATAAATCATTGTTGTTTTGTATCAGTCTGTGCATTTCTTCTGTGGGGAAGGGGGGATTTGTGTGGGGTGGAAGGTGGAACAGCTGTTGTCCGGTGGGCCGAGGAGGATGGGCTAGGATCATGGGGTCCTGGGATTTAGCATCCTACAGCTGGGAGGGTCCACAATGGTCACAGAGTCTAACCCCCTGCCATGCAGGAAGACTCCTGATGGAGGGCCATCCAGCCTCTGTTTGCACACCTCTCAGGAAGGAAGGTAGCCCACCACATTCAGAGGCACCACATTGCACTGTTAGATAGGTGTTCACTTCAGAAATTCTTCTTGATATTTGGGTGAAATCTATTTGCATGAAGTTTGGCTCCATTCTGCCATGTCCAGGTCTCTGGAGCAGCAGGGAAAGAGTTAGCTCCATGTTCAACATGATGCCCCCTCAAATATATGAACATGGCTCTTCTGTCTGCTCTTAACCTTATTTCCATCAGGCTAGACATCCCCAGCTCCCTGAGCCTTTCCTCTCAGGGCTTTGTGGTTTTCTGGGCCTTTCACCATTTTGGTCACTCAGCTCTGGACACATTCCACTTTGTTCAATATCCTCATTTACTTGTGGTGCCTACAACTGCACATGGTATTCCAGGTGAGGTCTCCCCGCGGCAGAATGAAATGGTGCCACTACATTCCTTGATTTGTACAGTACAGTTGGTCCAGCCCAGAATCGCATTGGCCTTTTTAGCTGCCACATCGCACACACTATTATTTTCAGCCTGTGGTCTGCTAAGTCCCCTGGGTCCCTTTCACAGGTACTGCTTCCCAGCCAGGTATCACCCATCCTATGGCTGTGTGTTCCATTCTTCCTGCTGAAGTGTGGTTTCCTGCATTTCTCGTTGGGGATATATGTGTTGAGCGTGTTGGGTCAGCTGTCTAATCTATCAAGCATGTTCACTAAGGTTGGAGGCGTTTGGCTGTTTCGGTGATGGGCACAGGGATGGGTGGGAGCGGGAGGGAGGTATTTCCCCTGACGGGTACCTGCCATTTCCACTTCTACAACTAGGCTGGCCGTCAGCCACGAGGACATGCTGGTAGGTGCTAAGTCGGCTGGACCCTGGGGGCTGCTGTCATCCTGCGTGCGGATGGCAACGTCAGCCCCGGGGTGGCCTTTCTAGGTGACGTGTCTTGCAGTGTTTGCTGGTTCGACGGGGGCAGCAGCCAACCTGCTGCTGGGCGGCACTTCCCCTGGGAGTTGCTGTGTGAGGGACAGGCAGCAGGGACTGCCCACTCCCTGCCCACTCCAGGGTCATTCCCGGAAGGACACCAGATAGAGGTTCTGCATGGCCTCCACTCTCGCAATTGATGCGAGAAAGGCCGGTTATTTTTGGCCTTCTCCCGAAAATGAAAGAAAGTGGGATCAGCACTGCCTGCAGCCGGGATAGCACCTGTTTGGCGAGAACGTCATGTGGTAAGACGGCTCCTCAAGGTGGAATGAAGCGTGCCTAATGCGATTTCACTAACCCATGCGTAAAGGGCCACAGTCACACACCAGAGCCCACCTGACTTTAAGAAACAAGTTTGAATCTCATCATGACTGTAGAAAATGTCTTGACACTGCTTAAAATTCCATTCTTACTGCTATAACCAATCCAAAGGGGCTTCTCTCTGGAAAAGGTCTGGGCATTAAGTGGCAGCCATCTTGACATTTCTTCACCAAGCCCTGCCCAAAGGTGAAGGCACATCTGGCTGCATAGTGGTGTGTTTCCAGTCACAACCCTACTGATTAATCACAAGGCAGACTTTAATCTGTGATTAAAGCTTTAGTTGATTAATCATCAAGTTAAAGAGATTAAAACTTGAAGCACTAAATAATGCAGTACATACTGCAATCCCTTAGTGAATGTTCATGATGCACTGATGTATTAAGATGTGCATCACTCTCATTCTCTTGTCTTGAAGGGAGAGAGAGCAGAACAGAAATCCCATTCAAATGCCATACCTACCATACAGAAATGCTTCCAAGCCTTTTTTTTTAAATGAGTGTAATATCGTGTGTACAGACTTGGTGCAACATTCAAGAATTCTACTCTGTGTGCATTGCACATGTCATGTCTGTGTGCCAGTATCACCACTGCATATTTATGCCGCAAGACAATTTAAAATGTTAACAAGTGGGGGCTTGAAACACTGTAACAAAGCAAGGTAGCCATTTACAGAAAAAGCTGAACTATCTTCCCATAATATTCAAATATTTTTCTTTTGTCAGTCAGTGTACTAAACATATAATCTTAAATGATTAACGATATCTTTTTGGGATTCAGTATAGACCCATCTATTTATCTGCCTGTCTATAAACAAACACATACCAGGTATATATATGTTTGTGTGTGTGTGTGTGTGTGTGTGTGTGTATGCGTTGTTTGTTTCTTTTTTGTAGATAGGTCCTTCTAAACATCAAGTGCTTTGACTATCTAACACAAGATAGTTAGCCAAATACAGTGAATCACTTGAATCTGATCTGAAAGGGATCTTGGGATTTACGCAGATAACTTGACAAAAATGATTCAGTGTTTGACTGATTGCTATAACAAAGACAAATTCTGTGTTGAGTATCATTAGGAAAAGATTCATCAATATAATGTCAATATTTATTTATTTGTTTATTTACCCACCTTTCTCCTGATACGGAACCCAGGACAGTTTACGGTATGGGATAAAAAGGGAATACATCTAAGACAAATGTATAGTACAAATGTTTCTTTTTAAAGAAAAACATTTTAAACAGAAAATCCTATTAAAAAATTAACCAAAAATCATTCTAAAACATGTTTAAAACAGTATGAATTGGAATCCTGGGTTTTGTAGTTTACTGAGGCCAAAGAGTTCTCTGGTTGAGAAGTCTAAATGCCTCACTCTAAACTGCAAATCCCAAGATTCCACAGGACGTTGAAAGTGAAACAAGAGCACAATAACAGTGTAGTATGGAAGTGCCCTAAGATGCTATGATTTTGTGTATAAAATCACTCACAGTGCAGCTGAAGTGAAGAGAGTTGCTTTCCAACAGTCATCTTGTATAGCAAGAGTGGAGAACTATGGAAGCCTTGGGGGGCCCTGGGGGGCCAAAAATGGCCCTATTAGGCTATATGCAGCCTTTGGGCCTCACTTGGCCCACCTCTACTGTATAGCAATACCACACATTCCAAGCGTCCCCATTTGACAGGGTCTGTCCTGATTAATCCTCTGTCATCCTACTTTTTCAGTTGATTTCAAAATGTCCCAGTTTCTCTCTCCTCATCTCACATTCCCTCTTTGACCTTAGCTCACTTTCCACTGTTGGAACTGAGTTCAAAGTGAGTAGATCTTGTCCTTTCCAGTAGGCATAGGCATAATCAAACTGCTGTAGCTTATATGTTCTTCCTCATGAAAAACCTTTTGCCATCTTAACTGCACTCTGATGTTGCTGGGCCACGTGTCCCAGTTTTCATTTGTGAAATGTGTAATGCCTCAGCATTATCTTTGCTAATAGGTATCATGGGTTCCACCTTGGAGTCCTCACTGGCGCTTCAGGCAGGCTATGTTATCTTGTCTTGGTGTATGTATCCCTCTTTTCTCCCTTCTCTTTCACAGGAAGACAATCCTTTGTTTAATGTTAGAGACAAAGGCCATGACGAAGGCCTTTAGTGAATGGAATCATAAAACTCCAAAAAACTATTACAACTACTTTGCAGAGTCTCCAGTGAGAACCAGTATGGTGTAGTGGTTTGAGCATAGAACTAAGACCCTGGAGACCAGGATTTGATCCCCTCCTTGGCCATGCAAACCCACCAGGTGACCTTGAGCGTATCATACACTCTCAGCCCTAGAAAATTATGTGATTGGTTTGCCTTATGTTACCCTATGTATTGGGGGTCCCGGGAGGGACACCAAAATGTGCTCAACTAAAGGTGGGGAAAATTAGCTCAGAGCACTGCTTAGCGTTACGAGAGGCAGGGTAACGTAGCGAGATCTTGAACCCTATGTCTACGGGGTCAGATCGAGTCAAGGAGCACACAGAAATTGAAGCAATAAATCATGTTTTATTAAACACAAGCAAAACAGTGTATGCGACACATTCACACAAGATAACTAAGGAAAATAAAGGTTGGAGTGGTATAGGAGGATTTTTAGAGGGATTGCTGGTTTGGGTGATACTTCACCTGTCCTGAAGCCCGGAAAAATAGAGAGCGAGGCTGGGGTGCGATGTAGCTCAGCACGTGGAGCTGAGGGGAGGCTTGCCAAGCAAAGCGGCAGCAAGGCGGGATGAAATTCGGGAGCGATCCGAAGAAGGTCTCGGAATCAAGGGTTTTTATAAGGAGAATTGTGACTGCAGGCTATGCCGTACTTGGGGGAAAACAATAGATTTGGAGTTGGAGACAAAGCCTCCAAAAGGTCAGAATCTGAATGATTGAGTTATCGTAGCGGTTCTCAATAGAGTAGCCAGTATGCAAACGCAGAGTACTTGGGTATTGTATAGGTTACCCATCAAGCTGTCAGCGCGGGGCAGAGGCTCTTTTGTAAGCTGTGTGCATACCTAATTAGAGTACTTGCCTGGAGGTCTCCTAAAGCAGTGAGTCAGCTATTTTCTGGCCTGCCTGTATTGTCTAGGAATATTACGGCAATTAACGGCCGAGCTTGTTTACGTGCTTATCCGGTGGCCTCGCAAGCACGTGGAGGGGAATAGAGAAGTGCAGCCGAATTGTGATATCAAAAGGATATCTTTTAATATCCCCAAAGCTCGGACTAGCCAGGGCAGTAACACTTAGGGTCACCATAAGTTGGAAACAACTTGAGTGCAGTAGTTTTTGGTCATCAAGAAATGTCATAGTTGATTCTGGGGAGTTTTGGGTGAAACATTTTTGACGGTAAGTGGAAGATTTGACAGAGGCAACCAGAGTGACCACAAGCCAAAAAGAAATGCACTACCTCCACACTAAGATCTCAGTTTGTATAGTCTGGCTCTGGAGGGTAATATTCCATAACTAAAGGAATAAGCATTACACATAGAATGCCTTCAGTTCCTCAAGAAAACACTGAGGTAATAGCTGCATTCTAGCTTCACAATGAAACTAAGCATTCATGACGTACCTCTGCTAGTAGTTGTTGCAATAAGTTTTAAAGACGCAAGCAAGCAAGCAAGCAAACAAAACACTTCGCTTTATAAACTTCACCAAACTAATGAATGACACTTCTCCTTTACAATAATAAATAAAATAATAATAAATAAAACACATCAGCAGATTTCATATAAATATCAGAAAGAAATGTATAATATGCTGTTGTGATATTTGAAATTGAAAAACAAATGTCTCTGTTTCCTGCATTTGAACTTGCTGTACCTTTGGCTTTTTTTTATCAGATTGGTTTGAAATCTGGCACAGTTCTAGACTCTATTACATAGTAAACAGATGTTAGATTTCAAATTATTACTTCGTTTTTATAAACAAGAAATTTTGCACATGCTAATGGCAGAATTTTGTTTTTGTAACTTGCCTTAACTGAAGGAATGTTCTTGTACCCCTTTAATCTGGGAATATATCTCGTCCTATACTGGACATTAAGTCTAATATAAAGCAAAAAAGGTCCTTAGCTTATTACAAATCTTAAGTCCTATAGAATACGAAATAAGAATGAAATATCCATCTCCTTGTAGTAGAATCCTCCAACAGTGCTACTGGTTTTCATCCACAAGATGACAGCCAAAAACCCACAATGTATTACCAGACATAAGGAATGAGGGGCAAGTGGTTTGTAGGCTTCATGTGCCTTGTCACTTTAGCAGACCCCATCAGGGACTCCACTGCTCAATTTGGCACAGGGGAATTGGTACTGTGATGTAGCCCATGGAGTGTTGGGGGAGGTCCCAGTGTACCCCTGGCCCTTAGAAGTTGTCAGTCCCTAAAGAGTATTAATTTCACACAGAATGCTCCTCAGGCTGTTTTCCTATAGTCCTTGAAGAACACCACACCACGGCCCAGCCTCTGTGACATTAGAGCAACTGGGCCAATGGTGGCCAGAGTGGCCATAACCCCCCTGCCAATGTAGGCCTGCTGTTGATTAAAGCATATCAGCCAACGACTTTAAGAAAGAAATGGTATGGCCAGTGCGTGTAGTGATTAGAGTAGTGGGACTGGAGTATGGGAGACCCAGGTTTAAGTTTCCAGAAAACCATGAAACTCACTGGGTGATCTTGAACCAATCATTTCCCCTCAGTCTGACATCCCTCACAGGGTTGTTGTGAAGACAACACAGGGCTTTGTGTATTGCCCTGAGAACACTGAGGGAAAGTAATGAATAAATAAAAAAACATGGGCAGCAGGGAGGAAATGAAGCAAAATCATTAGGCAGAGAAGCTTCAGAGGGCAGTTCAGAAGCAACATGAGACTTGTTGACATGGCTGTTCATATCACAGATCTTTTAAGGGTCTGGAGCCTCAAGTCCTCTTGAGCGCCTTTTTGTGACTGAAATGCTGCATCCAGCCAAGAAATAATTGAATTCCTATACCCTAGTCTCCCTCATTTCCCTTCTACCACTGTTACTCTCGAAGGGAGAACACCCACCTCCAGAGCAGCATGGCTGGATCGAGGACAGATCTGGTGATTTGCCATGAACAAAGTAACGAAAGCACTCATTAGAGGGAAACTTATTAGACCAGGAAAAACAGCTAATCCCTGTCACACACTGGTAAAATGTTGCCAACCTAAAACTCTAAATCAAAAGCACTTTCAGAGTGCAAGGGGAGTGATTCCTTTCTGCAGCTTCCTTGGTACCATCCTTCTGCCATAATGCTCTATAGCCCTTTTGCTCTCTTTAAATTCAGGGGTGCAACTAATTACCGGCAGGAAGTGCCTTATTTCATTGGAATGCAAATTAACAGAAGCAGAGAAATATTCTGTAGAAAACTGTTACAACCACTGTCCACAGCCTCATGGCCAAGTAGAAAATGGCCTTGTATTTATAGGATACCAAGAGAAGCTCCTGGTTATAAATTATTCTCTCTTGAATGGCTGATATTGAAGGGTTTTTTTTTTTTTTGGATGATGCCTCAAAATAAAGCAGGAGGTAGCTCAAATGAGTAATACAAAAACTAAATATTTCAGATAAAGCCAAATAAAGAAAAATGACCGAAAAAGAAAGGAAGGAAGGAAAGAAGGAAAAGAGAAACTAATGGCCTTTAAATACATGGGTGCTTTACTGAGATACTGGCCCTTTCCGCACCAGGCAATTGGAACAGGGCAGTACATCCTTGCACGGAGGTCATCTGCACCTTGGAGTGGACTAGGAGCGGACTACTTACCAGAGATCCGCACCTCAGTCTGCTCCAAGACGACCCCAAGTGTTTTTGAAAGACCGGAAAAAACAAGTCTTTATTTTCCTGGAACGCGCCACTGCGTTCCTGCTCTCTTGTGCAGATTTGCAGGCTTGCACCAATGCGAGCCTGCCATCTGCGGAGGGCGGGCTTTAGGCGTGGCAAGCTTTAGCAGTTGGTCAGGACCCACGACCAACCGGAAGTCGCCATTTTGGAAGATGGAAGCCGCCATTTTGGAAGGTGGAAGCCACCATTTTGGAAGCCAGAAGCTGCCATTTTGGAAGCCAGAGCCGCCATTTTGGAAGCTGGAAGCCACCATTTTGGAAGCCGGAGCAATGCGGATCTACGGACCTCGCACTGCTCCGATTCGCCCTGGACCAAGGAGGAGCCCCGAGGAAGGGCTTCAGGGACAGCCCGCGTTGCTTCGGACCCCAGAAGAAGTGGTAACGGCACGGAGCGATTCCCTCGCCTCGTGCGGAAAGGGCCATTGTTTAGCTCATGCTTACCACTGGTGTGAGCTGGTGGAAAAATAAGATGTGAAGTAGTATCAAACATAACGTTACTTACTCAATTCAAAGAGTTAACTGAAGTGGACAGATGAGATTAGTCATAGAACTTCATTCTTTATATTATAGTCAGGAAACATTATACCTAAGGCATAATCTAGAGAAAGTTAGGTACACTGAACACCACAGTTAAATGTATCAGTCCACTTATTTTAATGGGACAAAGATATACCAGATTTTTCTCTGGATTGTGTCCAGAGGGGTAAATAGCAACTGTTATGATGAACAGTTGCCAGGGGCTATACAATGAATACAAATTATTGTTCTTATATCATTATCGAATATTTCCTGCCTCTACTTGAAACACTGTATGTCGGAGCTGTCTTGTGATCGTTTGGCATTTCCACTTATAGAGGACAGCAGGAAGTGGAGAAGCACATGCGTTTGAGAAGGATGATGATGATGATGATAACACAACCAAACTTCTTTCACCAAACAAAGAGGGGAAAGCAGTTTGAGGTGCAGTTCTAATAATTATTTTCTTTCTTTATGATATGATAGAGATACATGCAGATAATCTGAAACATTTTCTCCGAATGAAATTGAGGAGGCGGAAGAGATACCTTGTGAAAATAGCAACTCCCTGGGCAGCTTTTCTATGGCTGTGAAAGACTAAAACTGAAATAACAAAGAAAGATCTTTACTTCCGTCATAGAACATTTCATGTTTCCTGTGCATTATTCATTAGATTATTGCCATGTCTCAAAAATAACATAGGACCCTCTGGCACCATAAAGTCTCACAAATTGGTTCTGGTGTGGCAGAAACTTTATTTTTTTAAAAAGGCTTTCATCTGATGTAGGTAAGAAACACATAAGGTGTGTATTTGACTGGTGGAGAAAGCAGGCCCACAGTTACAAAAGAAAAAAAAAGTATGTGTAGGGATTTCACCAGTAGCTGAATAATTCAGAACGTTACTATGAAAGGAACTGTAGTCTCTCACAGAGTGCTCACACAGACTTCAGAAAAGAGAACCCTGTGACATGTTTATTGCCACTTTTTCCAAATTTTAAGCTATGAAACAGTTTTGCCTGTGCAAATAACAATCACTTTTAATTAGGCAACTGCACTTAGCGTTTGAGGGCTAGCAACACATAGTCCCCTTGCAGTGGCAATACATTATGGCAACAGAGCTAAATCCTCATGGAAGGGGAATTGCCTGAATAATGATGCCTGGGATGGTCCCTATTTCAAAAAAACAGCAGCCCTGAAAAGATGCACATTATCCCAGATTCAAAATATTGCAAACACATTACACCAAGCTAGAAAATGCTCTGGGAAATATAATGAGATCAGTACTACAGGCACATGGTAGCTAGCACCTTTGGACTAACAGTGTTGCTAGTGATACTTTCACTGTAAACTCCAGTAGTTCTTTTTGTCTGATTATGGATTTGCATTCCCAAGATATCTCTTTCTATATACTCAGTGTGTGTATATGCAGACGTGTATGCAAGTCAACTTATGGCAACCCCATGAATTTCATAGGGTTTTCTTAGGCAAGGCATGCTTAGAGGTGCTTTTGCCAGTTTCCTCCTGTGAAATATAGCCTACAGCATCTGGTGTACACTGGCAGTTTCCCATCCAAACACTAACCAGGACTGACTTTGCTTATCTTCTGAGATCTGACAGGATCTGGTGCCTTTATGGCAGTAGTTCTCAAATTTTTTACCCTGTGACCCCATTTATATCTACATGCGGATGTTGTGCCTCCCTGCTTGACACCACCCCTGTGTCCTACAGGATTCCTTTCTCTCCTTCTATCTTTCACAGGTCCCTGGTGCCACATGTGCTCTCCATCTTAATGCTGAGCGTTTTGCACTCTCCACCTCCTCTCTTCACTTCCTTCCCTCCACCAACCAAGAAATTGCCTCATGGTCGCTGAGGGACACGAACTTGCTGTGCCAACAATGGAATATTTAGAGAAGCTGAGCGGAAAAGGCATAAAAAAGGGAAGCTAATTTTTGCTATGTCTGAGGTTGGAGAAAGGTGTAATGTGGGAAGACGCTTTGTGTGGCTACTTTGCAGAGACCAGTCAATCCTTAATGGTACACACACGCGCGCACACACACATACACACACACTTCACATTTGTTGTACTTGCATGTTGACTCTCCTTGCCCCTCCCTTGAACAAATATCATGCTCCCCCCCCTTAGGGTCCTGTCCCAGTTATATACACCATGATGTTATTGTTGCTGCTGTGTGCCTTTGTTTCCAACTTACAGCGATGATAAGGCAAACTTATCACGAGGGGTTCTAGGGGCTGAGAAGAGCATTCACAAAACTTTTTTAAGAGGCAAATATCAACAAAGCTCCTGCTCCTGGCTCTGCCATTTTGTAAACTCTTTTTTTTTTCATTTGAAGAATATGTGCCCTGCCTCTTCAGAAACAGGCAATCCCTCTTTTAGCCTCATAGCCATAAAGTATGGCCAAGACAACTGCCACTGAATTGCAACTTGTGTGGGTACACAAGCCAATCCAGAAATAATATTCTCTCCTACAAGTCACATCACCTTTTTTAACAGACTGCTGTGGCTGCAACAGGGTTCCCTGCTTTCTTCCAGAACCTCCACCTTACCCATACACTTTCATAGATAGAATGTTTATAAGCATTCCATTATACATTGATAACCATACCAATGGTTCCAGAAGTATCACTGCAATGACACAGAAGGCGATATTTACAGATAATATTTATTTAAAATATTTTTGTATCACTTCTCTCCAGGCAAAGCACCACCAATGCTGTTTTTCTTAAAAGATGGCAGCTTGCCTTTACTTCAGCTTCTCTCTCCCTTCTTGTCAGATATATCTCTGACAAAACCTCCCCCCTCTCAATCTGCATGCCCCATTATTAAATACCCAATAATCTCTCTTTGACTGTGCTAAATTCTGTGACTATGCCAAGCCGGCTTTGACTTTGGAAATGGATAAAAATATATGACACAGAAACCTAGTTGATAATGTAGCACATTTGCTATTTTAGCAGATAACCCTAGAATACAGGTTCTAGATGAACAGGCATGTTGCGGTTAATTTGAACAACCGCCAGCATTTTAAAGAAATGTGCTTTTCATGTGTATGAGATTGCATTTACGCAGCATTTTAGAAACTTAAACGAGAAAGCGCATGATTGAGGAGTGAGCAACAATGGTTAGGACCAGTTTATGCCCCTGTGGTGGAATGCAGCACAGTATTTTCAGACAAAAATAACTTAAAAACACTCCTTGATATAACCTGAAGTGGATATTGGGGTATTTCAGGGTCATTTTTGGATTTCTGGGGAAGAGGATTTGACGTAGCTTCACAGAGACCACTGCTTCCAGTGGCATTTTGAGTTTTGCCAGGTATTTCTTTACCCATACTATTAAGCCGCTCAAAAAGAGGTTGGGCCTACATGTAGCTCACTGCTTACACTTTCTCCACTCTTGTTATTGTTCACTTTGGAAGGCGTGGAGGTTCCTGTTCATAATGGGGTTTTTGATGACTGAGCAACATGAAGGCTGCCAAAAACCTCCCCTCTGCCAAACTGAGCTGTGGCCAGAATCCTGCCGGTGGATGATAGTGGTGTGAACTATGCCACTGTTGGCAGCAGGAGGGAAAAAAGGGCTGGGCATACACTAACTGTGAAAAAAAGCCAAGCATTGGTGAAACGGGCTGTAAGTCAGATTTTTGTCAGCCTTCCTTCACTACCATTGCAGAACCCTAGAAAAAATGCAACGAATAGCATAGTGGTCCCAATCTACCTGTACCTCCAAATATTTGTAGTCTGTACCTCCATATATTTCTCAGTATTATCTCCCTTTATTGCTGAGTACATAGTGAGACTTAATTCTGAGTTAACACAGCAGACTGCAGCAAAAAGCACAGAAGTATCTAGATCCACCCTGGCTGGAAGGTATTTTCTACTACAGAGCCTTAAAGAAGCTGATGTTACACCAGTTGTATATGACACATATGTTAGATCCCTGTGCGATACACATTTAACACAACCTATGAGCTTGGTGGCAACTCTTTGTCAACACCAGTGCCTGAAAGGACGTTGTATCCCTACAAATATCAAGGAAAGCTTGCTGGAGAGCTACCTGAGATGCCTTTGAAATCATTGGGCCTAAATGCATTTTGAAAGTGCCAGTGAAAAATCAACAGGAAAATGGCTAACCACCGGATTTAGGCCTTGGCTAGGGTAAATTCTTCACACCTACCTGGGAATAATTTCCAAGCAAATAAGCATGCCACCTACAGTCAGGCTACATTACAGAAGCATGAATCTGTTCTTTCAAGGTGAAAAATAGAGCAGAGATTGGTTTGTTAAAACAACCTGAGAGGACCAGTACTTTTGAGTATGACAGAGCCAAAGGAATGCCAGGTTTGCTCTACAACCTCAGCCCTGTTTCGGAAGCACATTTTGCAGTTATTCCAGGAGTATTCCACTCTACACTGTTATAGTGCTATTATTCCATTTCCGACATCCTATGGAATCCCAGGATTTCCAGTGTGGGGAGGGGCATTTAGAATTCTCAGCCGGAGGGCTCTTTGGCTTCCGTAAACCCCAAAATTCCACAGGATGTTGAAAGTGGAATAATAGCATTATAACAGTGTAGTGCGGAAATGCCCCAGATCAAGCTGACATTTCAAAAGACTTAACAAAATCTCGGATGGTGATGATTCACATGGAACTCCGGGGGGGGGGGCGAGGAAAACCACAAAGCTAAAACAACATATTAGAATTAAAACACACACGCGCACACAATAAAGCTGCGCTTTGTTTCTGAAATAGGCGACGCCTCGCCCGTTTGTACATTAGTTCCCAAATTTCCACGAAAGTTGCGGCGGCGCACCATACCCACTTGGAAAGAAATCCTACTGAAAACCCTCGGGATCTTTTCCTGAGTAAATCGATCAGTATACTTAAAAAAAAGAAAAACTTTTTTTGCGGTAGCAGAATAGGGATGAAGAGCGAAGCAAGCGGGCTGGGCAGAAGTGCGAGGCTTCGGCGGAGCGAAGGGCCCCCGGACTGCGGCGGCGCGGGCAAACCGGCGGCGCGGCGCGGCTGCGGGTGTTGCGCCGGGCTCTTCCCTTCCGCGGCGAGGCGGAGAGCGAGAGAGCAGCGGGCGGGCGGGCGGGCGGGCGGGAGGAGGAGCCGGGAAGCCGGCGCGTCGCTGCTGCCGGCCTCCAGGAGGAACCAACAAGGAGGAGGTGAGTTTCCCCTCTGGGTGGGGTAAAGCGCCGGGGCCGCGCCAAGAGCCACGCTGGGCGGGAGGACGCGGGGTGGCGCGGGGAAGGCGCAGGGCGCGCTCGCTCGCCGGCTCCGGGCCGCGGGTCGCAAGCGCCGCGCGGCCAGAGCAGGCGAAGGGGCCTAGCACGCTGCCAGTGAGCTAGCCAGCCAGCCAGGCCGGCCGGCTCGCCCGCTCGTTTCGGCAGCTCTCCGGAGCAGCAGGCCGGAGGGCGACTGCGCGCCAGGGTCCCTCCCTTTTCGCGAGGCAGCCGGCCTGAGGGTGGCCGGGAGGGACGGTCAGGAAGGGTTGTCCGGGGGGGGGGGGCGGCGGCGGCGGCCGAGTTGCGCTCCGTCTGAACGGAGCAGGGGCGCCCCTGTCGTCCCGCGGAGCGGCAGAGCGAGAGCGCGGCCCGGGAGAGCCCGGCTCCTTGCCGGAGGCGGCCCGGGTGCCGAGGCCCGCGGGGTGCCTGTCGTCAGGCGCCGCGGCCACCGCCCCCTTCCGGGCCCCGCCGCCGCCGCCGCCGCCGCCGGCGTGACATCACAGGGCCCCTTCGTCCCCCGGGGCAGCCTTCTCGGCCGGTGTTTCTCGGCTGCCTGCTGCGGGGGCCGGCAGCCATTTCCCCCGCGGGGCCGGGGACCGGCGCAGGATTGGTGTCCGCTGGCTGCCGCTGTTTTCTCCCCGCGCCGGACCTCGCCGGGGACCGGCGCGGGTGCAGCGGTCACCACGTCGAATGGCGCTTTTCTGGGCGAGTGGCCCCCGCCTTGAGTAGCGGGGGTTGTCCTCCCTTGTGAACCCCAGATACCTGTTTGGAGTGCCAGAGCTCAGCCCTGACGGAGAGTGAGGTCGGGTAGAGGAGAGAGGACTTTCGAATATGTGCACGGAGCTTTCTTTGAGGATTTAAATGCTAAGTCCTGCGCCCTGGGATGAATATATTATTTTAAAAAAAAAATTCCAGCAGTAACTGTGTTAATTTGTTCAAGTAAAAGCACAAAGAGTCCAGTGGCCCTTCGAAAGCTGGCACATGTGACAGCGGTTTAAGGTTTCATGTGGAGTACATGCCCGCTTCCGAACTGGGAAGCAGCATCCTTTGGCCTGATTCTCGTTTGATGATTTGGGCTACGGCTCCTGACCGTTAGCCAAAGATTGCCATAGCCGTGGCTGATGAAAGTTGAAATGCAAAATAGCTGGACATGAGGCTGAAGGAAGACTGTGTAAAGCCTCAGTGTGCCAAGGGGCTTGCCCTCCTGGTGGGGTTGACTCCTTTCATTCGTGCGGTTTAGTTAATAAAAGCATCAAGGTTGGGATGTGGGTTGCTTTAAAATAAAAGAGAAAAGCAAACACAGGCCCCTTTCACAATTATAGCACTATGATTCTGCTTTAACTGCCATGGCTGTCTCCTGTGGAATTCTGGGATTTGTAGTTGCCTCAGAGGTTCTGGATGCTCTCTCTGGCTGAGAATTCTAAATTAGTTGTTATTACGTACCTTCAAGTCATATTTGGCTTAACAACAAACCTATCGTGGGGCTTTCTTGGTAGAGTTTGTTCAAAAAGGGGTTTTCCTTACCTTCCTCTGAGGTTGAGAGAGTGTAACTTGCCCTAGGTCAAACTACTTCTCCCTAAACTAGAAATCCCTGAATTCCGTATGGTGGAACTGTGGCATTAAAGTAGAAACACAGTGCTATAATTGTGTAGTGTGAAAGGGCTCATGGTGATCTCCTAGCAAGAGTTACCGAGTTTCACCAGTCCTTTTCCTTCTTTCCCCTGGGCTAAGTGTAGGCAAGAGAAGGTCATGGTATGGTGTGAGGGGTAAGGCAGTACTCACTTGCTAGGCTTTGTATGGAAAAGGCCCGAGATTCAGTCCTGACATTGTGGTTTATATTGCCATCATCCATTTCTAAGTGATAGGAAACATGTTCGGTCTCTGCTAGGGTAGACTGCCTTTCTTCAAACCTGACTGTCTCTAGATGTGTTGAAGTACACCCATGATCATCACGAGTCCACATGGTGGCCTTGAATGGTAACATCATATCCAGCACCTCTGCAGGGTCCCAGTTGAAGGTGTTTGAAGTCTCATAGTCTGACCTGGTGCAACAGAGCTTCCTGTGATTTATTTATTTATTTGATTTTTATCTCATCTTTCTCTTCAGTGGTTCTCAAAACGCCTTATAGTTTATTTGCATGGATTCTCTTGTTAGGAACAGTTGGAACCCATTACAGGGACTTCTTGTGCAGAGTGATACCTTTTAAATTACACAGATGTATACATTTTTTTAGTAGTGTTTTTTTTAAACCACTGCCTCAAGTGGTTTCTTGATTGAGTGGTATGAGCGGCTGTAGAGAAGGTACAAAACCTCTGTTGAACATCTCAAAATGACATAGTAGTAGAGTATTGTTCAGTAGTCTTCTGTGGCACAGAGGACTGATCTCGTATGAATCCAGTGTGTTTGGGTGGGAGCTCATCTGTTCAATACTTTGCACATGCTGTAGTAATCAGGCAACCATCTCAGTGCATAGCTAGCTTGCAACTCATCTCATATTTTATCAACAGCTGCCCAAAGTGGAATTGTCAGGTAGGTTAGCGTATGTGAAGTTTGTAGCAAAAACTGCTGGTACATTCCAATATTCTTCTCAACAAACCTCATATTCACAGGTCTTTTGGGTCCATAGTTGGAACATGCAATTTCTCTTTTAGTTGTCCAGCTCCAGACTCTCTCATATGGCCTCCTGTGTTGTTATTCTTTCAGAGGCTTCTCAGTAAACAGGATTAGCATATATAAGATTTCTTGTTGGACAGGTGGCATATAGAAGTTTTTTTTAAAAAATGTGTACATTATTCACAAAATATCTGCAGATTGGCCTTCTGTCATCTATCTGTAGATATAGAAGAAGCTGTTGTTTGAGTGGGAGCTGTTGACCCTAAAGTGTGGTATATAAACAGATAAAACCTAGTCAGTGGTATGTAAGAACAGGAATGGGACTGGAACCATGATCTCATGGATGTCTCTTCTGAAGCTGTATTAGGTAAATAGGGATCAGTGCACAATATGTGTACAGTGCAAATTATGTTTTCTGAGTAAACAGAGGGAAGTCTAAACATTTTCCAAGATCAGTCATAAACATCTCTTGAGTGCATCTCTTCTGTAGATTTAGTTTGCTCTGAAAGAGAAAGAAGAAATTTGGGGAAGCAAATTCTATAGGTTCACTTGTTTCTTTTATTTTGTTTTCTGATATGGAGGTTAACTATTTTGTCTTAGCCTGCAATCTTCATATCTGTTCTACTTGGAAGAAAGTTCAGTTGAACTGGCTGGACTTTCTTTCTAAGTAGAAAGATGTATAGAATCGCACTGGTAAACCATACATTGTAGACATAATTTCTGATTTGCTCCCAAGAAACATATTGGATAGTTGGTACCTCCACTGGCTTCTGTGAATCTTTTATTTTTTTGCTTGCTTATGATGCAAGTAATAACTTAAATGTCTGAAGTAATTCAGAGATCAATCACGAGTTCAGTTTATTCATTTGAGAAGGAAGAAGAGAGAGTCTTGATGGAAGAGGAGTTTAGTGCTGATACTAAGAAATGCTGTATGATATGCTAGAGCAGGTAGGTCCTAGCCATGCTTAATGTGTACAGTAATTATAATACAGAAAACAATAAGACATCAAATAACTGCCCTAAAACAACACACTCGGTGGCCTTTTATTTATGTTTCTATATAAGTGTGTAGTGAGATGATTTTATTACACAAATGAGCATGGCTTAAAATAAACAAAAATAAGGTTCTTGGGTTTGAGGAGGTTCATAAAATCCTTCATGGATAGGAGACTGGTGCTCAATGGGGGAAAAAAACCCTCTTAAAATGAATCCATATTGAGGGGAGTGTCTCTGTTCGACTGAGTGATACTTGGCAAGTGTGTGCAAATCTGTTAACACATAACACTGTGACAATGGGAATAGCAGACTGGAGGGAAATATTTGAGGTGTAAATATATGCACTTTCTTCAAGGGAAGAGGGGTGGCGTTGGGAAGTTTCTATCCTACACATAAATAGTTCTTGGATGCTAACCACACATTGTTGGCCTAAATCTTTTGCAGTGGTCAGGAATAAAGGAGAAGCAGATCGCAGCCTGGTGTATTACAGTGGCTTGGTATAATTCAATAGAGCTGTTTTATTGGACTCTATTAACCTGGTTAACCTTAAGCCTTAGCCATGACAGGAGTTTCGTATAAGAACCCATATGTAAAGTACAATATTGAATTTTAATTAGAGCTTTCAAGACGTGAAGTGGAATGAATTCTTCTCAATTCTTTCTCCTTATTTCTAATGTACATTTCTTTCTTTAGAAGCTTAGGCTTCACAAAATACTGTATGATGGGGAAAAAGTATATTTTCACATGACTTTCTAATCTTAGCTAGTTTTGAAAAGCGTCATGAGACCAAATTCAGATGTGAAAGTTGATTTGAGATTTATACTTCATGTCAATTTGTGATTTAGATCACTCTTAAATTTCTCCTGGTCTGGCATCCAAGCTCAACTCCACTGGTATTGATCAGGGTACTTGTACAGATTTGTTGCTGTTGCTGGTGTGTGTGTTTATTGCCCCTAGTTTTGGGACATGTTTAACATTAGAATTTTTAATCTTAACTTTATAATAATGTCTTGGAATTTGAATGCAACAATGGGGTAGGGACATTGGTTAGAAATCTAGTATTTTAATACCTGATGAATGGTAGATATTTCATAACATATTGTTGTATAATGTAAGGTGAGCATGATTACCATCAACTTAATTATTTATTTTTGTTAAAAAAAAACTTCAGTGATAAGCAGTTGATTGTGGACACACATGGAAGCTGTCGCTGAAGTGGGACAGGATAGTTGTTATCCTTTACCTAATAGGCATTCTGTGATCAATCAGATCTTTTGGGTCAGTAGTATTGTCTCATGTTCAAATATTTCATGTCTTAAACTTCCAAGAGGGGCTGCACAAGAAAGAGGGCTCCAAGTATCTCACACTACTAGGTTGCATAGTTTGGCTTGAATTGACTCTTCCTACCCTGTACTTTGTTGTTGTGTGCCTTCAAGTCATTTCCAAATTATGGTGACCCTGTCTTGTGGTTTTCTTGAAAAGATTTGTTCAGAGGGGGTTTGCCTTTTCCTTCCTCTGAGCATGAGAAAATGTGACTTGTCAAAGGCCACCTTTTTTTGCTCATATTTTGCCATATTACTCCATCCTTCTTCTCTTAGATAACTCAGGAGTCACTGAGCTTTGAAAAAACAGAAAAAACCAGTGAGCTGCTGTCTGAACTCTCAGTCAGTGCTCTAGTTGGTGGGATGGGGAGAATTCCGTAACTGTGTAATCTAGCAAAGTGAAAACTGATACCTACTTTAACACCCCTTCTCTTCTTTAGCCTTCAGTCTCTGTCTTTTCACTACAAGGGTGCACAGTCGCTGGTGCCTCAGGATGGATTTTTGTTTTTCCCCACATCCTCAAAGCTTTGAAACATTTCATCTGATGAAGTAAAATTCTGGAGACCTGGAAATCTCATGCTACTTAGTTTTACAACATTTTAGTAGGTCTAATAAAGATAATACTCATCTGTATTTTTTTTGTTTTGTTTCTACATATGGCTCATATGGCTAATTCTGTTTTTCTAGTCCTATTTCATATTTGCACTGTTCATGGAAGGTGCCAAGCTGTGTTGGAGACGGAAGCTTACTTGGTGTTGCTTTGTATTGCAGCAGCCTGATTTTTAAAGGGATAAATACAAGCACACAACAACAACAACAAATACAGGGAACATGTGATTATCTCATTCAAATAGCTACACTGTCTTGTTCTTTGTTTCCCAGCAGCCTAAATACCTTGAAGGCACCAGATCTCATCTGATCTTGGAAACTAAGCAGAGTCAGCCCTGGTTAGTATTTGGATGGTAGACTGGCAATGAATTCCAGGTGCTGAAGGCTATATTTCAGAGGAAGGAACTGGCAAAACTACCTTTGAGTATTCATTGCCAAGAAAACCCTGTGAAATTCATGGGGTTGTCATAAGTCAGCAGGTGTCTTGAAAGCAGACATGTGGAAGAGCATACATGCACCCTTAAAGCCCCAAATGATTTAGGAGCAGAACCTGTAGAAGATGTCTTTCCTGTTATACAGGCGGGCCCTCTTGTTGAGACAATATTTGGAAGCCCTGTTTGTGTGTCACAGACCCGCATTTTTGATGAGTTTAGATCAGGGAGAGTGCCTTCTATGGAGTCTGTTAAGGCTCTGAAACTTTCCTATGTTGATGTCCACTTTACTTCCTCCTTAATGACCTTTTCAAAGATGGCAAAGACCTCCTTTTGGAAAGGCGTTAAGTATATAATTTTATAGAATCACAGAATCATGGAATCATAGAAATGCAGAGTTGGAAGAGACCACAAGGGCCATCCAGTCCAACCCCCTGCCATGCAGGAACACCCTCAAAGTACTCCCGACAGATGGCCATCCAGCCTCTGCTTAAAAACCTCCAAAGAAGGAGACTCCACCACACTCCGAGGCAGCATATTCCACTGCCGGACAGCCCTGACCGTCAGGAAGTTCTTCCTGAGGTTCAGGTGGAATCTCCTTTCCTGCAGCTTGAATCCATTGCTCCTTGTCCTGGTCTCTGGAGCAGAAGAAAACAAACCCCCTCTCTCCTCTACATGGAATCCCTTCAAATATTTAAACATGGCTATCATGTTCCCTCTTAACCTTCTCTTCTGCAGACTAAACATACCCAGCTCTCTAAGTCTATCCTCATAGGGCATGGCTTCCAGGCCCCTCACCATTTTGGTCGCCCTCTTCTGGACTTGCTCCAGCTTTACCATGTCTTTCTTGAATTGGGGTGCCCAGAATTGGACACAGTATTCAAGATGAGGTCTAACCAAAGCAGAGTAGAGTGGTACCAGTACCTCCCTCGATCTAGACACCATACTCCTGTTGATGCTACCGAGAATTGCGTTGGCTTTCTTGGCTGCCGCATCACACTGCTGACTCATGTTCAGCTTGTGGTCTATTAAAACTCCTAGATCCCTTTCACACGTACTGCTATCCAGCCACGTGTCCCCCATCCTATATTTCTGTATTACATTTTTTCTGCCTAGGTGTAGGACCTTACATTTCTCTCTGTTGAATTTCCTTTTGTTAGCCTTGGCCCAGCTCTCCAATCTGTCCAGGTCATTTTGAATTTTGATCCTGTCCTCTGGCGTATCAGCAACCCCTCCCAATTTGGTGTCATCTGCAAATTTGATGAGCATGCCCTCTATTCCTTCATCCAAGTTGTTGATGAAGATACTGAACAGCACTGGGCCCAGGATAGAACCCTGTGGCACCCCGCTAGTCACTTCTCTCCAGGATGAAAAGCAGCCATTGGTGAGCACCCTTTGGGAATGGTCAGCCAACCAGTTGCAGATCCACCTGACAGTAGCCCTGTCCAGCCCACATTTTGCTAGCCTCTTTGCAAGAATTATAAAGTGCTTCTAATTCCCTCATTTTCTTTTTGTACATCTAAATATTTTGATTGCTGTTGTGTTGTCATTTTTTGCATCTGTTTTTGTGTTTTAATGTCTGTGTTTATGTTACCATTTGAGCTGCTGGGAGAAAAGATAGAGTATTTATATTGAAAAAAATGCAATAAATATTGCCACGTGTGTTTGTCGTGTTTTCCTTTCTATTCACTTCAGGAGATATTTCCTAGTTCAGTTTAATTGGAGCAATTTTTCTGTTTCCGATGTGCTTCTCTGTCATCACATATTGCCATCCTTGCATCTTATCTACTCTTGAATGCATGATTCAGCTCTTATTGTGAGACCATTTTGGATCTAAAAAAATTTGGGCGCTTTGTTGGGTTTACATTTCTTCATTTTTCAGAACTAGCCTCAGACTGGAAGGTCAAGAATGCCTTGCATTCTTTTGTACCAATTTTGCCTTGTTGCTTAGAGAACTGAACCAAATCTAGATAATAGTGGGATGTGAGCAGAAAGTTGTGCCAAAGCAGACAAGGTGTACCATGTGGGAAAATCTCTGAGGCAAATGTGATGCACATAGAGAAAAACAACAAGCTCTTTTCACAGTTCATGTCTGGGGATGGAGGCTGCTATGAAATACAGTTCTTAAGTGTTGACTACTGATGCCTTGTACTAACAACACAATGTCAAGGTACGTTGTATGTTGTTTCTGAGCTGATTTCTCTCTAGAGGACATTTGAGCCAGACACTTTCTTGTGGTTTCCATGTCTAAGTTCATTCCCAAGCATGCATTTCATTTTTTTCTTGCCTCTTTTTGTTTTGCATCAGCTGCTGAGAAAGGAGTTCAAAATATCATTGACTTCAGGTCTTAGTACTTTGCTAATAAAAAGTAAACAAATTTGACAGATTTGAGACACAGTCAGTTCAGCATTAAACCACCCCCAGTCAAAGAGCTGACCACCAATAAATGTGACTAGAGTAGCTGTTATTTGCACACTGTTGACAGCCTGTTCTGGAAACCTATCTGAGCATGGCACAATAGAAATGATTAGATGTTTAGTTGCTTTGAAGATTCCTTGTATTAGGATATTACTGAAGGATTTATTTGCCTGGAAGTGTTGCTTGCCCTCTTATAAGGGCTCCTGGGAGGTTATAGCAGCTGTATATAGATGAGACAGATGGGAGCTGTGAAAATCTAGGTCTGAGTCAAGGTGAAGATTTTTGACTTATCTTGAAAACCTGTGTCTCACAAAGAATTGTATATTTGTGTATTCATTTTAGCAAATTGAACATAATGTGTTTATAAATGTATGCAAACATGAATATTACACATACACATACATAGTACTGAGTAAAAGTAATGATAATTCTGAGGAAACAAATATGTACTAGAAGCATGGAGGCAGATAAAACTGGTCATGCAGTGGATTCCTATAGCTAATTTTAAAATGATATACAGAATGGAAGAATAACACTCAAACGAGGTGCTACAAAGGAAGTATGGTGTTCTCAGAATTTCATAGAAGTGTCTTTCACAAGTGGAATCTGCAACCAGGTGCAAACCTGTCTGAGGGTAGTGGACCAGCTTCAGGAGATATTTGCAAGGGAAAGTGGGCAAGTTAGTTTTAAATGCTCACCCATCTGCTAATCCTTCCATGGAAGTTTTACTGTGATTTGGCCAAAATCTAGTTTAAATATGAATTTAGGATCATCAAAAAACTGATCTTGCCAATTGCATGCTTTCTGCTATTTTTAAAAAACAATTTTAGGATGTAGGATTAAGGGAGCATATGAAAAGATGCTTCTTTTTTTAGTTACTAAGTTCTTAACATGAGACCTCCAGAAACCATATTAAGACTCTGTAAATTTTATTAGCCATGATCATGCAGTCTTACGGCAGTAAATACAGAACTTACAGTGTTGCCTCAGTAGATATGGCTCAAAGTAAATGTCGTTAAAAAAACATCTTTATTGCTGAAGAAGAGATGTGAAAATAAAAATAAATGTGTCAGTATCCAACAGATTGATTCACATTTTGCATCTTCAGGACTGTTATCCTGAAAGTTTAGATTAAGTATACATAACATGGGTATTTCATACAGTATTATAAATTGAGAGCCGGTGTGTTATAGTGGTTCGAGCATTGAACTGTGACCTTGGAAACCAGGGTTCAATTCCCTGCTTGGCCATGGAAACCCACTAGGTGGCCCTGGGTGTATCACACACTCTCAGCCCCTAGAAAACCTTGTGATAGGGTCACCTTAGGGTTGTCATAAGTCAGAAATTATATGAAGACATGAAACAACAATTATAAGCTTGAACACGTAAGATACAGATCCTTCAGTGTGGAATTCTTTATTTCCTCAGGATTCTTGTTAATAAATTTATGTGATTTGAGAGCACTGAGTTGCCCCTAAGTGTATAAACTTGTACACCCTCATCCTTTATCATCCTCTCAACAGTTGTGTAAGGAAGATCATTGTGTCCCTGTGCTGCCTCCTTTGGGAAGCTGAATTTGAGATACAGAAATTTGCTTAAAGCCACTCAGTGAGAGTTTTAACTTGCTTCATCAGCATATTTCTCAAGGTTCAAGACATGTACTCTGGGTCCAAGACATACTGGACCACACCAGGGCCTTCATAGGAAAATTTAAAGCAGCCTTGATTTTCTATTTTGACCCAAGAACATGTAAAAATATCTAAATTAATATCCTTCAACACTCTCTCTAGCTTGCATGGTTTGTTTTATATGGTTTATATGCTGTGGAGTTGGGTGCCCTAAGGGAAAATCTCAGCCATATTTTGTGAATATAAAAGCTCAAGGTCTTTCTAATATAAACTTTCAGAAAATTTGTCTTTGACCTTGGTTGTCTACTGGACTGCAATTTAATACGCAATGACCTTCTCATTCCAACCTTGCACATAGTTTAAGGTAAATCAGAGTTTTCCCAAATAAACAATTACATGATCTTTCAGCTTAACAAGAACAATTTCCTGTCTTGATCTTACACTTAACCTCCCTCCTCCCCCTTAAAGGAAAAATGCTTCTGTTGTCATAAAATCCTTTTGTTTTTGGATGTGATTTATCGTTGTAGGGTCACATGGCCCTGATCACTCTTGCTGGCAATGCTTTAAAAATTAGTCTCACTTCTGCATAAAACTATTAGCTTTCTTTTTAATTTAATCTACTCAGCTCTTATAAAACAGATGGTCATGTTAGATGTTTTAACAGCAAAAAAACTTCAAATTAAGAAACTGTACTTGAATGTTTGGTGTTCTTATAAGTGAACTGGACACACTTTAATGGAGTTGTGTAGGATGTTTAAGAAATATAATCAGTTGCTTAGAGATTGTGGGACATTGCAGAGTAACTTACATATGTCCTTCATTCCCAAATAATAAATGCTTAAAGTTGATGTGTTTTTTTTTAAACATAGCATTTTAGAAAAAAGTATACCATGGTCTCTGGATAATGGTAGTAGCATAGATATGCTTAGGAGAGGACATGCTTTTCTAAATCTCCCAGTTTTAGTATTGTGGGCAGATAAGCAAATAGACCTGTTTTGAGACTCGTATGTTTGTCAGTCTTTATCAACAATTTATTGATGGTGCTGTCTTGTGATCCCTGGGATGGTATCCTGGGGCCATGATGTATATTTGTTTTTTAAATTTTCTCTTTGAGGCTAGAGAGAGGTAGGTCCACGCTCAGAGAAGTAGGTATGTAATTTCAGAAATCTCCTCCAAAAGGCTGTGAGAAAGTTGGTCCTTCTCTTTGGAAATTGGGAATAGGCAACGCAGGAACCTTTTTGAGAGAGAAGCTTAGAGTCTGGGGATCCCAAACTCTTTGATTTTTTATCCCCCCTCCCATTTTTCTCTTCTCTTCTCTTCTCTTCTCTTCTCTTCTCTTCTCTTCTCTTCTCTTCTCTTCTCTTCCCTTCCCTTCCCTTCCCTTCCCTTCCCTTCCCTTCCCTTCCCTTCTCTTCTCTTCTCTTCCCCTCTCTCTCTCTTCTTTGTCAGATGGAGTCTGTAAACTGTTTACTCTCATTAAAGCAACTCAGTTCTTTAGTGTTACTGACATTGCGTTTAATTTGTGAAACCGTATTGTAGGCCTGGAAACAATTCTAGAATCATCACATTCAGCCACTCCCCTTTGCAGAAAGATCCTCAAAGGCCTACAAACACACACACCATTTTAGTTGCAATATGCTAGAAGCAGAAAGGATTCGACCAGCATAAATGAGGGCTGTGAGACCTGAAACCCTCCAGATTGTGCTCAACTCCAGTTGCTATCAACTTTAGCCAACCTGGCCAATTGTGAAGTGTGATGGTGGTATATTTATTTTTCCCCTATTAAGAGAAATGTGTGTGTGGGGTGTGTGTGTGGGATTTTAGAAGAAGGAGGAGGAGGAGGAGGAATAGCCACAGAAGTGTAAAAGGAAATGAAAAATGTAACTTTGTTCAACCTTTTCCCCTGGTGGTACAAGTTGGCAGCAATCATAAAAGTCCCTCAGTTTTAACTTCTCCCACCTTCATAGGATTGCCCTGCCAATCAACTAAGTATCTAACATTTCACTGCCTTCCAAATTGTATATTCCTTCTTCTGCATTAAATCGTTTGCTAAGTATAACCTGGAACCATTGTTTTAAAACAAATAAAGAAATCTTTCATATACTGCCTTGAGAATATGATTATTGAGGACCACATAAATATTTTAAACAATTTGGCTTTTTAAAACTGATTTCAATTGAGCATTATATTTTTAATGTACATACTTCATAATAATGCATACTGTTTGGTTGCTGTGGTGATTTAAAGTCTATTTGTATACAGTATATTCAGGATACTGTAACAACTGAATAGAGTCTCTTAGTCTACCAAGGAAGCATAATAGAAACCATGTGCCCCTCGTGACTGTTGTACTGTAGGAGTCATATCTTAAAATTAGTGGGACAAATATGAAATTAACTATTTCAGCTTGGCTGCAAGAACATTAAACAGATTCACTCAGTTGAAGACTAAATGCACAGATCTCTTTAGAAACAAGGGTGTGGTAGTTGGTAAAACTGTTTTCTACATGAGATGGTAAGTGATATTTAGTTTGGACGATATATGTGGCATATTGAATTAGTTAAAATATAATGATATGATACTGTGGAACTAGCTCTGTACACTCATACTCCCCCTTGTGTAATCTGTTTTTTCTCTCTCTTTCTATTTAGTAGCAAACCATAGTTTATTGTGGCATCCAAACTAAACTATAGCTTTTATAGACCGCATTTTTAACCCTAATCCACATGGATTAAAAAAAAAAGAAGACTTAAGTGACTTCTGAGGGGTTTTTTTTTTTTTTTAGCTACTTGAGACTTTCAGTTATTTCAGGGAGCAAAATGCCCTGTCCTCACAGGAGTGTTTGTGGGTGCAGATTGAAATATATTCAACAATATTCACACAGGACTAGAAAACACATGTTCACATAGGCAGACCATTAGGTTTGAATAGCTGATGGACCTCCTTTTCTGAAGCTCCCCGCAACCCAACCCAAACAATTTCAACAATTTCAGCAGTCTTCAACAAGATTATATCTGTAGTCTAAAGATATTACTGTTGTTATTTCCAACACAAAACAAATTTTGCTGTGAACCCAGAAAATTAGGAAAAGGGCATAAATCCTGAGAGGAAACAGATTTTTAAAAATTAATTTGAAGAAAGACCTAGCATTGGTGGTGTCATGGGATTGTTACCCTGATTTCTGGGGTCCCGTGGGGGACACCTCAATGTGCTCCAAATAATGGGGTATGGGAATTAGCCAGAGCACTGGCTGTAGCACTACAAGAGGCAGGGTAACCTAGCGAGATCTTTAAACCCAAATTTTACGGGGTCAGGCCAAGCCAAAAACCAAGCAAAATTATCTAATAAAATGATTTTATTGAGGGGAATTCACTCATGCATGCACACAAGATACACACAATGACACATTCATGCAAAAGTTAGCTGAAAGAGAAAGGGAGGAAAAATTGTAGAGAGGCTGAGGGATTTGGGGGGATTTATAATTACCAGTCTAGAAGAGTAGTGAAGAGTAGACATGTATTTTGGCTTAGGTAAGACCTAAGGGCAGTTCTCATTCAAGAGCCAGACGGACAGAGTGACGCGTAGATCTTCAAGAGACTGCACTGGGCATCCTCAAACCAGGGGTATTTGTACCCTGAAAATGGCTTGTGACCGTGAAGGTTCCAGATGCAAGACAAAGGGAACCTGTTGTGGACAATGAGTCTTTCACCTGTTGATGGGCTTAGTGATTGACAAAGACATGATGGATGTTGTAATAGCTGTCTATTGTGGATGCTGTGAGAACAGACGAAAGAATCCAGGTGTACAAGGGATGGATATCTGTCAATCAGTGTCCTGGTGGGCTCCTCAATGTTGGATTCCTTGGAAAAGTCCAGCTTCTATTTAAGCCTGTTATCCACAGGAACGATGTGTATTTGCCTGACAAATGACTCAGTCTTACCTGGAGGAATTTTGGAGTTGACCTATGCTTCTCACATTTACAGTCAAATTCTTTCCCTCACTCGGTTTGACCTCTCTGTCACCTTCAGGCTTGAATTTGATATCAGAGTCAATAAAATGTGTTGCCAATTACATATGATGCCAATTAGGTATGGTGCCCATCCAAACCATACTGATATTGGGGACCCCGAAAGCGGGGCCTCACAGGATAATATTCTACCACAATGTCACAATATTGTACAACAAGAATACCACAATAGTCAGTAGTCTACCATAATAGTCAGTATGGGGATGTATACATCAAAATGTCCAGTTTTTATGCCCTTTTGGTCAAGCTCAGTGACAACTAGAAAGAATAGCTTTTAGTGTAGGTTTAGAAGTATCAGGCAGCTTGATGAATATGTCCAGATGGATAATGTGACTGGCTACAGGATGAGACTCTGTGTGAAGCAAGTAAGTTGTTTCAGAATGATAACTTTGATAGGTAGAAATTTAGTATTTGCAGGATAAGTCTCTATTGGGTGCCACTGAGTGGTTTCAAGATGAACATCTTGATGGGAAAGAGACCAGTGGCTACAGGATAAGAATCTGAAGAGGGAATAGACTGTGAGCATGAGAGTCCCAGGGAGCAAGATAAAACAGACGTAAGCCAACAAAGATAAACGTTTGTTGCCACCCCATTGCTTCTCTTTTCCTTGATAGCTTGCTAGGCGAGGCTTATCTTCTTCTGAGTCCCTCTCTGGTTAAGGCTCTCTGAGATAATACCTCCCAATGCTTGAAGGTAAGTAAAGCTTCACATGAGCTGTTAGACGAGTCTTGGATTCGGTGAATCTTTGTTAATGGCTGTCTGTTTCTTTCTGACTCAAGTCAAGTGGAGAAGTCTTCAGCCAATAACATTTTGCATTTAGGGCCTTCCAGGTTGCCTTTCTCAGAGCTAGTCTCCTGTCTTTTGTTGACTTCCCCTTGGCATGCTTCCTCAAGAGGGTATAACTGAGCCAGGCAGCTGCCTCTCATCTACTGCTTAGGCCAGGGAGCAGTGAGCAGGCAAGGTGGCACATCTCGTGAGGCCTATCCTTTCATACTCATAACCAAGTACAATGACCCCTTGACTTTTGCAAGGATTTGGGGTGCAGACCCCTTGCAAAAGTCAAAAAAATACGAATAACTTTTCCCCACCCGAATGAGCACTCTCACTCCCATTCCCTCCTGGGACTACTCTTTCCATTTTCTGCTTGTTGCCCCTGCACTATGCTTTCATTTTGCCTGTGTGGGCAAAAGGCAAATGAAAGGAGGGGAAAACACTCCCTTCCTGACTTTCTGTCTCTTGCCTATGTGCCCTGCCTTCTTTCTGAGCGCTGGTTCTTAACCTGCGGTCCATGAAGTCCTGCTGGTCAGCACTAACAGTGGAAGCAGCAACAAGTTCCAGACATGGGACCAGAGATGAGAACTGATAGGAAAGATTGAGGATGTCTCTAAAGGCACCTGGGGCACCTACAACGGGATGAGGTGGCCAAGGGACCCTGGCTTTAAGCTGTGTTAATGGGGAAAGACGCTACTATGAGCCTCCATCTTGTAGGAACACAGCCATAGTTGCTGGATTGAAACTACCCAATAAAGTTGTAGATTGGTTGCTGCTAAGCTTGCTTCCCTCCTCAACCAATGGGCACCAAGAATATTAGGAGGCGTGATTTGTGTTACTCACCAATGGTTAGTGATATCAAGCCCTCCGAAGGAACGGCCCAAGCTCCACCTTACCTCTTGCCCAGACTGGCCCTAGGTAAGTCTTGCCTTCCTTTTTGATGGATTACTTCCATTAGAATGGGTGACGAGGCTGGGCCAGGATTTGGGAGTGGGAACAGAGTATGGTGAAAGATCGCAAGCACAAAACAACCAGGCTTCCTCCTTTTTATACTTTCATCCTGGCCAGGGTGCTGCTTTAGCTGCTGGTCTTTTGGGCTGTGGCTGGTTCCCTGCTCTCTCACTTGTCTGGCCAGATGAGCAAGTGAGTGGCAGCAGGTTCTACAACAGACACCTGTGGGGATGAGGTTCTTTGGTCTTCTTTCTCTTGGGAGTGATGAGTACTTCTGTGATGGAGGAGGTGGAACCTCCAAAGACAAGCACACAGGCTTCCCCTCCCATTGAGAATAGTACAGTGGCCTCTCCACTTGTGTGATGAGGGCTCGGGGCACAGAACCCTGACCAAAGTGGAAAAACCTCAAATAATTCCTCCTGCTCCCCTTCCCATTCCCTTCTGGGGCTCTTCTCAATTCCCTTCCATTTTGCCCCAGTGCGAGTTCTCTCTGTGTGTGGGCAAAACCCACAGGAGCTGGAGAGGGAGCTCCAGAGAGGAAGGAAGGCTCACACAAGTCTTCTAATACCTCTTATTCCATTCTGTTTTGCATGGGAATGGGAATGGGAAGGGGAAAGCTGTGGACAGGGAAAGGAAGGCTGACGTGAGCCTTTGCCCACCCTCCATTCCCTTCTGTTTTGCCTTGACACAAGTTCTTTGCATAGGAGCAGAGTGTACAGAATAGGAGGGGGAGCTCCAGAGGGAGAAAGGAAGGATCACGAAAGCCTTTTCCCCCATTCCCTTCTGCTTTGCCTTCACATGAGTTCTCCACACAGGGGCAAAATGCATGGGAATGGGAGGAGGAGAATGAGGGAGAAGGCATGTGCACTTGTGAGTAATCACATTTACAAAGGTCAAACCCGTGAATGTGGAGGGAGGACTGTAATAGGAGTGTGCGCATTTACTTATTTCTCACTTCTCTCCAAATCTAGAAGACCCCTGATGAACAACTTTAAATAAATATTTATCTAAATAAATATTTGCATATTTAAAATATTTGAATATTTAAGTCTAAATTTAAATATTTAAATCTTGAGTTAAGTCTTGGGTGTCCTTGGCAACAAATTATAGGGGTTCCCCAGTAAAGAAAAGGTTAAGAACGACTGATTTAGAGGATATTGGTGCTTTTTACAGGTAGAGAACTCTGAAGTGTGTAACTTAAGATCTGTCTGCATCTACTGGAGAAAAATCAAGTACCATAAATATAAATAGCCATTAAGCATGTACTTTAAAACAAATTTTGTAAAGGTTTCTTCACTCATGTTGTATACTTACAGTCACTGTAGTGAATGCTCCTTATATGTTTACTATTAAGTGGGTTGATAATTAAGCACATATTGAACCCAGAGTTTTCATTGATCATCCTTTATTTGTACAGCCTGACCCTCCCAAATTAAGCTGCCTTTTTGACTTTTGGAAATAACTTTCCTGCACAGTGAAAAAAGGCATTTTTAAAATAGTCGCCTTTTCACTGGGATAGTTTCTCAGTAAGTTAAACCATGGGTGAGTTGGTAGAAAGTGGGACCCAGCTCTTTCCTTGTTCCAACCTCTCTCCTTGTTCCAGCTATTCCTCTTCTCTTGTCTGCTCCTGCAAACATCACCTGGAAATGTTGCCACATTTTTCTTTCCTTTAAGAGGCAGGCTCTTTGACTCATTTTTCTCCTCACTCTTCTTCTTTTCTCATTTCTAATAGTATGGGAGAAGCAGAGTGAGGTAACCAGTAGTAAAAACCTTTAATTTGAAGCTTGGTAGACAGCATGGTGTAGTGGTTTGAGCATTGGGCTATGACTCTGGAGACCAGGGTTTGATTCCCCACTTGGCAGTGGAAATCCACTGAGTGACTTTGGGCACATCATACACTCTCAGCCCCAGAAACCCCTGTGATAAGTTCACCTTTGAGTTGCCATGAGTTGGAAATGACTTGAAGGCACACAATAACAAGAAGTTCCCCGACCAGGTTGTGGGTCAGTGTCAACAACAAGAACACCACCAAAAGTTATGCCAGTATCTTTCTTTTGCTTCAGTGAGAGTGTATATTTTTTTGGCCAACTATTACAGTTTTCACCATGATCATAAGCTAAGCAATATGAAGTTTATGTACAAAGTTATAGGGTAGTTTTTTGTAACACTGTCTGGAATTTAAGCACTGAATAACACAGAGATATATAGTTTAAGGAAAACACAGTTCTTTTTTTCTTTTAATGGTGAATTGTAGGGTGAGGCCTCCTTGGGACAAGACTCTGAAAATTGATACTGCTCTGGCAAAACAGGACAGTTGGAAGTTAAGGTAGATCTGACATCAGTGTTCTGAGTTGTGTTTAATTCCATGGAGAAATTATGCAGTGTTTTTCTTGGAACAAGCAGATAGTACAGAACTTCCACTAAAGGATACGTGTATTCCCTAAGAGATTTTATTAAGAGGTTTGGCTGCATTTGTATGCACATTTACTTGAGAGTAAACTCTGTTGTGTTTCGTGAGCTTACCTTCTGAGTAAATGGGTATAGAATATGGATAAGTATCTATGTATTTTTTAAAAATTTTGCTAGAATTTCGACTCTTGAATGTAGTTAAATGTTGAACGTATAAGGAATAATATGCCAGGTTAGAGCTAGTCTCTCTTTAGTAGCCTAAGTTGGTTAATATCAAGCCCCCCATTCATATCAGCTGAATTTCTAATTACTTTCATGCCATAGATGTCACTTTCTTGTTGATGATTTGCAGTGAGGGTGTTGAAATGGACAGCTGTTTTATCAAAATCTAGTTATAATCCCTTTTGGGGGATTTGCTAGGAACAGTCTAGCAATTGGTATTTTCTCTCTTTTTGCTTTTTAACTGCTAGGTTTATTGTGAACAAAAATTAAAAAAAAAACCCCAAGGTATTTCTAAAGAAAGAAAGGGGGCTTTGTTTTATTTGTTTTTCTCACTAATTTTGGCTATGTTGAATAGTCAGTTACAAGTAGCATAAACAGAAGTTGCCAAGGGGGAAGTTTGATTTTGTTGGGTTTGGTTCTTATGAAGGGAAAGAGCTGTTTGATACACTTGTGGCCTTCTGGTTAATTTCAAAACCAAAAAACTTGAGTGATGTAGATTAAATCATTAAAAATTTTCCAAAGAGTGGCCCATTTAAAGCATCTGAGAGACACTTCCTATGCTACAGTTTTACATTTCAGAATAATCCCCATGTGGGGGAAAAAAAAAAGAGAATGTGTGCCATATTATTTGGGCGGTGGCATTAAAACATTTTCTCCTCCTCCTCCTCCTCCTCCTCCTCATTCTTCTCTAGGTTCTCTGATCCAGTGTGCAGCTGATACAAGCCATATTGTAACTCTTAAACTTCAGGGTCTAAAGTTACGTGTCTTTGGAATCTTCTAGTTTAGCATAATCCTTCCTTGTAATCCATTGTGAACTTTTTTGTGTTGTAAACAAAATGTCAGTTAAGCTTTTCTTTTTTCCCAGAAGAGTGTTTTTTCTGTAACTTAGCTGTTTTTAAGGACTTGCATGGTGTTCAATTTTTTTTCTGTCTAAATGGTTTAATGAGGGATTATACTTGTATACTTGTTAAAATGAATAATCAGTACAAGAAAACACTGCACAAATAAACAAGAAATGGCTGGAGTTGGCTCTGTTTAACTGAGACAAGTTATTTCATCCGCTTTCAGCGTTCCTTAGCAACGCAGAGTAGTCTTACCCAGGTCACTTTCACATCTTTCTTCAAATATAGCTTTTGTAATGTTTTATGTGACCTGAAGTTCATCCATCTGTCCTAGAGCTCCCAATGTTTTTGCACTGCTTTCAATGATCAAATGGTCTTACATACCTTTTTTCAGTTTAATAATGCACAAGTTGACTAGAGAATCATTTTGCATGTCAGATTTTTCAAGAGTTCTGGAAAATTACTTGATGTGGTGTTTAGAAAAGCTGAAAGTTATTGAAAATGTGTTACAATTTCATAATAAAACGGGTAGGAAAAATATTGGCTTGGAAACGAGCTAAATATTTTCTGATAGCCTTAGCCTCAAGGGGGATTCTAAGATCGCTTGTAATAAAAGGATAATTTTGATATCTTTTGGTGAATTGACTAGGACTCTGTTTAGATCATAATGTATGAAAATGCTTGCTTCATACAGAACTTAACATTTTCATATTCTTTGGGTGTAAAAATTGTGTTTATGTATGGCCAATCTTCATTTATTTCTTCATAGGGCAGGAAACCATTGTTCTTCCGAGTGTTCATTTTGACAGATTTAGAAGCTAAACACACCACCATCCTGCTTCTGCTGTGTGCCTCCTATTTTCTGAAAATAAATAAAAGTGTTTCTGATACTTGTATTCATGGAGTTTTTAGTAATAGTGGTTAAATTCAACTGAATGAGTGAAGTATTTATGTGGAAGAACATGGTGGGAAGTAGCAGTGCTGGTACACACATTACATGTCAAATTGACACTGCTGTAAATTGCTGCCTAAGGTATCTGTCTGTTTGTTTTGGTGGATACCAAACTCAAAAGCTGACGAAAAGGAACTCATCCTTCTGCACCAGTGTCTTAATGGAAATAACTCCATTGTGGTGGGCAGTTTAAAATGCCCTCTATTTGGCAGCCATTTTGTATATGTTGACTTTTAATAGCTTGGCCTGATCTAGGAATTAGAGAAATTTAGTGTTATTAGAATGTAATGTAAAACGATGGACTGCAGGCAGAGGAATAGTTTTTTAAAATTCTGTTTTCTTCTTCTAAAAACAAAATGGATGCAGAAGGGAACTGGTTGAACCAGAATATTCTCTGATACACTAGTATTAAGAGCATATTATGAATAACAATAACATTCTCCCTAGTTGTGCAAGAATACTCCTGCATTTGAGAGCTACCATTGTTTTCTTTTGCATGTGTATATGAAACCTTCGGTCAGGAAGTGGTTACTGCAAACTTGGAGAAGATGGAAGGGAACACAATTGTTCTGATGGTCTAACACCACTAAATAAACTGGGTATCTAATTACAAATAATCTTATCTATTAACTTAGTCAATCTCAGTTAATATTAAGTCAGTATTAACTTACTACCTAATTATAAACAATATAAACAGTTGTAAACAACAGTTTGTTTTGATATTCTAATATCAGTGAATACACTGGGTATCTAATTATTAAAATTATTAAAAAGAGAGCCAACATGGTGTAGTGGTTTGAACACTGGACTGCGACTCTGGAGATAAGAGTTCAGATCCCTGCTCAGCTCATTCACCATTCTAAACAAACATTACCAAGAAAACCCCATGATAGGTTTGCCTAAGGGTTGTCATAAATCAGAAAAGACTGGAAGACACTCAACAACAATTATTGAAAATGATCTTTAGATACAATAATGCCTGGCCCCATGGTACTCGTTCCCCCAGGTATGCGGCATTCTGATTCAAACATTTAGGATTGGATTTGATAGACTCCTCTTTAAATGTTTTTGTTTGTTTTTGTCTTTGTTTTATATAGGGAAGTTGTTTTTTAACTTAACATTTAACTTAACGTACTTATTTAACTTATATAAACTGAATAAGTTTTCAGATGTCAGATAATTCAGTATTCAGAACCTACAACTTGGAGGGAAGGTTTGGCTTATATCTAGCCTGTGTAAAAACTAGCAGAAACTAACATCATGTCCACATGGCAGCAACCTGTTTGCACTTCAGTATTCACTATGAATAGGGCAGGTAGACTCTACCATATGGACATAATGTTAGTTTCTGTTAGTTTTTGTGTAGTGTCTACCTGTCCTTTTCTTAGGGAATACTGAAGTCTAAACAGGTTGCTGTATTTCATACAGTAATTCAGCTGTTGGAGAAGCGTTTAGAAACGCTGCTGACAAGTGCATTTAGTAGACAGAGTTTTGTAACTGAATTGTAACTCTCTCTCTACTTTTTGTCATAGGAGTTTTTCCATCAGCCCTTGCCCCCGTTGTATCAGCTAAAAATCGATACTACTAAGCTGTTAGTTTAAAAGCCAGTTAGCACTGTTATGATACTGTTGCCAACATTCCTAGCCTAAAGATTTGCATTGGCCTGTATTGAGATTATTGACATTCAACTGTCTATGTTGTAGTTGAGTGGGAGGAAATAGAATTGTCATTGTGATTGAGGTTGTAAGTGGAACCATGTCCTTAGCTGACTGTTTCTTTTTTCATTGGAACTATTTTTTACAGTTTTAAAAATGTCATTAATCTGAGAAAGAGATAACAGAAAATAAAATAATGGATGAATATATGATTGGGACATAGATTTTCCTGTATATAAATGTTTCTTACTGAATTTGTTTATTGTTATTAATGTACACTGCTTGTGCTTGTATGAACAAAAAACAGCATCTAAGTTTTTGAAAATAAATATTGCAGGCTTCTGCTCGGCAAAGATTGTTTCATACCCCCCCCTTTTTTTTGAGTAAGAGAAATAAGATTCATCCTCTAATAGCTATGTTGGGTGTAATTAATGGCAATTAGTACCTATGCACTGATGTGTTGTACCACACAGAGTGAAATGACAGCTGTCATTCTTCATCTCCAAAGAAGAGCTGCATGCAGTTATTTCTACTACTTGGAAGAATCCCTGTTTCCCAACCTGTAATAATGGATCCACTGTGTCTCCAAAATTAGTCTTTCCTATTGCCATGCTGGCTGTAGATGATAGGAATTGTGGTCGTCTGGGTTAGGGAAGTGTACCTGGGTGACGTATATATTAGGATATAGTGACAAACATGCTCAGTCTTGGGAACATAACTATTTGTTGTTTGTTACTTCATGGTAACAGAAAGTGAACTGTTACACTTAATTATGTTTTGGAGAAGGGCAGTGGAAGTGTGAAAGGTATGTGTGTATGTGAAGCATCTACATATTTATAACAATAAGTCATTTCTGTCTAAAGAACTGCTTACCCTCTTCCAGGCAAATGGATCATTTTAGTCACATTTTATAGCAAAATTTGTACAGAAGTAGATCTATAAGATAGGCATTTCATGATATTGTCACATGAACAGTTGTAAACCATGCCCGGGAATTTCAGCCACCTGTTGTGTAAAGATTTTCTCCAGGGGCAAGAATTATCCCAACAGAACTTGTGTTTACATTGGTTAAATTTCCTGCAAGTATTCCACCTCACATGATCATGTGCTTTGTAGCACCAGATATCTGGATGTTGTGGAATATACCCTATTTGCTGGTATATAAGACTCACTTTTTCCCTCCTGAAAAACTCTGTTTGAAAATGGGGTGTGCCTTATACACCAGTGCATCTTCTATGCCCACAAACAGTATTTGCTGGCATGTAAATAGGGTGCATCTTATATGCTGGTGCGTCTTAGATGCTGGCAAATATGGTACTTGATTCTGTGCTCACAAACCCCTTTTCTGGAGATGGGGCATTTTCATACTTTGCAATCCATTGGAGTTCTCACTGGATTCGAAAAATAGCATGCTCAGTGAAACAGGCACTTGGATTTTTTATTTTTTTTTGTTTTTTTTGTTTTGTGCAGGTATGTTGTACTTTTCTTTTCTTTTCTTTTTTTTTTTGCCACGTGACCTCTTCTGGGCCCTTTTTTATTAGTGAATGCAGACAATGCATAATACATAACACAAGTGCATAAAACAACATAAAACAACCGATGGCCCAATACAAATACATCAGCTACCTAAACTACCTGAACAACTACCTAAACAACACAAATACACAAACTAATCTACATACCAAATACCAGGACAAAAAAAACAAACAACAGTACAATAAATACATTAAACATATATCCCCTTTAACTAAATATGGTGGTGTTTCCATATATCATAATTCAATATAATTATATAATATTTGATAATTTTATAATTGTATATAACCAAATATACCATACAAAATAGATATTTCCGCTAAACCTTCTTAATTTTCTATATTCTCTATGATATATTCTTACAGTTTTATATTTTTCATTCTACATAATGTTAAAAAAGAAAACTTCATTGAAAAATAATAATGCTAATACCACCATCTCCACCCTCTTAATCTCCCCCCCCACCGAAATTCAAGATACACATGCTCACTTATCTATATTATTCCTTCTAATAACAAAATCTATTTATATATTTATATATATATATAGCCATTATGCTATAACCTCGAGTACCATATTTATAATATTTATAATATCTCAATTAATTTAATACATTTAATTTAATAATGATACTACATAAAACTTATCATAATATTACGCTACACCCTTCTATTCCCTCGTTATCTTCCTTACCGTCATATTATTATGTTTTCATTAAAACATCACTCCTTCTAGACACTCATTAATCTGTATAGGAAAATCTATAAAAAATCGATAATCTTAAAAAATAATGACATTTTTACCCCAATAGGTTTCCCAGAGAGAAGAAATTATCTTCCATTCTTCAATAGTTTTCTTTTTTCCTCTGCCTTCCAAAGACTCTATTATCATGTCCACTTCTACCATGTCAAATAGTTTTAATAACCAATCTTCTAACCTTGGGGGCCTTTTTTGCTTCCACACCTGGGCAAAGCATAGTCTAGCAGCCGTTATCATATATAAGATTATCTTCTTTTTTGACTTATTTATATGTAAATCTTCTATCATGTTAAGAAGATATACTTTAGGAGATAATAAAAATTTTACTTTTAAAGTGTCTTGTATTTTATTATGTATATCTGTCCAAAAAACTTTTGCTACTTTGCATTGCCACCATATATGGAAAAATGTCCAGCACTTGGATTTTTTAAAACATCTGCCAGGAAGACAATTGATGTTGTGCCTGCTAGAACCAAAGACTGAGCTTTCAGACTGAGATGATTTTGCATTGGAATGTGTATGGGAATCTGCAGAGAATCTTGCAGGGACCTTGTCTGTTCTACCTCTCTGCTTTCTCTGCTTTTTGTCCAGTAAGGATCCACCCTCTGTACAAAGAAATCACCTCAGTGTTATATTTCTAAGGAATTGCGGGGTGTGTAAGCTTCACATCTAGTGCTGCTTTCCAGCTTTTTTATCTACCTGATTACAGATATTGCAGGTAGTGAGTTTATTCCATTTTAGATATAAGTGTGAAACATAAATATTTTAGAATTGCTTTGGTTTTGTGGTGAATTTCCCTTTGGGGTTCATGTTTGCTTACTTTTCTTTTTTCAATTGCTGACATTTTTAGATTGTTCAGTATCTGAAAGTCAATCTGCAAAATGGAATGGTCATAGCGTACAATATAATGTCTATATTACTTCCTTTATGTAAAGAGCATTTACAGGTAGGAAATCTACCCTCTGTGGGAAATTCACTAATTAGCATCCAGATTACCTGTCAACGTGTTTAGCTAGCCACAAGGACAAATGATTGCCTCTGGAAATATTCATGTCCTTTATTTTGTACTTATATCAGTATTCTTATTTCTAAGTACAGTTCCACCTTGGATTCCTTCATCCTTCTAACTGAAGGGGAGATGGACCTTTTGCATCTGGAAGAGTTGTGTAAAGTGGCTTGAGAAATTGGTCTTGTAGTCCATCTACATGGGTTCCTATGAAAAACAGCTAAAGACCCATCATCTCTAGGAACATAGAACATTTTCCACAACTCCCACCAATGAAGCATGTCTCTGTCCACATCTGTCCTTGAGAATGGCTTCAGTGATGAATAGGGGGAGGAAAGGATATAGGATGCAGAAATATTCCACATATAACAACTGTTCCGAATAGCAGAGGAAATAGTAGTGTTGGCAGAGGGAGATTTGGAAGTTAGAGCCATGTTATTCCTCTTCTAAAACCCTGAAGCTTCCTTCAAAATCTGAGAAAGGATGCTGTTTCCCCTCTGGTGTCTTTGTTGATTGTGGCAGGGCTACTCAGTGCTAGGGTGGTAGTTGTGTTTTACCCTGCACTTGCACCATGGTTCCTGAATGCAGATTTCCTATTGTTTTCAAACGTTTCAGACTGAGACCGATTTTCAGTCCTAACATGTATTTGGGGAGCCCCTTGGGTATTTTTTTTTTAGTAGGGCAGTGGTGCTACTGGGGTGGCACACTTTTATCCTAGGAACCAGTTGGTCATGTTTTCTTATTTTATTAGAAGTAGGAGATCCCATTAGGTTTCTTACTTGTTTTTGTCATTGTTTGCACATATGGTGGAATTTCTCTAGATTTGTAATTTGTATCTATTCATGTTGTACCAGTTTATTCTTTAACGTGCTTGTTACGATCTATGCCCGTGATAAAGTTATCACACTGACTGTGTCAGAGTGTGATCCATTAGTGAGTTCCCGCTCACTAGATGAACAAAAATATAGCAGTGTATGGAATAAAGGACAGCCATTTCCATCAGGGGTAGGATTTGTGTAGACCTCCAGTGTTGTTGAACTTCAAATCCCAGCATTCCTCACCATTGGCTATGTTGGCTAGGGCTGTGTCGAGCTGAAGAGTGCACAATTTCCACCCTTGATTCATAGGAAAGGAGGGAAACAGATTTTACTGGTAAACAGTATTGGGGTCAAATTGTAACCTGTTTCCTGTCTTATGTGTGTTCAAGAGATAGAGTACCAGAACTGGCTTTAATATATATGAATATTATCAAGATCAGTATATTTGATATATATGAATATGATCTAGAAGATTTTTTTTTTTTTGGGAAAACCTGTGTAACAGGTATTTCTTACTTTATCTGAAAGGACCAGGTATGTTACTCTGTATAGTAACAAGCTTCCATGGATGTGGATGTCCAATGTGGTAGACACAAAGAAGTCAGAGAAAGCAATCTTTCAGGTATATGGTGCTGCTGTTGTTACTACATTTTCACTCTGGAATTGCTGTGAAGTAACCACTAGTATGGTTGGATGGTGGATTGTAATACATTCCAGCAGATTTTGCAAGAATGAACTGGCAATAAACCCGATCTGCTTTTGCATGCTTAGTTACCATTTCTGCTTCTGGCTCTGAGGCAAAGGCACATGTCCAGAACTGCACATATGTGAAAATCGTGGGCTTTACTGGCAATGTCACTTTCTTGAACAGTGGATAAGTTTCTCAGTTCTGGAAATGAGGAGACAGCCATCAGTCGACAGTTGAGCAATAATAATAATAAAAAAAGAGAACCTGATAATTTTGCAGCTTTGTTGTATAGCAATGAAAAAGATTATTTCTAATTGTTGGATGATAGCTGCAGGATATTTTTAGACTAAATATATTTAGGCCATCTCCTGTGAAATATTAGTAAGTAATAATTTCACCTGGAGCATACTTGCATCTTGTTCATTTGCGTTTGAGTCTTTCTTTCATTTTTTGATGTCCCTGACTTGCATCCTAAAGTCCCAAATCTACGGAAGCATTTCTTTCTGAGCCTTTCAAAATTAAAAAAATTGCCCCCAAATTAGTCATGCTGACTGACAGTAATGCTTTTATATATGTAGTGTTCCCTGCCCTGTAAGTTTTCCTTTGCTATTGTCTTTTTGCTCTTTTTAAGCCATTTTTTGAAACTAAGGCCTGAAACCTAGTTTTTGCACATGGGAACACACAGTTTCTTAAAGAAAGGCTTGAACAATTTATAGTTTGCTTGCATGCTGCCATTACAGTAGCCTGGTTCAAGACTAAATCCAATGTTAGTCTCAACTAGATTAGGCAGATTAAAATATAGAGGAATTCTTAGTCACCATTTGCAGAAGTAGGTCTACTCTTTCTGAAAAAAAAAATACTGGATTTAGCGCTTCAAAAATATCCCCATGATTAAAGTGAAGTGGGTTTTAATGCTGCATTGCAACGAAGTGTTTTTTAAATTATTATTTCTGATTGGTGGATAATTCACATATCCTAACACAATTGCTTGAGAGTATGGTATTTTTAAAATGGAAGAAGACTGTGTGTTTATTGGGCTAATCTTATGAAAAATGTTGATTTGCAGCAAGATGGAAAGAAGGAAAGTATGATAAAAATAGGCCAGTCCAGTGATAACCATGTTTTGTTTTTGATTTTTTGTTTGTTCATTTGAAACAGTCAGTGGAAATCTGGCCAAGCATGACTGTGAAAATTTTGAGCCTTATCTACTTGTATGACCATATGTATGTACTATACTGTATAAAAATCAGGTGAATGTAGATGATGCTGTCAGTCCATTGTCCCTGTCCTAATTCTGATCCTGTGCGTATTTACTTAAACGTCCATGGGACTTGTTCTCCATTGAATCTGTTTAGAATTGTAACATAATTTACTTTAAAAACAGGGTTTGACAATATGGTCATTTATACTGCTATATGGGAATGTTAGGTGTCTGCTCACAAAATGATAGCAACTGAAATATCACTTGGTGAGCTGATATATTAATTGCAGTATTGTTAATTAGTTGTCATGGTGTGTTGGTTGGCCACAGTATATATTTTCACTTAGCTAGAGTACACCTGCATAACAAAGAAGCCCATGTGTAAGTCCCTATTTAAATAGTGGCTGCTTTGGTGTAGGGAGGGCATAAGGCCCACATTGTGTTGACAATGACTCCTTTTAATGTAAAGTGACTTCCAGTCTCTAATATGACATGTTCTGGGATGTTCTAAAGCAAAACTGGGAAACTGGTTTCACTTTGCTTGTTGATGGACTGCTGTTTCCACCATCCTTCACTACTGATGAGACTGGCTCGGTTGATGGGAGTTGGAATCCAGCAATATCTAAAGGGCCATAGTTTACCTAGACCTGTTATAAGGAATTCCCATTCAGTTGCATAGGGACGGAGAGGGGCAATGAGGGCATTCGCCACCGGCGACAAATGTTTTTGGGGCGTCCCAGCTTGTAGCCACACCTCTGCATGCCGCAGCCACGCTCCCATGCACCATGGCCACGCCCCCTCCTGCTCCCCTCCATACACTCCAAGCTCTGCCACTGTTACCGTTTCTGTTGATCTACAAGCGTGCTTAGTTCTGAGACACTGCACTGTGTTCCTTCTAAACTTAGCAGGGGGTCTGTAGTTTGCTGGGCTTCTGTCACCAGACAGATGGGTTTTAGAATCCTTGGCCAAGTGTTAACAACTGTCCAGTGGTGTGAAAGAGTTAGCTTGGATTAGTGACCTTGTTGATGCTTTTTGCATTTGCTTTGCACTTTGAGGCCAAAAGTTACAAGACTGGGAGCTGATGGGATGTGGATTTTTCTCTGTTGCTAATCTGCTTGCACAGTTCTCTTACCTATTGGGAGAAGATAGGTCATGCTTGAGTACTTTTGTTGTCTTTGTTTGCTTCTGCACTGTATAACTTTTGGGAGTCTGTCTTCCTTTGGCATTGCCTTGTGGGGTGTACTGCAGCCCATGGGCTGCTCATACATCCAGTGATGGGGAATTTGATTGCCAGCCAAGTGGTAAGCCTGGGTAGAATCTGTAGAATCCACACCTTGCATTCAGGTCCTGGAATTTTCTCCGTTGGGATTTTTGTGTGGCTTCCCCAGTCCTACTCCTAGTCCTCCACAACTGTGAGAAAACTTGATGTTTGCTAGAACGTTTATGGTAAAGAGTCTATTGGTAACCAGTAGAAGCATGTTTTTCCATTGTGATGTTGTAATTTTTTAACTTTTTTGATATTGTCTGTTGATTTCAATTTGATTTTTCTCTGCTGAATTATCTTGTTTTTATTACTTTTATTTTTTTAAAAAACATGGTTTATGTACATCTTTAGATGTTGTGCAGACAGAACAACAGATGGATTTGGTTAAATAAATAAATAAAAATAATATTGGCGTTCTGAGACAATAGTTGAAAGTTAATTTTTTTTCACCTCTTCATTATTTTCCCTTATGTACTTTGTACATAATTCCTATGCATATTTAAAAGCACTAGGGCTTAGACCCAAACTTTTTCTATGAACACATTAGAGTTTGCATTATAAAACAACTTTATTTTCTCTTCTTTTCCACATCTGTCTGTGATTGCCATGGGGTGACTGTATATGAACAGAGGAACAATTTAAGATCTAAGAGATTTGTCCAAATATTGTTAATAGTCCCAGCTGTAGTAGACCCATTGAATGCATTCAACATTCAATAATTGAACCATTAATCTACTTTAGCTGGGACCATCAGCACTGTATTTACTACTACATGGCACTGTGCATTGGCACTGTGTTTACTACTACATGGATCAAAATCAAAATTGATAATAAAGTTGTATTTATTGTCTACAGGTTGTGTGTTGTGTTGTTGTGTTTCTGATTTATGGTGACCTTAAGGTGAGCCTATGATGGAGTTTTCTGTGAATAAGAGTGTGAGATGTGCCCAAGGTCACTCAGTGGGTTCCCATAGCCAAATGGGGAATTGAACCCTGCTCTCTAGGGTCAGACACCATTTGTTTAAAATATTCTCTTATTCTCAAGAGGTGAACCTGAAGAGGAGAGACCAAAACAGTCATTGGTTCTTTGTTATGCACACCAACCTACTTAAGTGCCTAAAAATTTAATGGCCTGACTCTGACTCAAGAAGACCCATTAAATCAATGGAACTTACACAAGTGTTGACTTACTGCATTTCCAATGAGTCACTAGGTCTGCTCTGATCGGGCTTAACATTTGGGTTTGGGCCATTGATTTAAAATCTGGTAGAAATTACTTTTTGGAAACTTGAAACTACTGTCTTGTGCAAGCGAAATGAACGTACTGTTTAAAGTGTCAAAGGTAAGGAGTTTCTGAATCATTTTGAAACATGTGGTTGCAACTTCTGAAGTACTTTCAAGATTGAAAGTAGAACACTGGTTACCATTTCCATCTCTATGCCTGCAATTTGCATCATCGCTAGAAAGAAAGCATTTACTGTCCACTTGTAATGCACATATAGAAAGCACATGAATCAAATGTCATGCCGCATGCCAGTTTTGGTTGAAATGTTGGAGAATCTTTTGCTTAATTTTCTTCCTTGTACACCTCCCAAGAGGTGCAGTCTTGGTTTTCCCCATTTCAGAATGAAACAGCTGTATAGCACATGTAGATGCTTTTCCCCCCTAGGTGTTTGGGGAATTTCTTGACATTTTACATTTAGAATTTACTTTGAGCAATGTCTGCAGGAAGATTTTTTTTTCTTGATAAACAGTTAATAGAGTTAGATGACTAACATGCGCTCATTATTGTTTTTCTTACTGAAACTTATTAGAAATTCGGAATATTCTGTTATTATTGAACAAATTTTGAATGCATTCATGCAAAAGGAAATGGAGTTAGGATTTTTTTTCCTCTCTAACTGGCAGTTTTACCCATACATAGGACTTCTAGAGAGCTTAGTAAAGTTATTTTTTGGACTACAGCTCCCGGCCAGCATGGCCAGTAGTCATACTGGCTGGAGGTTTCTGCAAGGTGTAATACAAAAGAATAACTCTGAAATTGTAAAGCCTAAGTATTATTGGTAGAATCATAGAATCATAGAAATGTAGAGTTGGAAGAGACCACACGGGCCATCCAGTCCAACCCCCTGCCATGCAGGAACACCCTCAAAACACTCCTGACAGATGGCCATCCAGCCTCTGCTTAAAAACCTCCAAAGAAGGAGACTCCACCACACTCCGAGGCAGCATATTCCACTGCCGGACAGCCCTGACTGTCAGGAGGTTCTTCCTGAGGTTCAGGTGGAATCTCCTTTCCTGCAGCTTGAATCCATTGCTCCTTGTTCTGGTCTCTGGAGCAGAGAAAACAAGTCCTCTCCTTCCTCTACATGGGATCCCTTCAAATATTTAAACATGGCTATCATGTTCCCTCTAAACCTTCTCTTCTGCAGACTAAACATACCCAGCTCTCTAAGTCTATCCTCATAGGGCATGGCTTCCAGGCCTCTCACCATTTTGATTGCCCTCCTCTGGATCTGCTCCAGCCTGACCATGTCCTTCTTGAATTGGGGTGCCCAGAATTGGACACAGTATTCAAGATGAGGTCTAACCAAAGCAGAGTAGAGTGATACCAGTACCTCCCTCGATCTAGACACCATACTCCTATTGATGCAGCCAAGAATTGCATTGGCTTTCTTGGCTGCCGCATCACACTGCTGACTCATGTTCAGCTTGTGGTCTGTTAAAACTCCTAGATCCCTTTCACACGTACTGCTATCCAGCCACGTGTCCCCCATCCTATATTTCTGTGTTCCATTTTTTCTACCTAAGTGTAGGACCTTACACTTCTCTCTGTTGAATTTCATTTTGTTAGCTTTGGCCCAGCTCTCCAATCTATCCAGGTCATTTTGAATTTTGATCCTGTCCTCTGGCGTATTAGCAACCCCTCCCAATTTGGTGTCATCTGCAAATTTGATGAGCATGCCCTCTATTCCTTCATCCAAGTTGTTGATGAAGATATTGAACAGCACTGGGCCCAGGACAGAACCCTGTGGCACCCTGCTAGTCACTTCTCTCCAGGATGAAAAGCAGCCATTCATGATCACCCTTTGGGTTCGGTCGGTCAACCAGTTACAAATCCAACTAACAGTAGCCCTGTCCGGCCCTCATTTTACTAGCTTCTTTGCAAGAATGTCATGTAGTCAAAAATTAGAGCAGAACAATTTAATCCACTGGACTTATCTATGTGTTGACTCACCACTCAGCAGTTAATTAAATGAGTCTAATCTGGTTGGGACTAAATAGGATTTCTAGCCACAGCATGGTGGAACTGTGGAGTATCTCAGTGCTTTAGTGCAAGGACCTTCAGTGGAGCGATACTTGCTGAAATGAATGAAGAAGTTCCTTTGTACATCACTTAAGAGTTGTACAGAATGCTAGTAGATGTTTTCAGTGATAGTTTGCAGTTAATAAATTGGAGGATTTTTACCATTTACTGGAATAGATGGGAAGACTGTCAGATGGATCCATAACTGGTTGGAAAATGGTGCTCAGACAGTTGTCATCAGTGGTTGTGCTTCAAACTGAAAAGGGCTGTCACAAAGGGAGAGGGGCAGACCTGTTCTCTTGGTTCCTTTGTGGATAGGACCAGATCTAATGTTTGGAATTACAGGAGAGTAGATTTTGATTGAACATTAGAAGGAACTTCTTGACAGTAAAAGTGGTTTGGCAATGGAACCAATTGCCTAGATAGGTGGTGGGGTCCCCTTCTTTGGATGTCTTCAGAAAGAGGCTGAACAGCTACCCACTGGGATACTTTAGCTGGGAACCCTGAATTGACAAGGAAGTTGGACTAGATGGCCCATGAGGCCATGACAGAGGGACCCCGTCATGATAACTTTCACACCATAACTCGAAGGTCCTTCTAAGCATAAAGTAAAATATTGGATGTCTCCATGTTCTTTGGAAAATAATTGTACATAGAAGCTATGATGCAGAAACCTTAATTTTTGATTCTGTCAGTAACTTAGGGGGCCTCGTGAAAGTCAAGGTAGTCTGATGAAAATTAATGGTAGACTCAAAATTTTAAAAAATGTACCAACATATGTTTTCATGAAAGTTTTCTATAGGAGTATAATTTGATATGTTTGCATAAGGTGTGGGTGCTGTGTAGAAATATTGTTGTTTGTAGAGTGTGCTTGCCCTTGCATATGGAACGTATATCTTCTTTTGAGAAGCTATGCTGGCAAAACGTGCAGTTCTGACGGTAAGGCCTACCCTTCTGGTATTTGATATTTGCTGGGTTCCTCATAAAAATAAAAACCTATAAACACTTTATGGAGGAGGAATTATTGGGAGGATTCTAAGAATACATTTTAAAAGGATTTCTTTTAAAAAGCTCTGGTTATAGACCTGGGCAAGAGACATGGCTACAACCCCACATCCCTTTAAGGGTGCATAGGTTCCATTAATTTCACTGAGGTCTCAAGCACATATAAATAAACTTGAGATAGCAGCTGCTGTGTTGAATTTCTGTAATACACCATAGACAAGTATTCCTCATGGGATTTCGATAATTTTAGAATGGGCTGCTGCATAGCTATGCATTTACTGCTTTTGAAACAGGTTGTGTAAATATCGTCCACTGTATTCTGGTTCTAAACCTGAGAGAATTGTATGTTGTATTTCTTGCAGATTTAGTTGTAATAGAAGCTTTCTCTTTTTGTGTAATCGTTCAGCAGCCAGTTCCTATATGACTTCGCATTTCTATGCTGTTAATGAAAATGTTTCTCTGTTTTTGCATTTCTTTTTTTGCTTTAGAACACAGAATATAGGAAAAACCGTATGTGTGGAAGTCACCATAAAGTAAGATATTTTCTTCAGTTTCTGCTACTGTATGTTGGTATTGTTTCCTGGCGTACTTCCATATTGTGTTTCAAAATGAAGCAAAATACATTTAATTATTTTCTTCATCATCAAAATGACATATTTTGCTGTTGCAGTAACAAAGTTTCAAAGTGACAGTCCGAGAGAATAACAGTTCTTCCTCAGTCACAGATGACAAAAATCAAGAACTTGTCATAAAGAATACTTTTGCTATGTTTAAAATGTACATAGATTAGATTTGACAGAGAGATATTCATTGCATTTTTCAGGTAGTGCTCAGTTTAGTTGCAAATTAATATATTTGAGTAAACATGCAAAGAGGTTTAAGGAACTTGCTCAGCCTCTATGTTCTGTCTCTAGTTAAAAGTACAATTATAGTCAGTGATCCTTCTGTGTAACCTTAGCAGCCTGTGATTCCTTTTGCAGGTTGGCATGCATTCGAAGGTAACTGCTATAAGGAGTGCCTGTGTTTATTAAAATATGGGAATCTTCTGGCATAGTCTTTACCTTCTTTGTGCAGTGAGGGAGCCAAGAGAAGGGGAACACACAAGTCCGGTAGTTGTTCCCAGTATCAAAGTGTCTTCTACCATATCAGAATATTTTTCCATCCATCTTGGAGTTGGAAACTTGTGTGGTCCTCCATATGTTGCACTGCAGCTTCTGTGATCCCTCAGTGTTGGCTGCACTGGCTGGGGTTGATATGAGTTGTTATCCAAGCACATCTGGAAGGCGCTCAACCTCTGTGTCCTCAGCCCTTGCTCTCCTCATACTACCATGACTGGCAGCAGTATTCAATATGGAGGTCTTCCCCATCACCTGTTGTTGTGTGCTTTCAAGTCATTTCTGACTTATGGCCAGCCTAAGGTGAATCTGTCATGGGGTTTTCTGGGGTTGAGAGTGTGTGATGGCTCTTTCCCAGTGTGTGGTTGAAGATTAGGGATGGCCATAGTTTTCATGTTTTCTCCAAGGCCATTTATTTATTATAGTGGACTTATATCCCGCTTTTCTCCAAAACTTGGTCTCAGGGTGGTTACAACAGGTACAAATAAAAACACAAAAACATGTTAAACCACCCAACAAATTGTGATATTAAAACACAACTTCATTAAAAGCATTTAAAAATAAAATGCAGCATCTACCTGTGTCAGCAGCTTCATCTGCCAAAATATGCTTGAATGCAAATGTCTATGCCTGGTCTTCAACAAAGATCAGGTCTTTGGGTACAATCTGAGTGAGAGATAAATTGGCATATAATTTGTGACAGAAGTTGAGCTCCCAACTTCTTGTATAGAATTAAAGATTTGACTACAGGAGGGACCTTTTTCTTAAACAATTGTTGTTAGCATTGATGTATATACTTGAAACAGTCTAAGTAGTTGCTGTGTAACAACGTAGTTGCTCTTTCCAGTGCAAAACTACTCCAATATCGCCTTTATGTACAATCACTGAACTGTTCATAGTTGCTTCTGAAAAGTTATTTGAAAAGCTCACCCTTGACTTAATCAGCTGTTTTCAATATCCTTACTGAAATGCAGGGGCTGCAGTCCAAAGATCCTCCACAGTTTCTCTTTTCATTCTGGCAGCAACATCTTGTGCTGCCTGGAAAACTGTTTTTCAGATATCCCCCAACTTTCAGAAGCATTTTGTCAATAGTGAGGTGAGATTGCTGTCGGGGAAAAAAAAGGACTCTCAGAAACCACATTACAGGTTACTGTCTCCAGAAGCTTAGTCATTCAGTAAGGAAATGAATAATAGAAACTTTACGGAAATAATATGGAAGAAGTTCTATCTGGTTGAGAAAGTCTGTGACACTCAAATGCTTGTTTCTTCACTCTTTGTAATAATGGTTCTTTCAACAAACAGGACAACCTTGCGTCATCATATTTATGCTGTGTTTGCCACATAAGTACTTTGACATAAAACTGACACCTAATTCCAGTTAGAGAGACCCACTGAATAATTGCTAAATGGTTAGTCATCACTTAAAAGAATTATGAACCTGAATGAACAGATGTTTTGGATTACAACCTCTGCAGTCCTTAACCATTGGCCATGCTAGGTTGGACTGTTGGGAGTTGTAGGCCAAAACAACTAGAAGGCCAAGTGTTTCTGTTCTGATTTAGATTGTATACCTTAAGCTGTGCTCCTGAGATATTCACTGGTTTTTCAACAGATAGAGATCTTGGATGGAATCTGCACAGAACACAATGGGATCTACTTCCAAGTAGCTGTGCATAGGATTGTTCTAATTTTAGGTCTTATTTAAACTAGGGATAACAATTGGATGTTAAAAGTTACAACGTTCTGCCTATTATCCTGTGTTTACTTTCCCTTAAAATTGGTAGAACTCAGATTCCTTTAATTGGTACAAGACTACAACCTGTAATGATATTCTATTTTACAATATTTTTCCCTTACCTGTCCCAAAGTTTTATTGAAGTCCTCAAAACCCTGGCATATGCTAACAAAATTATTTTGTTTTTGAAGCTGATTTATATCTGTTATAATTCCAGCTTACAAAAAAATTTAATCTGTCAGTGTTAGCTGGAGAGCAGCAGAGTTCTGGCTGGGGCAGATCTTTTAGGAACGTATTTTTTCATCTCTTAAAAAACTTGTGGGATTCCTTTCCCCACCCCCCCACCAGTTTGTCTTGTATGAATTTGACACAGAGGAAGTAAAAGTATCAGAACTCTCTCATTTGACTTTAGAAATTATAGAAAGAATGTAAAAGAGAAACTAGTCCCTGGTATATAATTCTGAGGCAAACTGTTTGATACCTTCTAGGTCAGGAGTAACACTCTAAGTGTTCTCTAAAGCAAAGAAGGCAGTATAGGTGTTGGGTCACTTGTGTAAAGCACTGCGTTGTGTTTGACTGTGTCTTTACTGTAGTTATCTAGAGTGGTCATACTGCCATGAATGACAGCTCCTGTAATTAAAACCACAGTCCTATAATGCCTTTTACAAAGTTCATTCTGTGCACTGGTGCTTATTCCCAGCTAAGTGGGTAGAAGAATGCAGTGTATCTATGGAGGCTTACTTGTGTCTGCCCAAGGTAAGCCTCATTGCCTGCACACAGAATCTATACACAAGTGTGTGAAAGATGGCAGGGTAAAGTAGATAAGTTTCATTGTCTGCAGAATAGCTTCTCTTCCCCTGTAGTACTATGCTGCTTGGTTGATGCTCTGTAAATATTGTTGAAGGGTGTAGTTGCAAGGGTTGATGGACCATGGCAGCAATGTGTAGAAAAGTACAAGAACTACTGCAGCAAAATATGAATAGAGGAGTTGGGCTGAATCCCGTGTTCAGTTCATCTGTGCCAATATCTACTCTGAAACCTGGGAGAGCTACTGTCAGTCGCTGCAGGCAGTGCTGCTCTACATGTACCAGTGGTCTGATTGGATATAGGCCAGTTTCCTGTGTTTCTGTGTAAGAAAGAGGAAGTGAAAAAGAGTTACTTAGGTGAATTTTGTTTGTACTCAAATGCCCTTTGTGGCATAATAATGGAGCCAGATATGTTTACATACTGTCAGACCTTGGAAAAGTTAGTTTTTCTTATTACAGCTCTCTGAATCCCTTTGCCAGCAAAGGCCATGGACCCTGCTGGCTAGGGAATGCTAGGAATTCTAGTCCAAAAAGACAACTTTCCCAGGCTCTACTTACGGCTTTCAGTCCCTATTTTCACAGGGCTTGTTGCCCCTCCATCAATACAGAGAAGTGTTTTTCAGCATTTATTGGAGAAGGTTGGGGGGGGAGTTTTTATGTTTTGCAGTAAATTAGATCACAGGTTTATACTTTGTTGAGTTTGCCTGCAAAATGCTAGGAGTTTATGACTAGGTGTACCACTCTGTTTCTGTCTCAAATTTATTCAAAATCAGTAACCTGGACTCTCCCCAACATGATCTCTGTGCTCCCTATTGAAGGTGCATTTTGCTGAGTAATACCACTGGTCTTGTAATGATCAGTGGTAACAATTATTGGCTGTCCAAATCATAAGCTGCATAGCAACATGATATCTACTTTAGGTTCAGTTTCAAAATGCTATGGCATTTTTGTCACCTCTGCCTTAATCAGAAATAGTGTTTCTTCCCCCTCCCTTTCCTTTTCTTCCTCCTTTCAAAATATGAAACCACCTGTTCATTTTCATTTGAACATTGGGTTCCACATTAGAAAAACATTTGCAAAATAAGCATGCAGTAAAAAGTCCCACTCTATTCAGAATAGTTCAAAGAAGAGTTGTAAATGCTGACTATTAACAACAAGACCCCTTTTAACCACAGAGTCTCCAGGAATTGACTTATTACCAAAATAAAAACCATAGTACAGCCCAGCTGCTGCTTCTCTTCTTAATTTCCAGTAATTAATTTATTACCAAAATAAAAGCACTACACACCCTAGCTTTTTCTCCCCAATTAATTTATTAGGCAAATAAAATCACTGAACACCTCAGCTATTTCTCCCCTCTCAAAATCCAGCAATTCATTTATTAACAGGAAATCACTGCAACCCCAAAACCCTTCCTTTCTCCCCTTCTTGTTTCCAGTATAGCAGTTAATTTCATATAACAAGTTTATTTTACAATTTCTATTGCTTTTTTATTAGTGTGCTGTATCTCTGACCCTGTTAATAGAAGAGGATCAAGGTGGAAGGGTGACTGGAGAGCTGCGCTCAGGTGCCATCTTGGTGGTAAAACATACCTTAGTCAAGTTGTTTGTCCTGTGGAAGTTTTGTAGATTATCATCCTTAATGGGGCTATTGCAGTTTGGGCTAGAAGACTACTTTTATCACTCTTTCACAAGGATGGAATATGAATACAATAAATAAATCAGCACTCTGTTGAGAGATACTGGGATGATAATACATGATTTGCCTCTTACAGTGCTACTCAAAATGGTGGTCCTTGGATTGTGCCAGTCCCTGAGCTGTTGGCTGTCAATCCTTGCAGAGTTTCCAGGAAAGAAAGAAACAGTTGTAGCTAATGGAGGCAACTATTGTGCTGGGTCCCTGGCATATGACAGAAAATAAATTGCTGGTTCACCACATCAGACAGCTTAATCACCACTGGCCTTGCAAACATCTTAGCAAAGAGAGTATGAGGTAGTGGTGGAGTGTGATCCGTATCCTAACAACAAATTACTCAGCACGTCACACTGGATCTGTATATATCAGGAATGGATAATTTGTTGGACTTCAGCTGCCATCAGTCCTATTCAGCATACCCAGTGGTGAGGATGATGACCATTATGGTCCAACAAACGAGGGCCACATGTTGTATATTCTGATGCATAGCCATTATACGTATGTGTCAATGAGAAGTTGCAATGTACAGTTCATAAATCATTGTATTTTCAACTTCCAGCGTGAAGAGAGATCTGGGACTGGAATTATGGCATTGCTGAGAAGCGTAGTTTTAGAAAAGTTAGATTTTTGGAATACAGTTTCCATTATTCCTCCAACAAATGTGACCACGATGGCTGAGGGATTTTGGACTTTTGCTCTGAAAACTTCTCTAAGCTCTGGAGTACTATACATCAAGCCCAATTAATTATGCCTATTGTGCATTGTTGTGTATTTGTTTTTTTTTTAAATATTGTGAGTGTCTTGGTAGAGACACTTGGCTTGGGAAATACATTCCTGCTGAGCATTAATTTGACAGAAGTTGGCAGAAAGATACGTGAAACCCGGCTTTTCCTGAAAGGGGGAGTGTCATGCGTGTGTGTATGTTTGTGCGTCACCCTCCCAGCTGAAGGTCACATGCAGGTGGTTTCTGATCTAAACTTTGAAGCCACGTGAATTGTTGTACCCGATTCCAGCTTGGCAAGGTAGGTCAAAGGAGAGCAGCAGGCCCTGGCAGCATGGAGTTGAAAGAGTCTCTTTGAAAAAGGCAGAGGATTCTTTCGCTCTCTTTTTTTAAAAAATAAGGTAAAATACCAATCAAACAAATATGCTCAAACACTCAGAGGCTGCTTGTTAAACACATCTACCTCCTTCACCAATTCTGCTAAATTCCATTGGGAAGTTTGCAACTTCTCATTGAAGGACCCCAATGTACAGTTCATAAATCATTTTCTTCACTGTCGTTTTTAAAAAGTTTTCTATCACCTCCCCTGCTTTTTTGTGTGAGAGAGAGGGAGAGAGTGCTTCCACATCCTACAAAGAGATAACAGTATTGGAATAATTCGTCAGTGTGGTGATAGATAAGCATGCACATATATACTTTCCTTCTGCAATTCTATGTGCACTGAATTTTATGCAGATTGTGGCTACAGGTACAGAATTTGATTTGCTCCAGTCTCTTTTCCTCTCTCCCCAAAAAAATCCCAAACCTAAGCATTTTATATTTATTAAAATTGATTTCAAAAAGTATTTACAAGTTAAACAAAAGCCTTGTTTGTTTGGATGGCAAAGTCTCTGTGCTGTTTCGGTAAAGTCAGTGATCTGTCCCTTATATCTTGCTGTCATCTTATAAGAACATGAAATCTCCCTTTCAGGAAAAGCCAGGTTACTTAAACTTGTTTTGGGGGTTGCTCACACATCAAGATAAACCCAAACAACATTTAAACACTGAAATGCTGCATTTGGAATCAAAGCTGCAAACTGAACACAAATGTAAATACAAACTAAACCACTTTTATGAGTTGTGCAATATGGTTTGCAGGAAAAGATCGAAGTTTTCTGGGGAACCAAAATCTTACTTTAAAAAATATCTCAGTATAACATAACATTTTAACGTGGTTACTCATTTCTGTTAATGTTCTGACAAGTGGCTTCCAAACTGCTTTGATAGTGTTTAATGGAAAGAGAGAAAGATGAGAAGTGCTATCTATGGTCCCTGGAACAAAACACAGGGTCAACAGGATAGGTCTAGCTCTGGGATCAGTCAGAGACAGAGCTCCATCCTCCTCTGCTCCCCACTGAAAGATCTGTACCTTGTCTGTCAGAGCTGTGTTGAAGAGGCAGGGAAGTGGTGTGGATTGGGCAGAGGGAGGCTCCAGATATGCAAGGGCCAAAACCCTTCAGGACTTAGTCTACACTTCAAGCTAGGTTGGGTATTTAAGGCAGCTCTGAATTCATTCCCTGATATTCTCCCAATGGGAGGGAAGGTGCTGTTGAAGAAAATAGAGAAAGAATGGCAAGAACTGTTTCTTCCTCAGTTCTGCCCTGCTGCTAGGAGACCAGTAGATCTTTGGGTCCTACAGTGACTTTGAAGTCAGAGCTATCTAGCAGTAACAATAGGACTGCTCTGCCTGGAACGTGTAAGTGAACCTCCACTTTTTGAATGAGGTATACAGCTCCAGTCTCCAAGACCTTGTGCCCATGTCTGCTGGAAAACCTTTTCCTCACCTCTACCCAGATAGCCTCAAGTAGGTTGTTTTTTTCCCATCTGAGAGAGGAAATCAAGGTGGAGAGAAGGCTGTGTTGCATATGGTTGTGTGCCATCATTATATGGGGCAAAAAAGTGGTGCAGCCCTTGATAGAGGATGTTAATATCTGACTTGACGGAGAGCTAGTTTTGCTGATCGTGGGCCTTGAGTGGTCACCTCCAGTTTTGTCTCTGATCTTCTGCTCAGAGATTTTCTGAATGCTTCCAAAACTCAGTTTATAACAGAAGACTTTTCTTCAAATGTGTTCACTGCATGCCAGAATACTTGAGAGACTATTGGCAATGACCACAAATAATGAATGGTTACCAAGACAGGACAAAATTTGTGGACCACTGGAAGGCCTGGAAATCAGAATATCCTTGCTCATCCTGTTTTGATCTCATATTTTTGTCTGTTTAAAATGTTCTGTGGAAAAAAACTTGCCTACCTGTGTCTGTGAAGTTTTAATTGGAGTTGTATGTAATTTTGGTTTCCATGCAAGCGCTGATTTTGCTTCTTGGACAATGTTTAGGTTCTAAGGTTACAGCAATACTGTGTATCAGAGATGGTTGCTTCTGCTTTAGACCACAAGATTAACTGTTAGGAACAGTGGTATCTTAATGAAAATTAAAGATTGCAGTTCTTTGCTATAATAACAAGTTGTAGTTTATGATTTGTCTCCTTCTTTCTGTTTACAAAACATCAACTTCTTCATTACAAAAACATACATGCTGCACTTCAGATGAACACTACAATTTAATTCGATTTGTAGACATAATTTTGCTCACTATTCACTTGCAAAGCATGCACTGTATTTGCAACTGCTGCTTCTTTTTAGGAAACAGATTCTCGAAAGTTATTGTGCCTTTCTTTCTGAATATAAAGTAGTTCTAGTATACTTAGAATGCTTTGGAGTAGATCAGCAAGTCGTTACAGCAAAAGCTTTCAAGAGGCAATACATTAGGAAAAAAGCAGCAGTACAGATACCTGTAGAGAGCACCAGGCGTGCCCTAAAGCAATAGACAATAATTAGTTGCCTTATTCCCATGCAAACTCTCCCAAGTGTTGATGTTTATGAAATTCAGAGATCAGTGGAATATCATTTTCAGACTCTGCCTACTGAAGTTGTTTATACCCATTCAATTTTTAATGTTCCTATAAGATGCTTTGATGAGGGCACCTAGCCTGAAGAGACTTGCATGCTTCATCACACCTCTGGTGATTCCTCCTCCCCACGTCCCAAAGTACAAAAAGAAAAGGTAGCCGATGAGAATATTTAAAGTTCAGATTTCCACTTTGGAATTAATAAACACATATCAACAAAGTGATTTCCAGGGTTTCCTCTCCCATTTTCAGTCACTGATGATGGCCTTTGTAGTTTCCAGGGTGGCTGGAGTGTGAAGTAGCTCGTGCTGTCAACCATATCTGAAATGGGAACGATTCTCCACAACTTGAGGACTCCTGACTTCTTACTTCTTACTTTCCTGCTTCACTTGGAGATCCCAGAGTCTGTCATGTTTTCATACTATACTTCTGTGCAGTTGCTAAACGGCAGTGATAAATAAGTTATGAATTGTTTCTGAGCTGTTTTGTATCTTTTAAAAAATCATTACGTTTTTTAAAAATCTTTTTTCTTTCTGCTGCACAACCTCTGATTGTTCATATTTACTTTCTCTTGGGTGACTGGGGCGAGCTGTGGGAGGCATACTTTTAAGCTACTGTAGCAGGGCACGCAGAGGAATATGTTGGGACTGTACTGCAAGAAGCAATACCCTGGTTGCTGACTGAAGGTGACTGCTATTGCAATGAATAGAAAACTCATGGGGGATGTAAGAGGGAGCCTCACAAGGCGACATGGGATTATTTTCTTCCATTAAAAACATTCAACGAACCTTCAGTAGTTTTAGACCGTTTCCGCACTACAGTCAGCCCTCTACATTTGCAGGTTTCACTTTTGCAGATTTGATTATTCACAGATTATTTGCTGTCACCTCTGCTGCCTCCCTATGCAATTTTTAATAGGGACTGCAAGCCTTGTGAGACTGAGAAACAGTGAACAAGGCTTGTAAGTCCCTATTAAAAATGGTGTGGGGCAGCAATGGAGGTGGCAGTAAGCCCCATGAGCCACCTACTTCTGCCTTGTGAAGGAAGCCTGATGCCTCAAAGGAATCCATGGTGGGTTGAATATGGTGATCATACTTTTTTTGTGTGTTAAATATGGTTTGGGAGGGCCTAGAGTTATTCATAGTTTTTCTACTTTCATGGGGGTCCTGTGCCTCTAAGCCTAGCAAATGTGGAGGGATGACTGTGTACTGTTATAGTGCTGTTATTCCCCTTTCAACATCCTGTGGAATCCTGGGGTTTGCAGTTTAGGGAGGGGCCTTTAGAATTCTCAGCCAGAGAGCTCTTTGGCCTCAGTGAACTACAAACCCCAGAATTCCACAGGATGTTGAAAGTGGAATAACAGCACTATAACAGTGTAGGGTGGAAAAGGGGTTAGGGTCAGGTGATTCCTAAAGAGGAATGACTTAGTGTTGGTTCACTCATCTCTATCTGACAAGCATTTGCAGCTCTGAAGTCAAGGGGACAACGAATCTACTTGGTGGTTCAGTACAGATTTTGTATGACCTATCTAAACTGCTAAACCTACTTTGCAGGTAGAGTTTGGTATGTTTGATAGTTCCTTTATAGTTCGGACAAAAACCCAGAGGGGATTCACAGCTCTGTTTCCGCTGTCAAATGTAATTTAACTCTTTCAGGCCATTAGAAGGCTGTCTCCTTGGGAAATCTAGCTTTCCTGCCCCCCCCAAACACTGAACCTCACTAGCTGGAATGGCCAACTTTGCATCTCACCCTTTTGAACAGCACTTTAAGTCCACTCCATACTTTAGGAGACTTTATTTAGAAAGAATAGTGACATGGGGTAGAGTCATACAGTAAAACAAACCAGACTTTGGCCAAAATCCCCTTGCTACTCTCAGCAAGTAAAGCCACTGAATCAGTTACTCAATGGGGAGCCAACCCTTATGTAAATCTCATTGATTCGTTGGAGCTGCTCCTTCCATTGGCAAGTGAAAACTTTTCTGTTCTGTCAGACTTTTAGGGATTAACTGCAAGGGCACTAACTTTTAATATGTTTTTAGTGATGTCTTTGTAAATCCTGTAAATGTATTTGTTTTAATTTTTGTAAGTCACCTTGAGCCCCAATATGGAGGAAAAAAGCAAGATGCAAATGAATTAATGATGATGATGATGATGATGTAGTTGGAACTAGTAACTTAATTACTAAATTCCTTGGGCTCTTGCTGCCTTGGACTACAGCTGACTCGAATTGTTCTCCTATCCTAGTGAGATAAAATAAGCTTCCATCCTACAGGTTTGTAAATACCAGTCTACCACGTCACTGAATAGTGGATTTATACCCAAATGAAAGTCAGTGTCTTCCTCACCAAACTTCTGTCTTTAGTCCAGTGGTGAATCCTGGGTTTTGTTGGTCTCCATTAACACCTTTGGTTACATCTTAAATTTATTTATATACACAATTTGTATCCCTTCCTTCCTGTGGCTTACCAAAATCTCCCTTTCCCTGTCTCTCTATCAAAAGCATTCGTCACTTTCTCTTTGCTGAGAAATCTTTCCTGAATCTCTTGTCTTGTCTAGCTTCAGTCTTCTGCCCCAAGTGGGCCCTTATTTGGAAATGCTTGCCACATCTGATGACTCAGTGGTTAATATCCTCTTTTTCAAATACTGACACAGCTCATGTTGGACAACTCATCTGCGTTTCTGATAAGGAGGCATGTCAAATCTAGCTTGAACATCACACATAGCAAGGGTAAATTAATTTCTCACTATCCTGGAAAGGTCGATCCCTCGTTTTCAGTAAGAGGGCAGCAGTGGTAGAACTCTATTGCATTTCTTCAAGTACACTTCTTTCCCCCACACATTACTGTGCTCACTACAGTGATACAAGGTGGACAAATAGGTATGCATATTAGCTTGTGAAGAATTTCAGTTTCAATGCTGGGAAAGCTCACAGCAAGAGGTTCTATTGAAGATGCTACTAAAAAAAGTACTGCCAACTTACATGAGTATAGCAGTGTAGGGGGGGGGAGAGGAAGGGTCACAGGATGAGGATGAATACAGGACTAATTAAAGTTGACTTTTTTTTTACAAAACCGGTGGCAAGATAAGCAAACTGCTGCATCCTTGTAATAATTAGCTTATAATGTAGGCCACTGCCTTAAAGAGAAGCTAAACAATTGTACAGAGAAAGCGAAGGATTGTTAATATATGTGAAAAAGGAACCCCCGCAGAAAATTACCATTTGGGAGAAGAACAATCTACTGATCAACAGTGGTGTAACCACAGGGTTTAGCCATGGGGTAGCAGGGAGAAAATGAGGACGCTGCCCCACAAAATAATAATTCTGCCTCATCAATGAATTTTTTCACCTTCCACCACCAAATTTCTAGCATTGCAGTAACTTAACATATCGGATGAGCATTTAGAAACACAATTTAGGAATCCAAAGAAAAGGGGCAGGCAAAGTTATCAATGGAATGCAAACAAAGCAAAAAGAAGAGTCCAAGGTGCGAACTGTTTCAGTATCTTATGCTCTGCATTGCTAAGAACTGGGGGAATGAATAAAATTTCACGGTAGAGAACAGAATTCTTATTGGGGAATAGCGGTCCTCATTTTGCACCTCCTGTAGCATCATTACTTCTGCATCACTTCCCTTGATACATGACAGCAGTGGGGCCAAGAGGAATTTTGGAATGTTACTAAGCTATAGGAAAGCACTAGAAACTACTGGTCATTCATTAATAATTATGTTGTTATAAAATATTTTTGTAACATTGCATACCAAAGAAAAGTCTCTCTCTGTGTGTGTATGTTGTATATTTACAAAAAATTATTGTTTCAGTTACCATTCTGAAAGGTTCCCAACCAGTAACAGCTAAGGCAGCATAGGATGGTCAGGTTTTTTTTCCTTTCTTGAAGTGAAAGGGTGTCTCAGTACATTGAGATACTCTACTGGAAAAGTTGTCAAAAGCTGTGGGTTTTTTCATCCCTGTGCGAGAGCAAAAAGATGAAGTTTCTCTGTCAGCATCATCAACAACAAAACGTGAAATAAAATAAAAATCTACCAAATACAGACTGGGAAAAGTGAGAAGTAGTGCATCTGTCAAACAAAGCAAGCAAACTGGTAAAGCAGAAGCTGAACAACAACCAGCCCCCTGCATATCCATGTATATGTGTGTATGTACATGCACGTGCATAGCCACAGAAGTTTTAGCAGAGAAAAGAAACAAGATTAGTCTTAGGGCCTTTCTGCACTACACTGTTATAGTGCTATTATTCCACTTTCAACATCCTGTGGAATTCTGGGTTTTGTAGTTTACTGAGGCCAAAGGACTCTCTGGCTCAGAATTCTAAATGCCACTCCCTAAATTGCAAACCCCAGGATTCCATAGGATGTTGAAAGGGGAATAACAGCACTATAACAGTGAGGTGCAGAAAGACCCTTAGATTAGTAAAGATTATTAAGCATATAAAAATAACCTTATTCACAAACTATTTGTGTGTGAGCAAACACATGGTGCTATAAAGGAAAGAGAAGAAGAAAATGGCTGCAGGTTAAAGAGATGCAGGAAGAGGGAGGGAGTGGAAAAAACTAAGAAAGAGGAAGTCCACACACATGCAGACTAGGAGTTGGCGAGCATGTGGAACAAATTCTAACAATATGTTGGGGTTGTTTTGCACAAAACATAAATTTTATTTAAAATCCATTTTTCTGTGCAAAAAGCATTCAAATGCCAGGGAGGAAACATTTTTTTGGATTTTTTTGGTCTTATGGGCAAGAAAAAGATAAATAAAGGTCGACATCCCTAATAGGTGAAGGTACCAGCTAGATTCTTTCATCAAGTTCACTGTCAATTAACCTGTATGACTAATTAATTTGATATACATATCAAACACTATTCAAAATATAAGTCCTGTATTGTGAGAAAAGTTAGGTATAATTCTAATATTGTTAATATTGAAAGATCTTTCACTCCCTGCTACAACATTCAATGCTAGCTTACATGTCTCTATTCAGTACCATTGCTTTCTTAAGCTTTCTCCCGGCTAAGTGGGAGTGTCTTAGTGTGTTATAATGCACCCTCGGATGCATCACCTCAGAAACAACATTATGCCTTCAGTCCTTCTCAATTTCTGGTCATCTGTCTGGGAGGATGAGTTCCCTGAATCCATGTCACTTTTCTAGGGGCCTTTCCGCACTACGCAATTATTGCACTATGATTCCGCTTTAACTACCATGAGTGCCTCCTAGGGAAATCCTGGGGTTTGTAGTCTTGGGAGGTACTGGAGCTCTCTGGCAGAGAATTCTAAATATCCTTCCCTAAACTGCAAATCCCATGATTCCATAGTACAGAACCATGGCCGTTAAAGCGGATTCGTAGCGCAATAGTTGTGTAGTGAGGAAAGGTCGTTGGACTGAATCTGTGAATATAGCGTGATAAGATGAATTCACGTCTGTTGGATAGGACAATATCCTAGATCCGTTTGGAAAATATTACAGTTCCCACATGTGTCGATATGGAGGCTTTGATAGCATCCCTTTCCATGAATATGAAGCCAGTTTTCTCTCTACAGGCTTCCCCTGCTTATCTGACAGGTTAGGGACTAGAGCACTGTCAGGAAGCGGAAATGGTCAAAAAGCGGGACCCGTTTCCTGTAGGGAACATGAAGGACTTACGGAGGTTCGATTTGGACCGACACTACGTGCAAAGTCTCTCAGCTGGCTTGGTTTGTTTTTTCCCCCTCTGAGCTTGCTCTGCGAGGAGCGCCAGTCCCAAGCAAGCCTCTGTGGGCAAAAAGGACTGACGGATGCCTGCCGTTTTGGTGCTTGTCATACAGGCTGGTTCCGTTAACTTGACCGGAGGATTCGCTTCTTCCGTAGGCAAGACTTGAGCCCACGTGTGCGTCTGAGTGGTCCCAAGCAAGCCTCTGCAGGCAGGAAATACTGCCGAAAGAGTGGATCCCATGTTGAATTAACGGAACTTGTTCTTAATTTGGAAGCTTTGAAAGAGTCAGTCATCAGATAACAAGGTGTCAAAAGGTAGGGACTTCCTGTAGAGTCGTATTGCACATCTGTGCTACATATAGACCTTCTCGCCCGGCGTACTTAACAACTGTGGGTTTTTCACTGCTTCTTTTAAGTAGCTCGGTAGTTCAGCTCCTTTTAAAACTTGTGGCTTGATTAGTCTCAGCTAGAATAGACTAATTGGATTGAATGCAGAATCAACAGTTAAGTAAACCCCATTGATTCAGTGGGTCTACTTAGTTCGGAGACTTTTAAAAACAAGTAACGTATGATATAAATATCCTACACTGAACATTTTCTTTCCTTATAGCGTTACTAGCGTATTTCCCCGGCATTGCCCAGGGTTTTTATTTTCCTTTTAAGAACTCACCAGGCTGTCTTCTCCGTTTCCTGTAGCTTTGCTCCATATTTCCCAATGCAATCTATATTCAGAATTATTTACATACACAGTTTGGGTTCCTGAGGGAGTACACTGTCCTCCTCCTTGCTGCTGGGCCTCGTGTCCATAGCCCCTGGCCTATTCCAGTACCTGTAACTTTTCCCCATAGTCCCCAATACAGTCTGTGTTGTCTGGTGATGTTGATGTACTGGCTTTTTATAAAAAATCTTTCTGTTGAATTTGTGCGATGGCTTCACATTTTTCTGGAAGCATTTTTTGTTTTGAATTTCAACTTTTTAGATTCCTCACATATGGAACCCATACAATCTACTGTGTGAGGCAAGAAGACCTGGTAACTATGTTGTGTATGTCACTTTAATTTTTCTCACATATGCCTCCCAAATGTTTTCTGGCATCCTTACTGGTGGTAGGCCTCATCTCCATAGCAACCGGCCTGAGGCCCAAGAGCTCTTGGCTGAGAATTCTAAAGGCCCCTCCCTAAACGGCCAACCCCAAGATTCCATGGAATCTTCACAGCCAGCCAATCATATGAGGTCTTCTCGCCTCACTCAGCCAATCGTATTCTGACGCGGACAAACAGACAAACATGCAGACAAACGTCGACTTTTATATAGTAAATATTTACTGTCTTGCTCTGTATCTTAAAAGAGCTTGCTTCTTCAAAAGGATGTGTGGTATTTTCCTGTGCTTTTGTTTGCCGTATCTGAGAAAAATAGGTACTGTTTATGAGGATTTCTTTAAAAAAAAAAGATTTCATGATTGTGATATTACACAAAGAAGGAAGTGGTAACTACAGCAAAGCTGCTGAGTGATTTACATTTGCTGCAGCTGTGACAGCATGATCAGTCCTTCGCTCTCCAATAATAGTTGTTTCCGTATTGCTTTTTATTTCCATGAATGAATATGTTGGCTTTTATATTAGACTTTGACCAATACACCTCTGTATAAAACTGCTATTCTCTGATATAAATAGCAGAGTACTTCTCTTGCAGAAGCACACTGCAGCATAGATGGCAAGTGTTTCATATCTGAGATGGTACACTAAAAAATGTAACGTAAGCCTTAAGGATTTTTTTTCTTTTTTTCTTAAAAAAAAAAAGTCTTTCTGGCCAAAACTTTTTGCTTGGTGATATGAAAGTCTGAAAAATGTTTTTTTAAAAAATTGAAACTAATCTATCTTAATATTTTATTACAGCAATATAATGTGTTATAGAGGTGGACAAGGCTGCAGATTGAAACGTGGATCATCCAGATTGTTCCTTTCCCTAGACCATATGGTATAGTTCTAAAAGCCTTTTGTACACTGTCTGTTCAGTTAATTGTAAACTTGGTCTTTAACATACCTAATAAAATATAAGTGGACAGATAGGAAAAGTCAACATATTCTTAAAACACCCTAGGAATGTTTGACATAGTGGTGTTAGAAATTTCCAATTTCCCTGTGTTCAGTTAAGGTTTTTTTTTTGTTTTGTTTTTTTGGTCAGTGAGCTTCCCTAGGATTACAATTTCCTCTAATATGAATGCAGGTCCTCAATTTTTTGGATCATATACATTAGAAGCACCCATTTCTGTGTGCAAGAAATTCATTGTCTCAATGAAAAAAGGAAACAAAAGAGAGAAGAGGGGGGGAGAGAAAGAGAGAGCCATTAGTGTAGTTCAAAACATTTCATGATAGTATTATTTGTCTAGCAGACCGCCCTCTGCCTGTGGGTGATGCATGATAACAAGTAAGATTTATGACAGATGGATAGTAGGATTGCTAAATACACCTACACAACTTCTAGAGTGTACCGTTTTCTTTGCCTGCTATAGTCGTAGATGATTTTTACATCCTGTTCTTTTGTAGCCCTTTACATGGTACTGGAAGGAGAGCCAATGTAGTGCAATGGTTTGGCTGTTGGACTAGGACTCTCAAGACCACGGTTCAAATTCCTGCTTGGTTATGGAAACCCACTGGGTGGCCTTGGGCAGGTCACACTCTCTTAGCTTCAGGGGAAGGCCATGGCAACCCTTCCCTGAAGACATCTTGCTAAGAAAACCCCATGATAGGTTTGGCTGTAAATCAACCATAAGGCAGAAATGACTTGTTGGTACATGGTAACAACAACAACAACATGGTCCTGGAACTGTGTGAATAAGCATCTTACTTTGGTACTCTGGAGACAACTTTATTCTAGTCCTGCTTAAAGATGGACTACACAGAAAAGGCATCAATAGACAATATATACTCTTAAAACTATAAATTATTAAATTAGAGAATTAATTAAATGAACCCATGGCAGGTAGTTGCAAAAAAGATCCAGATGTGCAAAGCTGATAGTAGCTCACCCGAGATTTCTTCAGGCTATATTGCTGCCAGAGGTGTTTCCCTCAATATTCACCCAGAGGATGAGGTGAAATTAGGAATGGCCTAGAAGGGGACACAAATGTGGTGGAACAAATGCTAATACTTTCACCCAAGCTTTCTAAAGCTGCATTGTTCCCATGAGAAAGGGATTTTTAATCTTACCTATCTGCCCTTTGACAAATTGTAGAAATGGAACCAATCCAAAAATAGCATGCTATTGCTAATTTTCATATCTACTCAAGGTAGGTATCAGATTAACTAATTAACTAAATCAGAAGGAAGCACAATACGTTATCACAGAGTTGCAAACATAGTTTTGCATTTTATCTGCACTAAGGTGATTGCTGTGGGCTCTCACGAAGCAGGTTTGCAAAACACAGTTTTGGCTACCTGTGGTTTGCGTTATGTTTGAATTTTTCAACCATTGACTAACAATAATTTCGGCCCTTGCTCTGCTGTAATAGCCTGCCATGCCATGGAATATGGGAGAAAAACTCATGTAGCTTAGTGCTGAGCAGAGGGAAAATGTAAGTAGAGAAATGGCTGCAAGCCTTGGTTTGTCTGCTATATATTTGGAAGCTCAGATCACTGTGGGGAGTTCTTCACTGTGGTTAATACTAACCATAGCTTGATATAGTGGCTGAATGGAGCCAGTGTCTCTCTAGAAACGCAAGTTAGTGATTTCTCTTGACCTAACCTCAATGAGCAAATGCATCAGTGCATATAACATTATCTTTCTCAAACTATTTTGTTACTATCATTAATCATTAATAATTGTTAAAATGATTACCATTATGCATGTAGGACTATCATTGTGCATGTACAGAAGATAAGGGGGGATGTTACTTCTTTGTTACACTGTTTCCCCTCAAAAGGGAGGAAGAGGAGAATCACAGGCCAGGTGGTAGGTCACTGTGGAATCTGTGGCTGCCAAAGTGGGATTCTGGATTCAACTAGAATGTGCAGCCCTGGTTGCTGGATGGGAATAATCTCTCCTTTGCTTTCCTAACAGATGCTGGTCCATGTAGTGAGGACATACCGTTGACTTACATTAATCTCTTCTGACTGGATTAAACTAAAAATGGATTATGTTGCAGTACGCTGTTTTATTCCATCATGTTGCCTGCTTTTGTTCATGCATTGTTACCAAAACGTATTCCTTTTGATGAAGTTGTCTGAAAATCTAAATGCCAGGTGCTGAGCGTCTGAAAGGGTAACAAGTTTTAAGCCATGTGCAGAACCACAGTGATTGATAGTGATGGCACTGATAAAATGCCACTGAGAATAGCTAGGTGAAAATACTCTTTATGTAGAGTGAAAGTTGCAACTTTCTTTCCATTCTCTTATTATTTTAACCTATGTGGTAAAACAACAACAACAACAACATTTAATTACCACTGTGGATATTAGATATTGAGCAAAATATGACAGCTGCAGCCTGTTTTTCATGTTATGCAAAAGAGCACATTATTCATTTTTCCTCCAGAACGAGTAACCCAAGTTTCAAAAGAGAGTGAGCACCTGTTAAGCATGAAAAGTGAGAAACGAGAGAAACACAATTTGCCTGCTTCTTTTGAAACTTCTGAGCTCATCAAAGGTGTACAGATTTCTTGTTTTACTGCACCATGTGTTGGCAGCAAACACAGGCAGGAATGGATGTTGTTCAAGCAAAGTACATGGGGGCTGCGCTGTTCTATGGTATGGTGTGCATGCCAGTGAAATGAAGGGTTTGTCACATGCGCAGCATACATCTTGACTGTGGTATGGAATGGAACTGGTGTCAGGAGGAATCTAACATGCATCCATGGGCAGAAATCCAGAGCTTGTTTATTAGTGTTTCATGGGAGCTCAAGGCATCATGTGTTATGAAGGGTCTGTATGTGTGTATGTGTGTGTGTAAGAGAGGGAGAGAGAGAGCAAGAGAGCGCGCGAAAAGATTCTCAGTGAGGTTTAAAAGTCCACTGAATATATTAAGATTAAATGGCACAAGCAAAATGTGTGTCGAAAACATTTTGTTGTGCCGATTCTTTTATACCAATGTCGTCATTACAGCCAAATATTTGTCCTTCTTAAAGCATAAGGATTTGCTCTTTTGTGCCTTGTTCATAGGTCCAGTCAATATTGTTATAGTACCTGTGATGTAGAACTAGAGAAGACAGTGATAATTGTGTGTAATCTGAAACATAGGGACACAGTGGTACTTAGATAGCAGTCCTGAGGTGAGAAATATGAGTCCATATTTCTAAGCTCAAATAAAAATTTGGGTGGAACACTGTCGTGCATATCATTTTCCTTGTTGCCACCATTTAATTGTTTGTAACAGATATCCAGTTATTAAAGACCAGCAAATGTTATTGTATATATTGTTTTTCAGGTTGCACTAATTTGTACTTCACAGCACTAGTCTTAACATACCTGTGTCTGAGGTATCTAATTGTGATTTACTGTCTTCTTCAGAAGCCTGCTTTATAGGTTGGTGGAAAAAGAGGGCAGGCCTTTCGTGTACGTCCAGCCCAGTTATGAAACCCATTTGCTAAGATAGCCAAATCAGGTCTATCATCGTCATCATCTGCATCTGCCTTTTTCATAGTCCAGGACATAAGGCAGCTTCCAAAGCTAACATTTTACCAAATTCATTTGGGCCATAAATAATGTTTTGTTTGGGTCTGGATTTGGTGGGTTTTATTCTATTCTTGCAAAGGTTTTGAAATGTATCATGCTGTTCTTAATTGTTGTTGTTCTGTTGTAACATTGGTATTAAAGTTGGGGTCTTTCAAGGAGAAAGATGAACTGTCTGCCTGCCTGCCTATCTGCCTACGTATGTATGTGTCTGTCTGTCTGTCTGTCTATTTTTTAAAAAATCTTCTTGAAAAAGTTATTCAGTGAAACCAGAGCAGTGTCTTTTTGGATATGGGGAGAGGGTGTGGAGTTGCTGAATGTGGCAGGAAGTAGAAGAATCCAGTTTAGATATATCATTGGATCCTGGCCTGTGATATAATTCTCTATCTTGGGGTCCTGTAAGATGTAAAATGGTGGAAAGAATGAGATACCAGCTGTATTATAAAAATGACAAATGGTTAAACATTACCAGATGATTTTTTTTTTAAAAAAACATAGTTTACTTCAAAGTCATTATTGCTGAGGAGGGCTAAAGGAACTGAACTGAACGAATGTGAGCTGAAAAGAAGACAGTAAAAAGCACTTTGCAATCTGAGGTAGCTGGCATGTTTTCGAAGAGATAAAACGAAGACGCTCATTTGGAGCCCATGCTACCAATTAACTTGCTGGGAGACTACTGGCCCTTTTCCTCTTTTTTGTCCTTCTTTTGCACTACTTACCTGTCTTGGAGTAATAACTGTCATCCTGATTTGTTGTAATAATGCCCTGAGTGCTAGGAAAAATAATACTATATGTTTGTTAAGGGTCAGATCTAGGGTTATGTGGATGGAACTGAAGGAATCTGTGGGTAGAATGGGGGTGATCTGTACTAATTCTTCTCCCCTGCAGGTCCCTTTGTCTCTGAAAACATGCTGTTAGATCCTTCAAACAATGTGTGAGAAAGCACTGCAACTTGCAGGGGGAGGTGGGAAACTGCAAAAAATTGCCACCCTTTTTCTCCAGTGATCCTGGTTTCCTTTGGCAATGAAAGGACCCTGCCACTCAAGGAAGGCAAGCTCCAAAGGACTGTAGATGCCTATAAATATGTTGCAATAATAGGTCTGAGAAGACCTACTGAAAGTTTCTCAATGTTCCCCCCACTTCTCTTTTAATGAAATCCTTAACTCCAAGAAAATGCTGAATGAGGATACAGAAACTTTGTGGTGGCTATTTTTAAACATAAAGGGGATAGTACACTATGTGCTAATTATCACCCAATTAAATGGAAATCGTTATGGTATGAGATTCTGGAGGATGTTTATTGAAAACGTCTGTGAAATAGTTGAAATTTGGAAGGGTCATTATGGTTTTATGCTACGAAGTAGTACAGCAGATGCTACATTCCCCATTTACACAAGTTATAGGAGAATTCAGAGAGACAGGCAGTACTTAGGTATAGTTTTTTTGTGTAGGAGTCTGGAACTGATAGTACTTGTGTACAAGAAAAATAATACAGTTGAATTTCCATTAACCCAGTAAGGTTGAATAGCAGCATGTGTATTTGCATTTTGAATTAGAGGCTGAGGACAAAAGCATTGCGAAGAATTTGTATAGATGATAAGTAGAAGAAACCCTGTAGTAGAATGTGTTTTTAGGACCCCTTCATATAGAGACACCACTTTCTTTTGGCAGGGGAGTTAATCTGTTCAGCGCCTGGCTTAGAAGGAAGGTATCTTTTTGGATGGGAAAACTTCCATCTTATAGCACTATATATAACTACGCATTACAGGTAAATGTATAATATGATTGTGTGCGAAGGGGAACATTGGCTGACATACGTCAGAGTTTTGTGGGATGTCTTCTTGTTTACAAGAGTTGTCATTAGCATGATAAGAGAGAGCATAAAAAGAGATTATGGACATATCTTGATGTTTTGATATGCACTGAAGATTATAGGAAATTACAAATTAATTCTAGTCAGTGCCAGAGGAAAGTGGAAGAGGTTAAATTAGAATGCATATTAATAAGGACAGGTCATATAATCTCCTTAAGGAGACTGACATTCCATAGTGGTACCTTAGAAAGGGACTTTCGAAGAGCTGAGGAACTGACAGTGCGACATGTTTACTTGTAAGTAATTACCTTGTGTTCAAATGATATTTACTTCCAAGTATAGGACTGTAGTATAAATATCATCAGGAACAGATCCTGAAGATCATATTATTCTTTTAGCTGTCCTGAATAATATGAGGAAGTACTTGGACAAAACTAATAAGGGTATATTGGGGAAAAATTTCCCATAAATCTGAGAAGTAAGATGTATCACTTTATAATTTGCTATTTCATAATGTTTCCACTAAGCAGCATACCTTTTTCTCCAAAGAGATCAGTGTTTTGAAATATATTGTAGTAATGGTACAGAGAACTAGGAGTCCTCATGGCTTGGCATCTCGTAGAATGCAGAGGCAAGTTAATTATTGTGTTCTTAATTTTGTTCATGAAGAAATACAAAACAGTGTTCCTCAAAGGGATAATGTGAGGTTGTATAATAGTTGCAAAATTCCTTGGTATGCTTGAGTGAAAGCAGATGAACAAACTGTTATTAATAAAAGAAAACCATTGGAAAAGATGGAATGTGATAGGTAAAGGAAGCAATGAGAATTTTCCTTTTTTTTTTCCCCCAAAGATGAAATGGTCTGTTGCAAAGTAGCGGGTTAAAAGCTAGGGAGGCATTTATTTTCTCAGTGGCACATTTTCCCCCATATAATCAGGGAATCCCAACATACCAACTAACTGTTCCTTTTTTTTTCCTTTGAGAAGATACTGTTTTATGTTTAAAATGGAACAGTGGATCAATATTTTTATACAGCCTTAACAATAATAGGAATTCCCTTCTGTGTAACCATAAAAAAAAGACATTCTGCTATCTATAAATCTTGCCTGTTCCTTGCACAGAGTGTCAAAGCACTAATGCTAGGGATGATGTGCTCTGGGATAGTAAGTCAACAAGTTAGTCCACCAAAGATATATCAAATGCTATGTATGAAATATGCACTGTGGTATATAAATATACACTTTTGTTTATAAAACAATTGCTTCTACAACTCACAGGAAGAGGGCTATATTTTTTTTAGCACCCAGGTGAGTATCATATAGATTCAGAGCTTGGAAATGTTAACTTTGTGAACTACGTTGCCAGAATCCCCTAACTAACATGACCAGTGTGTGGGGATTGTGGGAGATGTAGTCTACAAAAGAAAGTTGGCCAAGCTCTGCATAGATCACAGTGGAAGTCTGAAACTTAGCTCCTTGACTTGTTAGCAAGAATGCCTTAAAAAAAGGCAAGACAAATTATTTATCCTGCTCTTTTTTCTAGTACTTTCAGGGTCCTGTGCTGAATGTTTATCTGCATGTTTTCACAGTAAAGAGTGTTTTGAGGCTTTAAAATTCTCTTGAATGTTTGATTTCTCTCCCTCCCTCCCTCCCTCCCTCCCTCCTTTCTGCCGCCTCCATGGGCTCCTGTTTAAGTATCATGACTTTTAGGGCTGTTGTACCGACCTATCAGGGATCATGTGTAGAATGTGATCTCATAGAACCACATAGTTGATTAGGCTTGGCTGTGTGTTCTTTCCTATCAGCAAGGGCCAAGTAAGCCTAGCTGTATTGTCCTCAGTGTATGTGAAAGTAGGAGACTGCATATCTTCTGCCAAACTATCCTCTATAGACCTGAAAATACTAGACAAAAGATCAAGGCACCCTGCTGAATAGGGTGAGTTGTGCTGTGGATGTCCTGCCAGATTGAGGCACCTTTGTGGAACAGAGCTGCCATAGGGAGAAGGGGACTGAGACGTCTGCTTCTGTCCGCACCATTGCACAGGCCTAAATCTGGTTCCAGGCCATGCATCTATATGTAAACTTAAGTCGATTTAGCCACAACTCATCCAATTAATCAACAGGAATGATTTTAACTGGGTGACAGATACAATAACTATCACATGCACTCTAGCACAGATCTTAGTTTTATTGTTTCTGGCTCTTGATCTCATTGTGAGTTTTGAATGGAATTAATTTTCTCAGGTAAGGTGCAGGTAACCTTTTTTTTTTTTTAAAGTTCACCTATAATGACAGCTAAAATCCTATAAAGTTTGGCAGTTCTGCCTGATCTTCCTGTGGTTTGAAAGTGTTTTCAGGTGGCTGGCAGATTTCATAAATGTTTCAGGCATGCCAGTGGACATTATTAGGTGTCATCAGGCACCTGGCAAATATCGTTAAGGGTCAGCAGCATGTCAGTGATGTTTGTAAATAAGCAAAGATGCATGACAGGTTCTGCATTCATCAGCCAGGAAGCACACACCTAGGATGTGCTAATGCACAAGACATGGCAGAGTGCTTTAGCACATGGGAATTTCTGCATATCCTGGCTGTCAAGCACAACCCCCAAAGTGGCCTTTTCAGGGACGATAAAAGGACTTCTCGGGAAACTTTACTTACAGACTGAAATGTTAAAAAAACAACTGTTAATTTGCCTCAAAATGCTTTTTCTAGATTTTTAAGATTTTTTTTTTAAAGAAAAGATATTTTAAAGTTTCTACTGCCTGATTTAACATGCTCAAAGCATTTGCAGAGATGTTGTAGGAGAAGGATGGGGTCAGTGATGGGACAGAACTGATTGGAGGTGTACTCATTCAGGCCTTATGTCAGCAGTCCCAGCATAGCAGTAACAGCAGCTGTCTCTGAGAGGGCTTCTTCATGCTGGAAGTGGAGGGTGGTTGAATGACCTCTTCACTATCTGAAGTGGTATTGTGATGAATTCAGTTGCCATGCCACTTTGGGCACAGGCTTGTTCGTTTTTGTCTGTATTCTGACTCCTAACTTGACTTGTTTTTAGTCATGACCCATAAATGCCTCTGAGCATTGGTCACAGTATTTGTAAGCCTATCCGAAGACTCTTATGGCAGATTTAAAAAGGCTAAGAGTGTTTTAAATTGTATGTACCTTTGTCTTGCCAGTGTAGTTTTACAACTGCATTTACCAGGAAAATATGAAAAAGCACACATAGTGAAGTCATGTTCATTTCTATGTGTCTGTGTGTCGGTATTTGTTTACAACCAGGGCTTTTTTGGGGGGGGGATTTAAAATATTACAACTATGCTGGAGGATTCTGCTACTCAGTCATCGTAAGTCACTTTAGTACATTTCCAATGTTTATAAAATAATAGGTAGTTCTGAATCTTCTGAAACAGGAGACTTCTAGATGTAGTTTCTCTGAGGTTTCTTGCAACAACATCTTAAACACTTGCAGAAGGGTTTTTACCTTTGCACAATCTGCGTTTGGCATGTATCCTGCAAAGAAACAGCTCTCCTGTAGTGTGGTCTGATATGCTGTTCTCTAGATGGGGAAAGCGTATAAGACATAGAGATTTTTCATAGTAAGAAAGCTGTGTTACTAAATGAGCCAAATCTGGTTTGTGCTTTGATAATGATAGTCTGTTGAATCTTCTGTTGGGATATGGCCTAGCATGAACTTTGATGGCCTGTAGGAATTGATTCTTGTAGACATTTCTGAAAGGAGCCAACATGGGGCAAGATGGTGGTTGGGGGCAGTGTTTCTGGTTTAAGATACAAAGGTGATCCTGGGAGTCTATGTATTGGATTGGTCTGAGACCCGGGCTACTATGTATCAAAGTACTGCTAGAGGCTTGGTTGTGAATTATTTTTACAGTGAACTGCATTCTTTGGCATTCTCTAGTGCTGCTATTGGTCTGGGTTTTTTCTTTCTTTCCGAAAGACAGACCCTGGAAGGACTTCCTCCATATGAAGCTCCAGGAGGGTTGAATTCTTTGGTGGAACATTGCCAAGAAGTAAGTGAGAGTGATAAGTTTTTAATGCCTAGAGAACAAAATCTCTTCTAAAAGGAACCTTGGTGTGGGGTTCAGGAACTATTGATCTACCATTCTGATAACTAACCAGAGGCACTAGAGTTCTAGTGTCTTCCTTTGTTGAATTGGAATTGTTTCAGTTTTTAAAAACTGCCCAAATGTGTGCATTGGCACCTGGAAAACTTTCTGAAACGTGAAAGGATTGAAGGTAATGATAAGCAATATTAAGGCCAGAAGGCTTTTTTTGTCTGCTATGTAACATACGTTTATTACTATAGAATCATACTGCTCTGAATCAAATCTAAAATACTATTTTTTAAAAAAAAACACAAAAACAAACTCTAGGCTATGTTCATTGTTCACACCATTGCTTTTGCACAGAAGAGCAGAATATAGTTTTGAAGTTAATCCTTCTAATATTCACATATAGAAGACAAGCACTCTGCTTTCTTACCTACTAATCTCACTTACAAAATGTGGTCATTTAGCTAGAGCATTTTGGCGACTTTGTGGCAAAATATGATATGTCTGTATTGTTTCCCCACCTACACTGATGACAAATCTTGTTAAGCCTTCTGGAAATAAGTTTTGAACAATTAAACAAGTATGTTCCTCCTATAAAAAGAATTTAAAGGGCCATGTTCCTGAATCTCATTTTTGTTCCATACATATAAAATACAGTTGATGCTCCACATTTTCACAATTTGATTATTCATGGATTGTTTACCACCATTATCTGCTGCTGTCCTTCACCATTTTTAATAGAGACCTATAAGTCTTGTCTTGTCTCATGTTCACAGTCTCTCTGCAGGCCTCGTGAGACTGAGAAAGACTGCAAGAGACTGTGAATGGGAGGCGAGGCTTGTAAGTTCCTATTAAAAGTGATGAAGGGCAGCAGCAGAGGTGACAGCAAGCCCTGCCAGCTGCCTGCTTCTGCCTTGCAAAGGAACCTGGCTGCCTCAAATGCAGAACTGGGTGCCTGGCATGCTCCCCGTTGTGGATTCAAATGTACATCTGAATCCACAATGGGTTGAATCTGTGGATTGTACTTTCTTGTGTGTGTTAAATGTGGTTTGGGATGGCCTAGAGATATTTGCGTCCCTAACCCGCAAAAATGTTGAGGGCCAACTGTAATACTCTGTGTGTGTGTGTGCGCGTGTGTGTGTTTTAAAGGATTTGTCAAGCTTAAGGAGTGTTGATAGTGACAATAAATCAGTTGGCATAGTACAAAGTTGTACAAAGTGGCCAGGAGTGTTACGCTTACTTTCATTACATAGAGTTCGGGTACTTAAACTTTTCAGTCCAATGGGCAGCATGTGCAATTCTGAAGGAGGGATTGGAAAACTTGCACTGATGATAAATAAGGGAGGGACAGTGGATCCAGGCACACAGTCTCAGGACACCATTCTAGGGTCAGATTTAGATTTAGGGCCTTTCCACACTACATAGTTATAGTGCTATTATTCCACTTTCAACATCCATTGGGATTCTGAAGTTTGTAGTTTACTGAGACCAAAGAGCTCTCTGCCTGAGAATTCAAAATGCCTCTCCCTAAACTGCAAACCTCAGGACTCTATAATATGTTGAAAGTGGAATAATAGCACTATAACAGTGTAGTGCGGAAAGGCTCTTAGTTTTTGTATTGCATTTTTCATATTTTTTTTTGTTCAAATAGTGGTTTTTTATTTTCATTGATATATTTGTATTCTTGTGTCTTGTGTCTCTTTTCTTTTGTATATAATTTTTAATAAAATTAATAAAAAAAAGAAATATGGTATTTCTGTAATTTCATATAGATTTTTAAAATCTACTAATTCAGTGCTGGTGCTCTAAGAAGACCTTTGTGTGAGATTTGAAAATCATGTCCACTATGTATATTCAGGAGGGCAATGAAAGAGAAGTGGGTTTTTAAAGGGCTGCGCAGACTGATCTGAGCCGCTGAGATGGAAGGTTCTCTGGAAAAGAAGCACCTGAGGTAGAGGGGGGCAGAGGTTGAAGAAACTTGCAAATAATCAAACACGTGACAGTCAAACCCACAAACGTGAAGGCCAATGGTACTCTGTCAATACAGACCGCCCAAAGGTATGTTCACTTGACTGAACTTTACTATGTTTAGTGCACACAGCATTATTGTTACTATGACAAATCTTCATTGATTGCAGAAGGAATTATTTTAAGTGTATGCTCCATTTTGCCAGTGCGTCTGGCACGGATCGTGAATACCTGGAAGAAGATTTTATAGAGCTAGCTATGAAAGAGAAGATAATTGTAACAGGAGGAAGAAGAGCAAAATCATCTGAATACATGGTCCATTTTCTGGGAGCTATTCAAGGGTTAATTTATATCAATTAACGTCTAACTGTTGTTAAGTTGGTACTTTATGGATGATCCTTGAAATAAAATATTTTTTAAAAATGCATTTTTGTAGCTAACAGTACCTTAACTGGTTAGAACTTGAAATTCTACAGAGTACAGTTCTCATCTATACTCAGTCCTAATATGTCTGGGATTATTGAATACTAGGCTATTATTACCAGACTGATTCTTTTTCTATAATAGGGAAGTAGTTACTAATAACGTCGGCTCCTGTCATGTTTAAAATATCTCAGAGTAGTTAGGGAACTAATAGGTGTGGTAATGGGAGATGTAACACTATTTTTAATCAAACCCCTTTCATCCAGTTAAATCTAATGTGAGCCGCTGAGGTCATAGGAATTGATAATCTCTTACTATGAAGAGTTGAAAACAAGATTCTTTGAGATATGGACTTGACCTGAATGAAATGCAGGCAATCATCCCACCAGCATTATAGTCACATGTAGCACCATAAATACCACTTGAATACAGTTATTGACTGGTAATTTTTAAACCTCTAAAATGAACTAATAAGTCCAAATCTGTCATTTTATTTTATTTTCAAAGGTGGTAACTTTACGTTTGGACCCTGACATAACAGCAGATGCTAAATATGCACAACTACACATGCTAAATAAATGCTTTTCCAAGATGCCTATGCTCTCCAGTCAGTCAGCACTGGCATATGATCTATATCATTTTATCCCTATTTTGTAGATACTTCAGATCAGGGCAGGGAATGCATAGTCTGTGGGCCACAGGCCAACCCATTTTTCAGCACTCCCAAGCCCATTTTTTGAGAGCCTAAGGCCCCTGACCACTTCAAGGAGGCGGGGGGGGGGACAGTTGAGTATGACCCCCAGGCAGTTTTAGGCCTTGGGGACCCCACCCAAGGCCTAAAATTAAATGAATTAAATGTGAATTAAATGAGAAAGCAGCTGCTGTTGACTTGGCCTGATTGTGTTTCTTTGTTTGGTTCAGAACATGGATTCCTTGTAGAACTCTGCAGTGTGTTTGGGTCTTTCCTTCTTCTTCTGTGTCCCAGTGTCATATGATCACTTGAGCTTATTATCCATAGAACTGACATTTGAGTCTTATGCATTCAGAAATGTGTATCTAATTAAAAACTGAGCCATTGTCTTTCTTAAGATTTTTCTACGGAAATTGGAGGCCACTTACGATCTTCGCTAGCCCATTTTAGCTGCAGGCATGATGATTGCAGAATGGGTTTGTAAAAACATGCCTGGCTTTCTCCCAAACCATGTTGATATTTCCAGTTGAGAGCTGAAGCACTGAACCACGGGTTTTGGCAATCTATAGAAGACTGAAAAGTTTGAATTGAAAAACTAATGCTGCAATTTGTAATTTGCTAAAACAGTATACATAATATGCAGTGAATGCATGTATATACAGAGAGATAGTGAGTGTTTGGCTTGAAATCATTTTCTTGCTTTCCCATAATTTGAAAACAAGTTTGGTTTATGGCATGAAATTATGAAGGCCATTAGTGTCTTTGCATAGTTCAAAAATTAAAGCAGCTGAGATATGGAGGTTTAAAATGTAGCTACTCTGCATGCACATTAACAACTTTCCTTTAAGGATTTATACCACCATTGCTTCCTTTTCATGCATAGTGTAATACACAGATTTTATAGCATGTTACTTTTTAAATATGTAGAACTCACAACAGGAGCCATTATGGCTTGTGCTGTAAGGTGCCTGTGGATTAATGGCCACTGGGACATTTTTATGTCATAACTTTCAATTTCCTGATGTTGCAATTCAAGTGCAGAGAATATATATATATGTATTAAAAAGACTGCAATGGTTCATTTATAATTATACAGTGTGTTAATTTGCCCCATTTCATTTTGGACTCACACTTTTCTGTCTCTAGTGTTGTGTTTACATTATGAAACTTGAAAGCACTTTGAGTGTGCTCGTGTGCTTGTATGTGTGTATGTTTTTTTTCTCCCAAACCCTGCAATTTGTGATTATAATATTGGGGGTATACCAGGACTTGGTGCCCACTCACACTATGCAGTTAATGCTATATTGCACTTTAACTAGCATGGCAACGTCCCATGGAATCCTGGGATTGGCAATTTATGGAGGGGCATTTAGATTCTTAACCAAAGAAGTCTAGTACTTCACTAAACTACAAACCCCTGGATTTCATAGGATGTTGCCATGGCAGCTGAGGTGAGAATTTAGTACTGTTCTTGTGTAGTGTGAATGGCCTCCTCATTACTTGTGGCTGTGCTGATAACCAGAGCCCTTTCACTTTAGAGAATTATAGCACTATGATTCTGCTTTAACTGCTGTGGCTTCATTTGATTGAATGCTGGGATATCTGGTAATGGGATGGGCATTCAGAACTCTCAGCCAGTGGGTTCTAGTGCTTCATCAGACTACAGGTGACCCCAGGACTCCATAGGATTCAGTCATGGCAGTCAGAGTAGAGTAGAGTACTGAAATTCTGTAGTGCTAATGGGTCGCTAGCGTAGACTCCTTTTGTTGTTTCAAATATTTTCTTGCACAGTCCTTTGCTGGGCAGAATACTCCTTGTTTCTTCTGTCCTAAACTTGACTGTGAGATCTTGAAAATTACACTGACAGTTTCTACAGCATACCTCCTTAGAGGCCACTACAATGGCTATTTCAAAACTATATCTTGGGTTGCTTTGGTTTGGCAGAAAGTTGTAAATTTATGGTCTATCTAAACCAAATTAAGTACAGTTCAAAGTGCAAAGGTTCAGAAAGGGGTATATTTTCTCCTAGTATTCTATTTCCAGATAAAGATGTTGCTTTGTATTTGAAAATTACATTAATACTGACGTTCAGATCTGATTTTGGATATAAATGGTACAAACATCAGAAATTCAGACTTCTCCTCTTTGTCTAGGGTCACTTCTGTACTAATTTCTATGTCTGTTCTGGGGAAAAAAACTTTAAAGGAAATATATAATGCAAAACCTATTAATCCTGTTTAGAGTATACCCATTGAGTGAATAGAACTTACTTAAGTGCTGATTTACCAAGCTCCCTTTCATTTAATGGATTTAATTTACTTGGGATTAACATTGGATCTAAACTTAAATATCATATTTATTTATAGATAACTACAAGCATTAGGTATTAAGTTAACTAGAGCACACCCTGTCTGTTGACTCACAATTTCAGAAATGTAAGGGGAAAAGCTGTGAGGGAAGAAAACAAGAGAAAGGAGAACAACAGGAAGATCAAATATATGGCATTCACTAAACAGGATTGTGATCTACTTTTTGGCATTGCTTCTCAATGGAAAGTTCTGGTTACTTCCAGTATGGCAGGGTATTGTGTTCCTCAAGTAGTATCTGTATGTATTAATGATTGTATTAATATTTGGATTTTGTAGTCTTGCCAGAGTTTATCTGGCCTGGGAATTGTGCTATGTCATGCATACAAGTCAGAATCAAGGTTAATTTCTGTTGTGGATTGTGAAATCCAACATACTGAACCAGGCCATCAGCATTTTCTGCACCAGAAGTCTTCAGTTTTTTTAGACCTAGGACCTACATTTAGCTTAAGGATGATTTTGGAAACTTTCCTCTTAATATTTTAAACTGTATAGGTAGGTGTATGTGTGTATTGCAGCTGACCTTAGATCAGACTGTGACCTACCAGTTGTGACTAATGTCCTGCAGTCACTACTAGTAGCATTTTTAGAGGTTCATGCATTTCATCTCTAAATTTTTTTTTGTGTTAGCTGAAGATAGCATGAATTGAAACTGGGACCTTTTGATTGTGAACTGTTGCTTGACCAGTGAACCAGCACAGTGTAATGGTTTGAGTGTTGTACTACGATAGGGGAGACCAGAGTTCAGTTCCCTGCTTGGCCGTTGAAACCCACTGGGTGACTTTGGGTACGTCATACATTCAGCTCCAGAAAACCCTGTGAGAGGTTCTCTTTAGGGCTGCCATGAGTTGGAAACAACTTGAGGGCACATAACAATTGCTTAACTAGCTAAGGCCATTCCAAGAATTGGAAACAAGTGCATTTCCTTGCTTTGACCCTTCCCCAATAATTCCCCAATACATTCCTGTTCTGTCATATCAGGTAAAGCTGTAATATCCTCAAAATGTAAAATTCCCTGTTTAAGTTGCATATCAATTGGGGCTAAAGCAATTTCTTAAATTCTCCTTCTTCAGTTTTTCATGCCTTTTACATGATGATCATTGGTAATAGTTTAGAGGGACAGATGAAAGTTAGCTGCTAATGGCAGCTTGGATGGTACTTTACTGGCGAAAAAAGTTCAGATCACTTTTTCAGAACAGTAGGGTTCCCCTCACTCATTTACTCTAGCTTCTCCAAGTGTCTGGTGTGTTCACCTTTGAACATGTATACAGCTGTGCACAGTATATACTCATTATACTTTTATCAGTCATATTTTACTGCATTTATTAAAATGGAGTTGTGCATTTATATTTTATTAGCTGGGGGCTCCAGGAGAAATAATGAGCTGGGTTGGTAATTCAGATTGTTTTTGTGGGCATTTTGATGGAGTTTTCCTTCTTCCCCCTCCTTTTTTTGCTTTTAATACTCAGTAATGGTATTTTGTTCAGCATATAAAGCATAAAGAGAGTCGTGGGGGCATAAAGGTAGACAAGTCTCATGGTAATGCTACCTCATTTTTTAATAAATCTTACTGTGATTTGATCTGTGTACCAAATCATAGCTTCTCCCCTTCCCCCCGTCCAAGAAGTGCAGTGCGTATGTCAGATCAACGGAACTTTGTAATTTGACAGAAATGTTATTTATTTAAATCTATTGTTTCAGTAACTTAAGATGTTGAGCTGAACATGTTGTGTATGTTGTGGTAGAATAAAATTCTTATATGTGAGCTTTTAACCTCCTAAGAAATGGTATACTTTGTTGTCCTGCAAGTAAAGAATACCTGTACTTTTGAAATAGAGTTACATTGCCCTTCTACTGTGCGTGATAGTTAAAATATTCTGTTAGAAGGTTTAAACATGATGTGTAACTTAACACTGCCTATTATATCACCGTAGCTTTTTGATCTGAACTAGGTTGACATCTGTGAAACCACCTTTATTAATGTACATATGAAAGAGCAAGTCCATCTTCCTCAAAAAGCCCCTAACAAATTGAATGGGATTTTTTGTTTTTGTACCTAGACCATTTCTTTTTTTTTAAAAAAAGCAAAACCTGCAATTCCTCACCAGCTTATTACTACTTCTGTAGTTTTTGTGATTTGTGGAAGCTCAGACTTCATGCTGATTAATATTAGTTTCCCTTTGTAGGTTTCAGAGAAAGGCATAAAATCAGGGCTATTTCCATATTTTGAATTTAACCTTTTAGAAAACTTTAGTCCTTTTTACTAGCCAGCTAGAAAATTTGAATATAAAATTGTGGATAATATGAAACCAACTGTGTAATCCTTTGTTCATATTCATTCATATCTAGAGGTGTGGTTCACGCGCATTGCTTTTTGGAGTGTTTTCCCTTCCTCTACTTTTGTGGGAGGTCATTGTGTCAGATACATTCCAGTAGAGACACAGTAGTATGTAGACACAGAAGAGCAAACACTGGAGCTTATAGTAGGTTATTTTTGTTCTGCTGTCGACTTCAGCTTATGGCAGCCCTTTAAGTGAGAGAACTCCAAGTCATGCTATCATCAACAGCCCTGCTCAGGTCTTGCAGTTTCAAGGGTATGGCATCCTTGATTGAGTCTATCCATCTGTAATGTGGTCTTTCTCTTTTCTACTGCCTTATTGTCTTTTCTGGTGAGTCATGTCTTTCCATGATATGGCCAAAGCATGACAGTCTCCATTTACCCATCTTGGATTCTAGAGGGAGCTCTGGGACCCCTTTTAGCAGTCCATGATATGCATAGAGCTCTTCCCGAGCACCACATTTCAAATGTCTTGACTATTTTACTAACAGCTTTCTTCATTGTTCAGCTTTCATTACCATACATAGAAAGTGGAAATACAGTGGCATGAACCAGTAGCTCCCTGGAGGCCCCAGAGCCCTCACATGCAGTCCACAAAGCCCTGCTGCTGGATATCAACAGGTGCAACAGGGGTGCAGGTACCAAATTTGCAAACTAGGGAGCAGTTTGGGTATGCACAGATACCTGCTGCTGTGTCTCTTCTCTCAGGGATGCAACAGCAGGGTATGGGTGCCAAGGGACACAGTGAAAGGCAGATGCACATACCCAAACTGTGTCCGCACCCCCCTTCCACTGTCGTGTCCCTCACAAAAGGGATGTAGCAGTAGGAATGTGTGCATGCCCAGCTGTGACTCTGGAGACCAGGGTTTGAATCCCCACTTGGCCACCAGTGTCTGAGTGGGGATTTGAATTCTTGTCTCCAGAAGCCTTTAAGAAATAAATAAATATTTGAATATTTAAAACTAAATTTAAATTTTTCAATCTTGAATTAAGCCTTAGGATCCCCAGCAACAAATTATATTTACAGTGGGTCCCCAGTAAAGAAAGGTTAGGAATCACTGGCATGGATAATTCTAACTTTAGTACTTCATGATATTGGTATACCATCTGTTCCTGGTGATTTATTTCTCCTTAGTGCGCTGAGTGCAGCTTCTACCTCAGTTTCTAAAATTGTAGGTTCATCTCCCAGGGGTTGTGTTAGCTATGGTGCCACTGCTGCTGTCTCTGAGATCCTCCACAAGTGGACTACTGCTGTTGCCCAGTTGCTGTTTGGCACATTTAGTCTGGCTTCTCAGCAAAAGCCTGACATGGGAGATCTTACTGCTGCCATCAACATAGCTTCTTGCCTCGTAGGAGCATGCAATTCCACCACCTTGGAAGTGTAATATTTGCAGGAGAATGATCAGGCGATTTGCTGAATGAAACATTTCAGTGTTTCTCCCATAATTGATTGAACTAGTTAATCTCAAACTGGTTTTTTCCCCCCAAAAACTGTCTACCTATACTATACCAGTAAATGATTTGGGGGCATCTGTGACCCTCTGCATTACTACAGTTAGGCAGATCTGAGACTTAATGGTGGAAACCTGGGAGACCCTTAGAAGTTTAACTAAATACTGAATAGTACAAATCCACCTGAAGTCACTCTGTTCCTACTTGGTCAGAAAACTTGTAACCATGAAAAGTAGAATTCCACCTTCTTAAAAACTTAACGTGAAAGTCTTGACTTTTTTGATATGTTTTTAACTACCATATCTAGCTATCAGGTACATTGCTAGAGTGTGGCATAAGATATATGAGCAATTGTAAACATATTTCACTATTCAGTATGACACTTGTCATTTGGTTAAGTCTCATTTCACCTGTGTTTGCAGAGAATTTCCTTTCTTGCTTGAGAGGCCTGTTACACATTTTTGATTTAAAAGTAAACTATAGTTTAAATATGATGTACAAGAGTTTGCGTGAACCCTGGGCTTCTGTGCTCATTGCTTTCTGTGGGTCACAATTCCGATGTGTTCCTATATTTTAAAGTAACCACTGTTTCCTAAACCCAAACATCACAGGGAATTCTGGTTCATTTAAAAACAGAAATGGATGATTCTGATGTCTGCTGGCACATGAAAAGGGGAGGGATGTGTGAGTCTGAGAATTATGCTGCCTGGTGCACATAATGCTTAACCATACATAGTTTAGCATTATATCTAAAAGTGTTAGTGAGACATTGTGATGATTGTATTACTGAAGCAACACATTTAATAGAGCCATAAACTCACTCCTGTTCACAAATCACATTTTGCTATGACTATGGGCAAAAATGCCCCATGAACCCCAGCTTCTCTAGTTTGAGAATTATTGGACTGTCTTCTTAATGTTTCCAGTTTCCAAATCTGTCCCTGCTACTACTCACTATATTTTTGCTACTTTGTTTTCATTTTAGAAGCGTGATAGGAATGAAACAAAAATTACAAATCAACATTTCTGACAAAACCATTTTAGATTTCTCTCTAAAGGAAGATCTTGTACTGACTACCATGGAAAAAAATGTACAAGTTGTTTAAATGTTTAGATGTCGCATTCACTGCCCACAGAACTGACTGTAAGCTTCTGCTTAGTTGCATGGGCAGTATGGCGTGACAGTGAGTCTCCGAGGGTTAATGGTGGGAACACATTCTGAAGATTATTACAAAACACACTTTTCTGCACTGCATGCAAATTATGATTTACTTCCCAAAGGCCTTCTTTGTATCCCACAGTGAAAGAGATGGTGGCTCAGCACACAAGAAAAGGCCTTTTCTAAATTTGGGAAATTCCTTTATAAAAAGTTGGAATATCCCTATCATTGTGGGGGATATAAAACGTTTCATTTTACCTGTTTGTCAGTATTTCTCAATTGTGGTGAAGTACTGAACTTTTTTTTCACATCTCTGATTTTAAGTGTTTTAATGTTTTAATTCAATTTTGTGGTTTTATTATTTGCTTGGGTGTTAACATTAACTGCTTTGGGGGCTTTTGTTGGACCCAAAATGTGGTCTAGGATTATTCTTATAAATAAATGAAAGTTGCTTATTTAAAAATTATTGTGGTCTGGAATTAGTACTGTATGCGTACTGTGCTTCTGTGAGGTTGCCAGATGCACTTGGCATTGGAGAATCTCAGCTGTATTTTAAGAAAAGGTTGCCAGATATTTTTGGGATTGGAGAATCTCACCTGCTTTTTTAAAAAAGAAAATATTTTTAGCCCTGTGGTTTTACAGAAGAAACTGAGTAATCTCAAAAGCTTAAGCTTCTTCTTCATGGACATCTAGTGGTTCTGAAAATGAGGCTGACAGCTAGTCCATAATCCCTTGCTTACTCTTTAGTAGTCCACCTCATCATTCGCATACATATACGCATCCCCATATTTTCATCTTTCTCTTTACTGTCCATATTCTAATCTTGTAAATATATTGCCAGTTTTTCTGAAAATCTTTATGTTCGAGGCAGAGTAAGATAAGCCCGGGGTTTTATTTTATGTTTTATGGGTAGGTAGGTAGATAGGAAGGAAGGTAGGTAGGTAGGTAGATAAATAGATAGGTAGGTAGATGGGTGGCTGGGTGGCTGGGTAGATGGATAAATAATTCTGCTTTTTTTACTTGCTCTGTCTGTAGTAATATACAACATATAATAGTTCTGCACTAGTATTTGCTTTTGTATTCTATTTTTGGCTGACAGAATGCAGTGTATTTTGACTTTAATTAATCTCCACCAGTTACGGGTTGCCTCTGAATAATGGGGAGAGGTGGGTGGGTTTAGTCATTCATTGCTGAAGGGACAGTTCCTTATCAGAAGTGGGCATTGCTTTTGAGGTCATGGAATTGAAAGGAGAATTATTTTCACAGAACAAAGTACTCTTGCATGTTTGCTGACGAATTGGTCTCTGTTTCGGTTTTAAGGTTCTTAGCACTGTTCCTTGGAGAGGTGGGTAGTAGGGAGTAACTATGATGTAATGTGGAACATTGCATTTTTCAAGCCACGTAGTGAGGCACTCCTGAGAGTGGAATCAAGCCATTAGTACATCATGGGGAATTACTGATTCTAGAGAGGCACCCTTGAGAGAGAAAGTACTGTAATGAGAAAGTGGCAATGTTTCTCTAACATTTGTTGCTTCCTTTGAAATGGCTCAAATACCTGAAATGATTTATGCCTAATTGAACTTTGCATTCCATCTGATAGGGTAAATATTCTTAGGTTATTTATCATTGGTGGCTTTTCAAGCTCTCCTAGGAGTATATAGTATATATTTACCTTAACTTGACTAGGTCAAGGGATTTAAACAAGTAATAATAATAATGAGTGATATTGTAAGACTATAGCAAAACTAGAAACCAAGTTTTGACGTGACTTCCTTATTTGTATCACACCAGCTTTGTGACTAATAAAATACACACGACCTAACTGTTTAAAATACGTTGTTTTCTAATTGGTTTCTACTACCCCTGGAAATTGATGGTGGATTGCTATTATGGTTGAGAGATCCACTTGTGCTGCTTGCCTTGTCTGTGATCCCAAGAAGCACACAGGTGCATGGTCCTGGATGCCCAAGTTGACCTTGAACTTGTGTTTCTACAATAACAACTTTTTGGAGCATATGTTGAACTACTGTTGCAACTGTGAGACATTCTGTAGCATTTTGAGATACAGAAGGCGGTTGGACTGCTATTCTTCAGTGGACAGAAAAGAAGGAGATGAGGTCCCAGTGGATATGTTCTTCACTGCATGATGTAGACCATTAAATCCCAGCCTATAACTTACACTGCTGTTCACAGTAATAATTTTGTCCAGTGATTCTTTTGCATATGGATTTCTCTGAACCAACCACTATACTTGTATTTTGTTCTTTCTCACAACATCTCTTGCTGCCATCATATGTTTGCTGCATTTCTATCCTGCCTTTCCTGAAAGGAGCTCAAGATGGTATATATCCCTCTCCTGGATCCATTTTACCCCAACAAGAACGGTGTGATGAGGGTTAGGCTGTGGGAGCGAACGAGCTCCTAAATGAAGCCAATGAGCTGTGCCAATGAACTTTGTCACATGGGGGATGTCTGAACTTGGATCTCTTTGTGAATCACATAGTAATGGTTGTTGATAATGCCTGATAATAGATATAGCTTTTAGGAGTGGGCAGCACATACGGGTTGCGTGCAGCCTGGTCTACTACCAAACATGCTGTTGCTACCATGCAAGTCCTTCCTCCATTTTATTGAAAAAAAGGGATGCAGGGAGCACTCAGCTTGTTTTAGAGCTTAAACATATTCTTGGAAGACCCTTGGTTGTGTGATAACTGCTTAGAGTCACAGGAGTACGCTCCTCTCCACCTCATTTTCCAGGGAAATTGTGGGCTTTTGTGGCTGCAACACTGCTAGAGTGGTGCAATGATATGGTGCATCCTTTAAAACTTGTAAAGCCACTTCAAGCTGCTAGCTCTTCTGAACTTCTGGATCATTCTATAAAGATCCAGAAAAGATCTGGGATCTTTCTTTATTCTCACCTGAAGGACACCACCCCATATACCCTAGGGCGCCTTTTAGTACCGTGGTGGAACTTCAATTTATCCACAACTGAAGTCTGTCTTTTCCATGTCATCAAAGTAATTGATGGTTATGTTTGAGAGAAACTTTTAGGCTTTCCTGTTCTTGATTTGTTACCTATAACTGAAACAATGCTTTTTTCATGTGCCTTGTTCTTGTTAATGTTTTCCTTTCTAGGTTTTTGCATGGTACTCCAGCCCTGTGTCTTCTCTCTCCTCTCTTTTTTTGTAAAGCTAATTTTAAAATAATCCTAGTTGTAGGTATAAAGTAGAGGAAATGACTGCAGATACTGCTACATGTTGTTATAAGTAGATATTACTTTTTATTCTATAATAAAATGGAAATCTACCAAAATTATGTAGGTAAATGTATCATAATTATTATTTTGTTTTCTCTTTTTTCTCATAGAATCCTATTGATATATATGTTTATTATCTATGTATTATTGACAAGTCAAATATATTGTATAGGCCTAAATTCAGTTTTTAGTTCCAAGCTAAGCAGACCCATTAATTCAAAGGGACTGAATTAAGTATTGACTTAACCAAGTTCCCATTTGATTTGTTGATCTACTCTACTTGGGACTAAGTAATTGATATCAGCCATTTTCTTTCAAAAACAAATGTTTTCTTTGGCAAAATATCTTTTTGAGTATGGATAAAGCCACTATTGTTTGCCACTTGAGAACAGTGACTCATTTTGAGCAATTATCAAAGACTGTTTGGTTCCCCCCCTTTTTAAGTTTTTGGGATATTTTAATTGTCTGTTTGTTTTGTTTCTGCCTTGGTTTTATATGTCAGCTGCCCTGTGGCTGGGAGTGTGAACAGCCTCCTTAAAATGTACAATATTGTTCTGTTCCAGCTAGTTTGGTGTAATAATGTATTTTGCATCTGCTCTAGGGGCTGAAAATGTCACTAAGTGATGCTCCCAGTCTTTGTAGCTGTAAGTGTAGATGTCCTGGGGAGGACAACTCAAACTAGGTTTCCTTAGGCTGCCCAAGTCATGTTTCTTTTAAGTCATCTTTCTGTATTGCCTTTAGTCTGAAAGATCATTGTGGTTGAACTATGCTTGAAATGCCTTTTAGTTTTATGTACCAATGGGCTATATTATATAGACGTAGTCTCAACTAAATAAATAAGTGTATATTTTTAAAGCTCAGTGTGTGCTGGTGAGAAACAGAGGGGCATAGCTATAGCCTTGGCATTTTCAAGTACATGCATGTATGACTGAATTGTTAATTGTAACCTAAATTTTAATGGAATATGACTTTGATTAATAGATACTCTCCTTTTTCCATGCCTGCAATTTTAATTAGTCTTTTTTAAGTTAAACTTATTAATGAAACAAAAAGATTGAATCCCTTTAAAATTGAACTCACTGACTGAGCTCTTGTAATGTGGTTCCGCTTTTATCATGATCCTATATGACACGTTTTAAAATGAAATAATTATAAAGTAGGCTTTATTAATAATATGAGTTTTTAATTTCTTTTTTTTTTTTAGAAGAATCTTGGCCAACTTGTATTAACATACAGGAGAATGAGTGTTCTGCTAATTGAAGCTTTCTACGGAGGTTCACACAAGCAGCTTGTGGATCTTCTGCGAGAAGAAATAAAAGATTGTGTCCTTTTCACTCTCCCTGCCAAGAAATGGCACTGGAGAGCAAGGACTGCAGCTCTGTACTTCATGCAAAATGTGCCACCCAGTACTGACTATAGGTAAGGATTGCTACTGATACTTGATCTGTCTAAGCCTTGGGTTTTCAGTTTGTACATACAATATTTAATGTCTTCATACAGATTTGAGGTCAGCTAGGAAGATGTGCTGCTTTAGATTTAGAATACCTGCTTGATATTTACAGGGGTGCTTTCTTGTTTCATTCATAGACATTTATGTCTCATAGGGCTGGGAAAGCCCCAGGGCTGGGAAAGAAATCTTTGGTGGAAGCATGGCCAACTGCTCTGTTTTCAGAGCCTACAGATAATTGGCCCTTGGGCCTGAAGTTTAAATTGCTATATAAACTGATCCTCCCCCAATGAGGGACCATACTTCATAATGAAGTCTGGATACCAGCTTGTTGTTACATGCTGTGAAGTGGACTTCGACTTATGGCAACCCTGTGAATGAGAGAGTTCCAAATCACCTTGTCATCAGGTCCCGCTCAGGTCTTGCAGACTCAGGGCTGTGGCTTCTTTGATTGAATCTATCCATCTGTAATGCAGTCTTCCTACTGTCTTCTGCTTTACAGAGCATTCTTGTCTTTTTTAACGAGTCATGTCTTATCAAAGTACAACAGTCACAGTTTAGTCATCTTGGCTACTAGGGAGAGTTCAGGCTTGATTTGCTTTAGGACCCATTTATTTGTCTTTTTAACAGTCCACAGTATCTGTAAAACTCTTCTTGAGCACCCCATTTTAAATGTTTTCTTCCCATCAGTGTCCAGATTTCACAACCACACATAGAAGTAGGAAATGGACAATCCTAGCCTTAGTATTCCATGAAATATCTTGACACTGCAGGGTCATGTCTAATTATCTCATAGCTGCCCTTCCATGTCCTAGTCTTCTTCTGGTTTCTTGACTGCAATCTCTGTTCTGATTAATGACTGAGCTGAGGTGTGGAAAGTTCTGAACTACAGTCCTCCTTCCACATTCACAGGTTTGACCTTTCTGAATTTGATTATTAGTGAGGCAAGTGTTTGCCTCCCCACCGCCACATTTTCCTCCCTCCATTCCCTTGCATTCTTCACCCCAGGCTTGCGAGGCTTGTGTTTAAAATGGACATTTTTTTTTCTTTCTGGGTGAACAAAGCTCTCTCCCACTGCTGGAGAAATGTCCTCTCTGCAATATGACTGTACATTCTGCTGTGTAATGGCTGCTGATTGGTCAGGTGCTCTCTTTGCTTCTACCCCTCTTTTCTCAAGATGGCAACTGGAAGTAGCTAGAATGCCAGAACTTTGCTCTTCTGTGTCTGAGAGGAAAGTAATGCTAAGCCCTCTGCCTTGCCTTTTTTCTTCCCCACTAGAATGCCAGGGCCAAAAACAAGGTAATGGGAGGGGGGAGCTCTGGAGGAGAATGGAGGGGATTGCAGGGGACTTATTTGCGGGTTGTCCACTTTTGTGAGGGTTCTGCATTCCAAACCCTTGCAAATGTAGAGGGGCAACTGTATTTTAATGTCTTCACTGTCTACCTTAAAGTTACATAAATCATCTGTGGTCATTGTTTTTGTTTTTTAGTGTTCAACTGTAAACCTACCTTCGCACTTTTTACCTTGACTTTCTTCAATAATTGTTCCAAGTCTGCAATTTTCTGCTAGTAGTATGGCATCATCTTAAATTGTTGATGTTCCTTCCTCCAGTTTTCATGCCTCCTTCCTCTGAGCCTAATCCTGTTTTATGTATGATACATTCAGCATACAAGATAAACAGATAGGATGATAAAATGCAGCTTTCCCTGACTCCTTCGCCAATTGGAATCAATACTTTTTCTCCATATTCTGTCCTGACAGTAGACTCTTGTTGTGAGTATAGGTTACACATCAAGACTGTGAAATGTTGTGGCACACCCATTTTTTTCAGAGTGATCCCTAGTTTTTCATGATCTTCACAATTAAAGGCTTTGCTATTATCTGTAAAGCATGGAGTGATTTTTTTCTGAAATTATTTTGTGTGGCTCATTACCCAAGGTATGTTTTCAATATGATCTCTAGTGCATCTTCCTTTTCTGATTGACATCTGGTATTTACCAGATATGGTAAAAGTCTTTGTTGTAGAATTTTGAGCATTCTTTTGCTTGCATGAGAGAGTAATGCAGTGGTCCTATGGTTACTGCAATCCCTGATGCTTTCTTTCTTGGGGATTAGAATGCATATTGGAGCAGAGTGGAACTCCCTGTTCTCCTGCATCTTCAAATGGATGTCTTACACACCCTGACTGTTGCCTTCTCCTTTGTGCTCTCAACTTATTTTGCTCCTTTTCCAACCATGGTGCAGTTTACTTCTGCGCCCAGAACCCTCACATGTGGGAAGAGCTTCCCACCTCCTTTGTGCTCCTTTGTTTTGAAAGAAAGACAGGCTCAACAGATCCTTGGATTGTCAGACCCTGGCTATCTCCTCCCCACCCCAACACAGTTGGTACTGCTTTTCTCACAAAGCCCGTGCATTCAAAGATGCCTCCACTGTATCACCTCTCCAGTCCTCCAAACCAAATCTTTCCAAAATGGATAACCACAATGCCATTCTTCCTTACTTGACCTATGCCCTTTGCCTGCATTGTTCTCATGGAGAGGAAGAGGGAAAGGTATTGCATTAGTCCCAGTTTCCCTGTGCATTGTTCCTTGGAAACTGAAGCAGTCAAGTCCAGCTTAATTCAGGACGGCAAGGAAGTTCCCAAGATCCGCTGCCATGGAGGAGAGGATGGAGGGGATTGGGGCTTCCCACAGTTGGTGCTTCTTTTAGGTTCTCTCTGGATGGACTAATCTCTTGCCTTGAGTCTGTCCAGGGGGATCTGTGGTGATAGTAGATTTTGGGGGCTTTCCTGCAGGAATAGAGAGATTAGAGGAAATTGAGAGACCCTGAAAGAAGCCGCAGTTCCTTCAGGTCTCCCCACTACAGGGAGCTTCCTCACTGAGTTACTGCATTGACCTGTGTATAAGTCAACTCAGGCTTTTTGGGCTGTTTTTCTGGCATTTTTTTTTACTTATACATGAGTATATATGATACTTTTTTTGCCCAGTACTGGCAAGTTTTAGCTATGGTGCCATGGCTGTTGTCTTTGAGATTTTCCACAAACGTCACCTCCCACTACTGGGTTTAGCCCCAATTTTGAGAATAATTTGTGAGCCTTTCTTGACAAAAGCAATCAGTTTCATAATCTGAAATAATTGTGTGAATCCACACTGTTTGATAATATGCTTGGTTGTGTGTTTGGTATTATTAGAATAAGTCTTTAACATTTAAATTGCAAATCTTTTACAATAACTTTTTTTCTCTTCTTATTCCTTGATTCCCTTTACTGCATCTGATTTTGTATATGCTTCCAGCCTGGAACAAATTTTTTATTTTTCCTGAGGCTCCCTGAATGTGGATTTTGCATTGGTGGACTTTGAAACAATCCTATTTTGTAGGAGTATGTATAACAAACCATTATGTAAATTTTTTTCAACATCACAACGACATCCTCCAACGCATTGCAATGTTATCTCAGCTCCTTCAAGGTCAGCAGCCCAAGCTGTCCAGCACTTGCTGTATTAAGCTAATCAGACATAACTCATAGGCATACACCTCATTAGTTTAACGTACAGTTACATTGACCTAAGATAACTTACTTCCAAATTGTCAAATAACCTACATTTTAACAGAAAGTACTGGAAGTTTAAAAACTGATTTGAAGTTTGCAAACTTGCAATCTGTCATGTACTTATGTGCAATATAACAGTAAATAAATCTACACTTAACCAGTACAGCATAATGAAGAGATGATGGCACTGTCTTTGTTATTGGCATTTCATTAAAGAGAAAATAATTTTGGACACTTTTTATAAGTACCTGCTTAAAAATGTGGTGCTAGAAATCCATCTGAAATAGAGCACTTCAAAGTCCCTTTGATTTCAGTTTTAGTATTAAGCATGTGAGTAGAGTTTTCCTCTTGAAAACATTATTAACTTTATTTAATTATTATCATATTGATATCCTGCCCTGTATCAGGGAATCTCATGGTTGTATGCAAGTGAAATGAATTAAGCATTTTGAAACAATTCAAAATTCAAAATAATAAAAATAATTGAAGGAGACAATAGGACTCCCAAGACCTAATATGCAGGCTAAGATAATGGATCACACTCAGTTAGTACAACTAACATAATAGCTACTGATACACTACTAGTATAGTAGCACTACTACTAGTTGCGATAGTTATTTTGTTGTTGATAATAATAAAGGTGAATAAATAATATCTGTTGTATTCATGACATAATGACTTTACTGTGAACTTACTGAGGAAAAATGATGTGTTAGATGAGCACATGAACACAAATATGTGGGGTGAGCTTGGAAGGAAGAGATGACTAGTAGGTTATGAGGTTCCCTCCTGGAAATGCTCTCCCCATTATCTTCTTAGCTTTACTTCTTAAGGTAACTGTGCAAAAATCAAAAATCATCCACGGGTATGTGCTAGGCTTGTCGCAACATTTTTTGGGGGGATATTTTGCTGCCGCAAAGAAGGCAAATATTATCTTAGCCTGCATTGATAGAATGATAGTTTCCATGTCAAGGGAAGTAATAGTTTCTGCACTAGTCAAACCTCATCTGGAGTACCATGTTCAGTTCTGGATTCCTAATTTTATGGAGGTTATAGACAAGTTGGAATAGGTTCAGAGAAGGGCAACAAGGATGATAAGAGGTGTGAAGAACAAAAAGACAAGGAAAGTTTGAGGGAGTTGAGCATGTTTAGTCTGTGAAAAGAACACAGAGAGGGGGACATGATTACATTCTTTAAATATATAAAGGGCTGTCACAGAGAGGAGAGTACAGAAGAGTTGTCATGAGTTGGAAATGTTTTCAGCTTCCCCAGAGGTAGGACCAGGTCTAATGGTATTAAACTATAGGAGGATGGATTGCAATTGAACATTAGAAGGAACTTCTTGATTGTAAGAGTGGTTCGACAATGGAACCAATTACCTAAAGAGGTGGTGGTATCTCTTTTCCTGGACGTCTTCAAAAAGGGACTGGACCTAGTGGGGATGCTCAGCTGGAGTTTCTGCCCCTTCCAACTCTCTGACATCTTCTTTACCTACCCATTTCCTTTGCATGTATTCCACTGATGCCTTAGAAGAACAGCATGAGTTGAGAATACTATGTGTGTCTCTCAATCTTAAGTCCTGTCTCCAAATTTAGTACTAGTCCTGCTAAAAAAAGAAAGAAGGAAAGAAGGAAATGAAAATAAAAGAAGGAAATGAAAAAGAAAGAAAGAAAGAAAGAAAAGAAGAAAAAAGAAAAGATAGGAGGGGGAAAAAAGAAAATGAAAAAAAAGAATAGCTTTGTTCCCCAAATGGTTTGGTCTCCCAGCTTTTTGATGTGGTGTGACTTTTCTGTCGTGGAAGGTAGGTTTTAGTGTCTGCAAGTGTTCATGAGTGTCAAATATTGCACAGAAAATGATGTTCCTGATTCATCACCATGCACACTTTATAATATATGTTGATATATTAAAGAAGAGAACCATGGTGGAATTTTTTGAGTGCTTTTGTGCCTCATGTCTCATACAAACTCAGAAACCAATGAATAGATCATGCAATATTTATAGTGCCCAATAATCTTGCAGGCACAAGAATTTAGTATATTGATCTTCCAAGAAGATGAACCAGGATGTCACGTGTTGCAGAAATTCTGTTCCAAGAAACATTTGGTTGTGTATGGGTGGAATGGCTTCCAGATTAGCACAGCTTCTTTCATGTATTCTATGCGTGAGCAGGTTCCACAGATAAAAGGGAAGCAAGAATGTGGTGGGGGGCTTTGCTCCTGGGGTCACAGCTGCTTCTTACCCTCACCTTCTATGTCCATATGTTGGTCATGGATGTCTAAATAGGGTTTGCAAGAATAAAGTTTTCCACAGTTTGGATTCTAAATGCTGTACACATCTAAATGACTCTACACATCAGTCTATGTGGTATGGAGGAGGCGGTGCTGGTGGAACCATGAGATTTGACAGACCAACAGTACAGCCCTATTATTCCTTCTGTGATACAAATTCTCTTCATACATATAAAATCTGAAGTGTGTGTGTATGTATGGAGGGGGGGGTCACATCTATCTTGCTTTTTCTCACATGGAAAACAATGCCATTGTAAGCTACCTCCAACCAGTAATAGCTTTTTGCAAAATGTGAAGATTTGTATTAGGATTCTGACTATCCCTACAGGTTCATTGTCCTCCTGTGTTTTCCCTGCATGCAATAGAAATGAACAACAGAAAAGTCTCTTTGCCTTACTTTCCTTTTCCTGATTTGTCTCAGTGTCTGCATTTAGAAAGAGTATGTAAGGAGGCCTTCATGGCGTAGTAGTTTGAGAGTTGGACTATCACCCTGGAGACCAGGGTTTGATTCCCTACTCAGCCTTGGAAACCCACCAGGTGGCCTTGGGCATGTCACAGCCTCTTAATCCACAGAAAACCCAAAAGTTGGGAATGACTTGAAGGCACACAACAACAACAATAACAACAACAACAACAGGACAAAGAAGTTATTACTGAAGGGCTAGTCCTCTGCCACCAGTAGCACTGTGGAGCTCATATTGAGGATTAACGTTTGTTGAGATTAATTAATTCATAACTGCCAACAGAATAATGCGGGATTTTTAGGTGATGGGAGAGAAATGGCAGGGCACTAAATGCATTCTTGGACGTCTTTAAGCTAAATTCCTAAACTTTTGTTTGGTCTGAATGAATGAGCTGTAACAGATGAAACACATAGATAATGCCAAGCTCCCCTACCCTTTTTTTTCCAAACAGAAGGAGAAGTGCTATGGGTTAGAGTAATGTTGAAAAATAGATGCTGCAGTTTCTTTTAATATACACTCATGTGTCTTGATTATTTGAAAATAAGCTGAACTTATGAATAATACAGAAATAAAATAAATACAAGACACTTCAAGAGGATAAACTATACTAATTAAAAATCATAAATGTAGAAATACTGAATTATTACACATAATTTCATTACACTTTAGTGCTAGCAGTATAGATACCAATATATATAAAATGAGGCACACACATAATGCATTTCAAAAAAACCAAAACAGTTCGCCAGATTCTTTAAAAAGCTAAAACGAAGGAAGGAAATATGCCAGAGTCAGGCTCCCTCCCTCCACAAAGCTTTCATTTTCCTATTAGGACTTATTTTTCGAATCAAGAAAACCTTTATGCATCAACGATGACTATAAATCCTTAAAAGGTGTTGATGTTATAGTGTTTCTTTTAAAATCAGAATATTATTTTTGCTTTTGTTTTGTCAGCTAGCAGTCCCTATACCTATTTCTCCGTAGGTCTCCGTATCTTCGCACTGTGAACCTTGGTCTGCCACGTGACAGATGGCCCTCATCAACATGCAGTGTCCTCTTTACATTATATAATACTAGCATATTTACCCAGCGTTGCCTGGGATTTTATTTTCCTCTTAAGAACTCACTCAACTATCTTTTCCATTTGCTTTAACCTTGCTCCATACTTCCCAATGCAATCAGAGTTATTTACTTACATACATAGCTTGGGTTCCTGAGGAAGTATGCTGTCTTCCTTCTTGCTGCTAGGCCTCGTGTCCATAGCGACCGGCCTATTTCTGTACCTGTACATTTTCCCCATATTCCCCAATCCAGTCTTTATTCAGAGTTGTTAACATACAGAGGCTGGGTTCCTGCGGGAATACACTGTCCTCCTCCTTGCTGCTAGGCATTGTCTCCATAGCAACCGGCCTATTCCAGTAGCTGTAACTTTTCCCCATAGTCCCCAATCCAATCTGTGTTCTCTGGTGACATTGATGTACTGGCTTTTGATTTTTTATTTTATTTTATGTTTTTGCTTTTCTTTTGCTTTGCTTTGCTTTGCTTTCTGTTGAATTTGTGCAGTGGCTTTATGTTTTTCTGGAAGCATTTTTTGTTTTGAATTTCAACTTTTAAGATTCTTCACATATGGAACCCATACAATCTACTATGTGAGGTAAGAAGACCTTGTAACAATGGCCATTTCTGCACTACACTGTTATAGTGCTATTATTCCACTTTCAACTCCCTGTGGAATTCTGAGCTTTGTAGTTTACTGAGGCCAAAGAGCTCTCTGGCTGAGAATTCTTAAATGACCCTCTTTGAACTACAAATCCCAGGATTCCATGGGATGCTGAAAGTGGAATAATAGCACTATGACAGTGTAGTGTGGAAATGGGCTATGTTGTCTATGTCACTTTTATTTTTCTCACATATGCCTCCCAAATGTTTTCTGGCATCCTTATTGATGGTAGGCCTCATCTCCATAGCAACCGGCCTTTGGCCCAAGAGCTCTTGGCTGAGAATTCTAAAGGCCCCTCCCTAAACTGCCAAACCGAGGATTCCATGGAATCTTCACAGCCAGCCAATCATATGAGGGCTTCTTGCCTCACACAGCCAATCGTATGAGGTCTTCGCCTGCCTGACGTAGACAAACAGACAAACTCACAGACAGACGTTGACTTTTATATAGTAGATAATACTGATGCTGCTCAAGTGGTGGACTGGGTGTTATTAGCTAATATCTCTGCATCCAGAATGAATTATGACAAGTAAGTAAACTCAGGAAAATTATCCTTGGATACTGCAACAAAAGGCAAAATACAGGTTCTGTAGTTTATATGTGTAAGGGTAAATATTTACCTACTGGTTATTTTGGGGGATACATTCTTAACCTTTAGCAAAACTGCAGTATATCCAGATTCTGAGGTTTGAGGTTTATGCGGATGCAGCCTTCCTGTGTTATAGAGCTTGGGAACAATAAGTTACAAGTAGTGCCATTACTTGCAAGTAATTAATATTAGGGATAACAAGGAGGCAATAAAACCATATTTCAAAAGTTACGTTACCAGCTAAGAGTGATGTTATCTTATTGGTGTGGTGAGTATTTGTTTTTAGTTATGTCCAGATCTTAGGAGCCAGGGTTTTATAGTGTTTTGAGTGTTGGACTGGGACTTGGGAAGACCAGAGTTCACATATCTGCTCTGCCATGGAAGCGGTTAGGTGATGTTGGGCAAGTCACATTGTCTCAGATGAAGGCAATGGCAAACCTCCTCTTAACAAATCTTACCAAGAAAACCCTGTAAGAGACTCATTGTGAGTCTACATGAAAGCAACAATAGCAACATATCCCAACAGTTATTGCTGAAGTTCATTTTAAAGAGCCATTTTGAAAGGATTTTTTTAAAAACAAGGGTTTTGGACTGTTTTTCCATCAACACTAAGGTTTTCTTCTCTTGAAAACGTATTGGAAAATAATGGAAAAGTAACAAGCAGTGCAAGAAGTACTGGCAGTGAGTTACTTTTGCAGCTTTGCAGCGAGTCATAGTAATGGTAGCAGTGAGTCCTGGTGGCACAGTGGTTAAATGCTGGTACTGCAGCCACAATGTTGTGAATTTAATCCTACAGGGCTCCAGGTTGACTCAGCCTTCCATGCTTCCAGAGGTCGGTAAAATGAGTACCCAGCTTGTCAGGGGTAATTAGCTAAAACACATGTAAACTGCTTAAGGAGTGCTTTGCACTGATAAGCGGTATAGAAATGTAACTGCTATTGCTATAATGGGTTACATTTCAAACACTGTATTGAATAATGGTGATTTTTTTAAAAAAAACTCAAATTAAATAATTAAATACGAAAAATTTAAAAAGTAACTTTCCAAGCTAGGAGTATGGTGTAGTGCCTCTCATGCAGGAATGTAAAAGCCCCACAACAGGTTTGCATAGCAAGAATGTCATCAGTGCTGTGTCCTAGATCAGGAATATGTTGATAATGATTCTTTCCATGTTATCCTAACATCCTTCTTGATGTCTGAATTTCTGAATTAGTGGAGCAGCAAGGGGTGGAGCCATGGGGATGGGGAGAGACATCAAACAAACTGTTCCTTTTACATAACAATCAGACATCTGTATTCTCTTGCCAGATGGCAGGGGGATTCTAGACACATTTGTGCACCTTGTTATGAATCCAGAAGCAGAAAAATTCTGTTACTGCTTGGCATGAGCATACTGATAAAGACAGCTAACCAGCTTTCTAAGTGGATACATGAACGATCACCATAGTAAGGTTCTCTCTGATGTCAGCAGTCCATTTTAATCAGCTGTTTTATCTGTTTCACTTCTGTCAGAGGCTTGTCTGAGGTTTGCATTGAATTCCAGTCAAGACCAATCTTTTCCCTTCATTTAATTTAGAATAATTGGGACGAAGTTCTCTAAGTTTCATGTTATTTCAAAAATAAAAAAAATCATGTGCACACTGAACAAGTGCAAGAACAAAACCTTTAAGGGGAAGTATGTAGTAGAGGTGACACAGGGAAAAAATGTAAAGAAAACATGTCATTTTTTAAGCGAAGAGCTACCATCTGCCAACACTTTTATTAGAGGCGAAGATTATTAATGCAAAGAGAATGTTTAAGATCATATATTTATGGCTTTCTGGAAAATCTTCAGGTGGCTTATCTCATTAAGTCCTTCCTCCCCCAGTTTTCCTGTGGAAGAAAAGTTAACTCTGATTATCTAAACTTTGGTTATAATTACTGAATTTGTAGCTTTGTTTTTAAGGCACGTGTTTGGCTACAACACCCAGGAATTGGCTTGTGGTGCAGCATTGTTGTGTATGAAATGTGTAGGCCAACTGTCTCTTTATGTATTACTTCTTCTGTCATGCAATAGTATTGGTTCAAAGTCCTCAAGATGTGACAGCAATTCTGTTGATATACTACCCTCTCTGCCGCTTAACAATCTCATTGCCAGAGCAGGCTAAGATGATCTTGGGAACAGTATTAATATCATCTGGACTTCTGACATACATTGTCAGACCACCCTCCAAATGCATGGCTAAGAAGAATGGCTGGCCTATGGACACCCTAGAGGCAGGACATGAGTTCCAACAGCTTTCTTCAACAGTCTTACTCTTCCAGTTTTGGACCAGCAGATGACTCTAGGATGCTCTCAAAATCTGCCCACATACTAATCATTGTAGTAATTTGAATGATATTGTGGATATGTGTAGGTTGGCTATCTCTATTCAGAATTGGTTGTAGCTAGTTTATTGTTAAAATTGATAAAAGGCACTGAGATCACCTGGTCCCCTTAACAGTTCTGGATCCAAGAATAGCACTGTATCCTGTGTAGTGCTGTATCCTGTTCCTACCGTGACAAACAAGAAGCCCGCAAGAAGGACACAAGTGCAATAATGTCCTCCCCGCCCCCCCAGCATCATGTATTAGAGGCCCACTGCTTCCTATATTGGAGGCAGCCTATAGCCATCATGCCTCTGCCCTGGTTACGGAGGGACAGAAGAAGCAGGCACAGCTCCATCATGCCTAGGCCATAGGCAGATGAAAGGCCCTTCTTCCATCCCAAATGCTACTGCCTTGAGATAAGAGGGAGAGAAGAAAAGGCAGCATTTGCTGGACTTGATCTCTCCCCACTCTACCATTCCCTTTTCCTTTGTATCATGTCTGAATGAGATTGTAAGCCTGAGGGCAGGGAACAGTGTTATTTATTGTTCTTTTACTTGTAAAGGGTCATGTACACTGATGATGCTATATAAATAAATATATAAATAACAGTGATGATTAGTAAATATTGAGACCTTATCCTACATGGATTTGTCTCATCTCCTTTTAAAACCATTCATCGTGGTTGCAGTCACTCTATCTTGTAGTAGCAAATTCCATTGTTGAACTGTGTGCTATACAAAGATTTCCTCTTGGCTGTTCTGAGCGTCCCAGCATTCATCTTCAAAGTTTGATCCTGGCTTCTGTCATCATGAGAGTAGGATTAAAACTGGGCTGCCATAGTTCTGTGATGTTCAAAGAAAGATAGGATGGCATCTTGTCGTTCCTTTTACATGCTTCTCCTATAGTGAGGAAGTAGGAGTTTTAATAATGTATAAGAATGTAGATGAGTGTGTTGCTTGTGGTAGAGATATAAAATTTCCAGAAATTTTGAAACCATTGGGGGAGGGTAGTTTTAAAAAAGTTTCCCCTGTTTTTCCAGGAAAAATAAAATCCTCCCCCTAAAGGGGAATATTAGGGCCTGTCCCAGATTGAAAGTCACTTTGTTACTGTAGGAATGTAACATGTGCTATGTATAACTTGCTTTGGCATAAAGTTACCATGTTTGCTATAGTAAAAGCACAGCTTACTAAGAAAATAATTATCAATTGATTTTATTTTTATTTTTTAAAGAAAAATAGGCGTAAGAGATCCTGAACTGCAAGGAACATCTGATTTTTTATTTCTTCACTGAAACAACCATAAAAACAGAGAAGAAATTTAAACATTAATGGATTAAAGAAAATTGTTTTATCTCTATAGTGTTAAACAGGTGAAAGTTCTGAAGTAAGGAGGAAATAATGTTTGAAAATATTTTTTAAAAATGGTTGGAAAATATGTTTTTCAAGTGTTGTGAAACCCTGCTGATGATATGGGAGAATCTTGGGACTCATTCTGTGTTTTGAGCAGAAAACAGTATGTTCTGCAGAGGAAACACCTACCTACCTTCCTTCCTTCTTTCCTTCCTTCTTTCCTTCCTTTCTTTCTGGCATGTAAAGTACTAAACAGTATTGTTTTGCTGTTTTCTGTGCAGAATAAAGCTGTAATTGGGGATTTACTCTGTGTAAAAAATCACACATGATTGATTTGTATAAAACTCAGAATTTTCTGTGCAGAAGATGGCATTTTCTGCACAGAAATTGCTATCTCTGCATTGAAATATTATTTTCCATAAAGAAAATACCGTTTCCTGGGCAGAAAATGCTGCTTTCAGGCCAAAACAGCCATGTATGAATTTTGCACAGAATAACTCCCAATTTGTGACTAAGCTTTCGAAAACCATATGATTTTCAAAGACTTTTCACAGCAGGAAAAAGTACTGAAATTACTTGTTGCTACCTTTAAGAAGAACATCCCTATTCTGAAGAGAAACCAGAATATATCATGCAGGTGTTAAGTACTCAATCCCATAAAAAGAACTGAGAAGAAGCAACCTGGACCAGGAATTACAATGATCTGATACTGTACATCAATGCTTCTTAGCCTGCCTGATGTTTGAGGGGGTACCATTTTTTTCCAGTTGCCAAGGATTCATATCATGTTTGTTCCCATTGACCACAGCTGTTGCCTTCTCTCCTGGAAACTCACAGCAGACTGGCAGTGAACAGCTTCTGCACCAGCATCAGTCTGTACATACCACTTTGAGTAGCTCTTCTGTACATAGCCTTACATAAAATCCAACTGCTGCATAGTTTTTAGAAATGATGTGGGTTGAATAAATATAGCAACACTTTGTCTTAAAAAATGTTACTTGTCATTCTAGAACAAAATATACTCCATAATCATTTTTTTTCTTCATTAAAGTGAGGATTCGGGAAAAAAATGTCCAACCCCCCCCTTTCCCCTAATTTTTATGGTTCTGTTTTTAATCTGGGCCTTCACATCTCTGGACTCTGGACATTTTTTTGTTCCGGCATGGCTTTAGAAACAGAGTATTAGATTTATGGAGGATGTTGATTGCATTTGTGGCTATTAAATTCTACCATTTTTTGAGTGATCTCCAGTTGCAGTACATGACCATCATTCTTCTTATCTTATTATCCCTATAGTAACAGCCTTGTGAGGTCAGTTGAGAGAGAGAGAGTGATTGGCCAAGAGTCATCTGTTGACTTTCATGGCTCTGTCAGGTCCTGAACTTGGATCTCTCAACTCCCAATCCAACATTCCAGCCACAGTACTGTAGCAGCTCTGCATATGTTAATAACCCTGATTCAGTTCCCTGCTTAACCATGGAAACCCATTGGGTGACCTTGGGTGCATCACACACTCTCAGCCCCAGAAAGCCCCATGATAGGGTGGCCATAAGTCAGAAATGACTTGAAGGCACACAACAACAACAACTAAATGTGATATCTGTATAGAAACTCCAGTCTCAGAGAAAATTTATCCTTGAATATCAGGCATTAGAAGCCAATAAATGTAACGGATGGCTACTGCCTACATCCTTGCTTGTGAGTTTTCCTAAAGTACTGAGCTATATGGGTTAAGAGTAAAGCTAGGTCTGTCTTAATCCAAATTTTGCTGGTTCATAACTGTCAGGTTCAAGATGAAATACTAAGGTAATATAGTAAGCTATAGCCAACATTATGAATCAGTCTTCATTGTTTTTGAAAAGGAACTTCTCATAGTTGTTGACCCATTTCCAAATCAAATGAAAGGCATTCTTCCGTCAGTAATGCCTGTCTTCTTAGCTGGTCACTGTGTATGATTTTTGGCAGTACGATACCACTAACCTCCATGGGCTATAAATCTCAAAGTTTTACTTACAGAGATGGCTTTTGAGGTTATGCTGTTATATCAGCCTTTGTCAGTTGACTTGCCTATTTGATGGGACTGAATGATTTGTGTGATTGAGTCATTAAAGGGCTACTGCTCAATTAATACGTTACTGCTGCTTGGGGTGGTACTTGGAAGCATTTTCCATGTGATGTGGGTACATATCACAGTGCTAACAATCATAAATATTACTTGCCGGTCTTCCAATCTGCATGGTTGCTTCCCATGCCAGTAGCAATGAATCTATTAAATAATGAAGCAAAAATTGACCACTGTGTTTGACAAAAGAATAGTGGGGTTTGTGTTTTTTGTTAGACAACCATTTGTTATCAGACTGAACATTCAAACAAAAAAAAAATGGAGTGAAAGCTTTACAAATGTGTGTGAATGTGGTCTGCAAGGAGGGATCAAAATGAGTCTTTGGGCATGTTTTCTAGATAAATGTGCAGCTAAGTATTCTTCTTTGCTTTAAAATGTTTAAAAAGCTGAACTGAACTAAGCTTTTTTTTTGCATATGCGTTTTTGTATGTGAAAAATTGAACTTCGTAAGTTATCTTAATTCCTTTTTGTATTCCCGAAGATATTGCAGATCTAGAAATTTTTGAAGCTGATGTGATATGGATATGTAACACGATTTTGAGATATTGGTTGGGTGTTCAACCGTTGATCTGCATTTAAACCCCCAAACAGCCACAAAATCTTTCTTTGCTGATTTATATACAACAACATATGCATTTCCTATTTTTTAAGAACAAACAAACCAGACCTAAGTTCCATATCTAAAGTTTGCCCCAGGTCTTAGTATCATGTTAGATATTTCAACAAAATAATCAATGTTCTGACTGTGCACCTCAGTGCTGTCTTAGTATGTTGGTGGCTTTTACAGCCATCAGGGTTTTTTCGCATATAGCTCCATCAGTTAAAATAATGGCTTTTCTCCCTGTGTAAAAGTGTAATAAGCATACCGTTTGTCTTTTAAAATACAATTGTCAAATTTTAAGGGGTAAATATATTTTGAGTATTTGCCCTGGAGGTCTGTAAGAGTCTGGAATCTGTTAGAAATAAGACCTTTTATCCATGTGAACAGTTACCTGAGGGGTAGTATAAAATGTAATACGTTATGTGTGTGTACGTTGTTTTAAAAAATGGTATAAGAACTATTAAATGCATACAATTTGAGTTCTGCTCTAACTTTTAACCCTTTCATATGCATGCTTGCATATGTGTGTGTGAGAACACAGATCTTGGTGAAGTTCTCAAGGATTACATCTTAAAAGGCCACAATTCTGCAAGTTGCTTCTTTGGAAGCTTCTTGTTGTTTGGTGTTTGAGCATTTAAGTAGCTTTTATGCTGATGCCATGTGTGTGGTACTTGCTCTCTGCTGCATTTGGGAACCATGTGGACAAAAGAATGAGATGCACATGATTTCCAAGGCTAAACTTCTCTGTAGAGAATAATGTAGATTGTATGAGTTGCACCGTACTTTGAGATGCGATCCATACCTCTCTCATCACCATCATGGGGCACGGAGAGGGGAGGGTTTAGTTTAGCAGTGGGGTACATGTGGCTTTCCCACATAATGCTGAATTGCAGTTTCCATGAATGTTAGTCATCATGGCAAATTATGAGAAATCGTGGGAGCAACCATCCAATAACATCCCCATCCCTGCTGTAGATTCATGCCCCCCCCATTCCTCAAATGTAATCAATCTTTATTCCATGCTGATAAAAACTTCGTAGAGCTTTGTGAGTATAGCTTGTGTGGGGTATGTGTATGTGTTTATGTCTGTCTGTCTGTTTTTGGGAACCTCAGTTATAAAGTAACAATGAGTAGGTTATTAGATACATTTCTAGCATAAGTTCTTCTACATCATCTGTACAATCAGAGCTAGAAACAGGAACCCTCTCATAGAGATCTCTTAGAGATGGCAGTATCCTGTTTTTCAGTTTGAAGAGTTCTGTCTAGAATTTCTAATGCATGATTAATAGCTTTTAGCTCAGGGATAAGTGCAAATTGCAGAACTCGGTGACATAGGCCCTTTCCGCAGCTTACCTTTTTGTGGAGTTGGGGTGTGGGGATCGCATGAACAGCCTCCAGCAAGAGGCTCTCGTGTCCCCGCTGCTTCAGCTCCACATGAGCTGCCTGCTCCTGAGCAGGCAGTGCGAGAGCCCCACCTCTTCCTTCCTCAGTGCAGCCTGGGAGTTTCCCAGGCTGTGCTGGGGCAGGAAGCGTGACCGCCGCGGCTCCAGAGGCTCCACACGCATGGCGAGTGCACACAGGGCCCTGGAGCAATGCGCGATTGTGCACCATTTTCGGCTGAAAGCCAAAAGCCGAAAACGAAAAAGTGCGTGAGCGGTGCCTGCTGTACCCTGGAGCGTCATATGATTGTGAGTGCATTGTGCAGATCGCTCCTCACAATAGTACAACGCTCCAGGCGCCGTTTTGCTTGGCAAATGCCTTGCGAAAAGGGCCATACTGTTGATCTATGACAGAGGAGATCCAGATTCAAACTTATACTTAATCATGAAGCTCATTCCTGACCTTTCCCTTAGTCAAGGCTCAAAAAGGGCATGGATGGATAGACCGTGTATATATTTCTGGCCTGTCCTTTATCAGAAGATTTCTGGATGGTGTATAAATGCAAACAGGTTAAAACAATTTAGAAACTATAAAAAATAAATAGACTAAAAATATTTATTATATACATTAACAAGGCAAAACAGGTTTATAAGATTAACGCAGTTTAAAATCATGTCCATTAACAGCTGAAGTAAATCAGTGATGCCCCAGGGCTTTAATAAACAGTAGTGTTTTTACTTGATACCTAAATGAAACTCATGTTGGCACCAGTTGGGCTTCCAAGGGGAGGATATTCCACAAATGGCTACCTTAAAGTACAGGTGGAAATTAGATGTAAATAAATGAGCACCCAATAAAATTATACAAACAAACAAGACCTGCTGATCACACAACTGTTGCATGTTACTTTTTCAAGGGGATTTACACGTGGGAATCACTTGCAAGAGCATGTGAGGATATACCTATCAACACAAGTTCCTAATAGGTGCCATTTCAGTTCTTTTTTTTTTAATGTGCCAGGTGCCTGAAGGCATATGGAAACTTGCTGCTGCTATTGTCCATACCAGCCATGGGGCTGAGTAGATAAATACAACATGAATTAGTACCTCTAGAATACCTCTTCCATAATATCATAGCATGATAATCCTGGATTGGATTTCTGAGGGCTAAAGATGCAATCTAGGGAACCTTGCATTTATACCTTGAGGGCCTCTTGAATAAATGGAATGGTGGACCAAGGAAGAGATCTAGACCAAGATAGGAAATTGAATACAAAGAGCTAACACATCCATGCTGACATCCTTGGATGGAAAGGGGCTACTAGGACCAAAGGTAGTTTACTTTAGTTGCATTGTAATTAAGATATTTGGAAATTTGCACAGCTGTGATCCATATAGTGTAGTGTAGAAACAGGAATGTGACTTCTAAGGTCCTTGGTTTCAGTTTATTTTTCTTTGAAGTAAGGGCCATCCTGTCAGAAAGGCAATCTGTACAGATTCCATTGATTAGTGAAAAGCAGTTCAAAGTTTGGTGCACTTTGTTTTCCTGTCTTGCAGCTCCCTCAGAGGTCTTTTTTTCCTCCCTGCCCACTGTCAGTACTGACCAGCTTTGGACTCATAACCTTGATTTTGTAAACCTGGGTCTCTCTTCCCTGCTGAGCCACTGTCAGGCAAACAGAGCATAATTGAAGTTGAAGCTAAATAAACCTGTTGAATAGTATTGTCATTACGTCCTGGCCAGTTCTGGAACATCTCTAAGAATGAACAAATTTGTTGCTCCCTTTTTCCTCCTGATCTCTGCCAGTCAGTCTTGACTTCTTATCTTTTGGTGGTCATCTACAGGACTCTTTCAGTAATGGACTGTCTCTAGCTTTAGGTCCAGCTCTTCAGTCCTCATTGAGACATCTCCTACCTATCTGATATCTTAATCTGAGCTGTTTGCAGTTTCATGTGGAATCCTTGTGCCTAAGTCCATGCTAGGGACTGATTCTGATACTGCATTTGAGTTCTTAGTAGTGTATTGATCTACATTATATATCTGTATTGGTCTATATTATGAGTGTGTGGATAATACCCTGGCAGGTGAGGAGATACTTATACTCTAATGATAATTTCACAGACCCAACACTGAGTGTGTGTGTGTGATTTTGATCGCTAAAAATTCATCTTCTGTCTTCACACTGTCCTTGATCAGTCATGTGCTAGTTTTGAAGGTCCGTATGAATTCCTCATGAGAAACAGGCCCATTGCATATCTGTTTTCTATATTGATGGGATAATTTCACAATTGGTGTTGAGGCTTCTTGTGCTTGTTGTTCTGGAGGATCTCAACATTGAAGTTGCCTTGTCTGAAAGTGCAGAAGACTTAATGCCCCTCCCCAAACAACCATGGGGCTGCCTCATCATCAGCACACTATGTTTGGCATTTGAACTGGACAGTCCATCTGGATGTGAGAATAATTTAGTTTTTATTATTTATTTATTTTCCATTTTGTCATTTTATTGTTTGCTTGATTGACAATAGTATACTTTGTACTGATTGTATACCTTTTGTTGTTGGCCATCCCATGAGCTGCCATGAGCAAGAGAGCTTGTGAAGTAAATTTACCAAATAAGTATAAATACTAGATTCATCTCTTATTCATTACTTCTTCTTCAGTATCTCAAATATCACAGAAATACAAGTTTAGCAGACTTTAGCTTTATATGGTGTAGTTAGCTTGTCAAGACTTTTAACAATTATTGTGTTTTCTCTTTGATAATTGCTGAAAAATGTAGGCACCCTGAATGTAGTGGAAGTTCTCCATTCTTCTCTTCAGAGTATGAAACAATTCTATTTTTTTAAAAATCTGTTGGAAGAATCCAAACCTCATCTTCCTGTCTAATTTTAGGTGTTTGAACAATTTTGCCTGCTAGTGCAGTTTTGGTCTGTGGAACTGTGCTGACTATAGAAATGAGATTAAAGGATATGGCCAGTTGCACCTGTCTCATTAAAAGGGACAAAAATGCTGTTAAGAGTCCTATAATGATGGAAAAGGGAACTTTTCTACCTGACCCTTCCCTTATGATTCTGTCCATTCATTTTTGTTCAATATCCACGGGCAGTGGATTCTATTAACTTAATCATGTACTATGCAGTAATGAAACAGAGTGGCTTAAAAACCAGTTGTTTGTTCCAACTAGAGTAGACCCATTAAATAAATAGTCAGTACTTACACTGACTCCATCTTTTCAATGTGTCTCCTATGACTGAGAGTGACAGCTTAATATTAGCACCCGTATGATATTTCATGTGTATAAGCAATACATATAGCAAGTCAAAGGATTTTATCTCCATATTTGTATATCTTTATATTCTGCTCGCTGTGTGTGCAGTATTGTGACAGAATTATTAGTTATATATACAATACAATACAGTATTGTGCACTTGCGTGTGTGAGAAAGTGTGTGAGTGTATAAAACCCCGCAAGTACATCCTAAGATATACAATCCATTTGCTGTTTGTTTCTTGCCTGTGTTTCTGAGCTGCAGATTATTCCTACCCATAAGTATCTTTTTCCCCCTTTGCTATATTATATTCCTACTGTTTTGAAAAAAAACAACAACCCTCATTTCATATACATTTGGCCACAGCTGTGCATTTTAGATGTCTCCATTGAACTGTCCACTTACGATAGTGAAGCCTAAGGCTGCATTCACCCATCTGGCTCAGGGAGGTGAAGAATCAGATCTGGCTGTGTTCTATATGAGTGAGGAATTCAGCCTTGGGGAAGGGCAGGAAGGCACTTCTCTGCCAGAAGGAGCTGCTTTGTTAGTAAGGCAGATGGCATTTGTGCTCAGGTTTATGTAGGTATGAGGATGAGGTCAGGCTTCTCATCTCATGCTAGTTAACAGGGAATCAGCTGACTTGCTCATTTTCCCAGAACCCAAACATTAAAGACTCTTTGCCTTCCAGGTCACCACCCCAGAAGTCCTACATGTGGCGCACTGGCAATCAATTTATACAGTGGACAGCAACTCACTTGTTGTCCCACCAGGAAAGGACAAGAAATACTCTATTTCAATAGACAAAATAATTCTGTAGAATAAAGTCTAGATGTTTAATATGTGATCATTAATATAGTAAATATATGTGGAATAGCTTTTGAGAACTATGAAGACATCTCATAAAGGTATGAATTAACAGTGCACTCAGAAGTAAACCCATTGAGATTTACTACTAGGCAAATGTGCTTAGGATCGCAGCCTGAATCTATTAATTAGAGAATAGTGTTCTATTTTTATGGTGGCTCTGGACACTGTACGGTTATAGTTGATGGTAACCTCTCTGTCTATCTCTCTCTCTCTCTGATAGCCTTTTTGTTATGCTTGTTCATGCATACTGTAGTTCTGCCATATGATCCTGCCATCATGTAAAAACTTGTGGTCTCCGTTTTGCCTTTTACCCAGCTGGACAACAAGAATAGCAGTTAGTGGTTGTAAATTGTGATCTCTCATTCTCTCCCTTGCTTAGGTCTATGTTCAGGTGATAGGTAAAAGACAAAGGGCTGTGTATACTGATCTGTGTCCAAATTTCCTTGTATTGGGAAGGAGTACCTCCTATCCTAATGATTTGCTTAAGTTCTCTTCTGCATGGATCTTAAAATTTAGCATTGTAGCATTCACAAGATGCATTACTGCTATCTGTTGGAAATGTTCTGCTGAACAACACTGCCAGGTTTGTTCTGGTTCATAAAGTTCAATTTCTCTTTCTTCTCCTAGGAAATTTGTGGAATTTTAAGTTTAAAATAAATGTATGCTTTTTTGTTCCAAAAGCACCTTTTAAAAATGCCACCCCCCCAAAAAAAAACTTATGTACCTTAGTTTTGTTGTTAGACCAGCAGAAATAGACACTTTGCCACCTGTTTCCTACCCCTTGGTTTCTCACCCCAGCATCATTTCCCTCCTCTGTTCTTAGGAGCTCTTTGTCTTCCATCACCAACCCACTCACGTGGGTATACTTTCTCTTTTCCCTGTTCTATCTTGCTGTTCTTTCTCTCCCTCCACCTGGTATTGGTTCAGCCATTCTCTCTGCTTGCACTCATAAAATCATAGAATCATAGAGCTGGAAGGGGCCAAATCCAGCACTTGGATTTTGCTTCCGTGCTGTAAGAAGAAACATGCTCCAAAACCACCTGGGCTCAAATTCTTGGGCAGAGGAGGATAAGGTAGTGGGCCATTAATCATGTCCACAATGCCCAGATTCGGATTCTTCCATATTTTGATAAAAAAATATTGCTGCTCTCTCTTATAACTTTCTAAACCAGTAACTAATAGAGACAAAATTTGAAACAGGTTCTGAACAACCCCATGTTGCAATGTTGTGTAGTGGTACCAGCAAACTTTGTACTGTGTGCTGGAAATCTGTATTTAGTATATGCTATACATATAATGTGTGCTTTATTTAGTATATGCTATACAGTGAGGAAAAGACAGTTTATACTCTAACCACACCCAATATGTGTTTGTCCTCTGACAACTGCCAATGTAATGTGTTGTACATGTCCTACGACATACCAGTGGAGTCTCATTTATGGTGTCTTATGTTTAAAATTAGTCTGAAAGAGGTTCTAGTATTTAAATAATGCTTCTTATTGTTTATATTTGATATTATTGAGGAAGTAGTTTCAAGGCTGTTTTCCAGTGAAGAAAATAAAAGATCATAGAGAAGCTGCTACGTGACCTATTCCTAAGCCAGCACGTTAGTGGTTGGGTGTTACAGGTTTTAGTTCAAAGAAGTCTTGAATCACAGTTATGTACTAGATGGATGTTGGACTTTAAAAAAAGAAAGAAAAGAAGATAGCTCATTTGATTGATGATGTTTTTCTACAGTTGTGACATTTAAAATTGATTTCAGGGGTGGTAATTATTATAATAGTTGCTTGTTTTATTATGGCTAGCTAAAGAATACTGATGTTTTGTAGACATATTTTGCATCTGAAGGGAAGGGGGATCCATTTTGAGTTATGCAATGTGCATGGCCTTGTTTTCAAGAACGATGATATTGTTTACTTCCAACCGGAACAGCAACCTGGGTTTCGTATACATTATGGTAGAACTGGATGTTAAAAGCAGCTGCAGAGATGCCAGTGATGAAACCATCTCTGTGTCTACCCTCTGCCCTCCCTTATTTCTGCTGTGATGCTATGTCTTGAAATAAGAGTGTGATGTAAGATGTTTTGGTGTTACCCAAGTGATTCCTATATGCATACTACTGTATTAGAATCATAAAGTTAAAAAGCACTTCAGAAAGGATTTTGTCCCACTCTCCCACTGAAGAATGCCAATGAAGGAAATTCACAAGTACAGAAACCCTAGTAGGTGAGCGTCCGACCACTGCCTATGGAATTCTGTTGAAGGAGAGCCAACTACCTTGTTAAAGTGGTCTGTCTGACTACAAGCAACTTGTACTGCTAGGAAATTCTTCTTAGGTTCAATTCAAATCCTCTCTTTCTTGTCGTTAGTACCTTAGTTCAGAGTCTAACTCTCAGAGGCAGCAGCAAAGAAATTAGCTCTGCAAAAAATTAGTAACCACTGAGAAGAAAACTGTTTAATTATGGTATAAATTTATACAAATGAATACGTTATATAATATGTTAGTTTCTGTGAAAGGTTGAAAAGTTTGTCATCCAAAGCCTATAGATGGAATCATGTCCAAAGTCAGCATAGCAGTTACTTGCTGCTACAGAAATTTTTACAGGTTTTAGTGGGTCTACAGTTAAGTTGAGTTATTTTTGTACAGGAGAGTAGAATTTTCTACAAAGTGACAGGATGTGATAGGTCTATTAAAGAACATTCTGTTTCCCCTCATAGGCTTGTGGGTATAGACCAATGGAATAGTGGCAAGGCATATGCTAAACTGTTATTAAGAACATCTAGCAGAAGAGTATAAAAAGGCTATTCCTCTAAACCGATTCAGGCAGTAGGAAGAGAAGTGCCTGAGGAAGAAGAAGGTAGCAGCAACAGCAAACCTAAATGAAAAGGAAGGAAGAAGAAGAAGTAGAACTGGAGGTTCTTGGGGAGGAAGAATCCAGGGTCAGTTCTGTAGGGCTGGATTGTCAGTGGAAAGATGGTTGAGTTCATGAAAATTAGGGACTTCAAGAGGAGGCAATTAAGAGTCTCCACAATTACAAAAATAATATTTTCATGTGATAGCAGATGGGTTGGCTGGCAGAATACAAATATTTCAGTCCTTAAGAGAGGGTAGTTAGGTTGATAATACGATATAGGATCATAAGGTTGTTCCAGCATGGAAAGTACCACACAGGACATCTAGTCCAATCCCCTGCTAGTGCAGGAATTCACAGCAAAAGCATCCCTGAGAAATAGCCCTCTAACCTCTGACTAAATGCCGGCAATAAAGAAGAGTTCACCTCCTTTTGCACTGGCAACAACTCTTAACATCGGAAAGTTCTTCCTAATATTTAATCAAAATCTTCTTTCTTGTAATTTGAATCAATTCATTTGTTTTTTGGTGTGGAAGAGAACAAGCTTATTCTATCTTCCACACTGCAGCCCTTGAGATAGTGAAAGATAGCTATCATAACCGCTCTCAGTCTCTTTCAAGATAAACACATCCAGTTCTCCCAACAATTCCTCATAATGATTGGTTTCCAGATCCTTTACCATCTAGGTCACTCTCCTCTGGACTTGTTGCTGCTCCTTAGTGTCCATCTTAGATTGTGGGGTTTGGAAGCGAATACAGCACTCTTGGTGAAGTCTGGCCGAAATGAAAGTTTGACTTCCTTTAATCTGATCAAGCCAGATACCACCAGTTCTGTATTTGTGTATCTGTAATGAAGTGTCTTTCATTTATCTCTGTTGAAATTATTTGTATTTGTTTTGGCCCTGTTGTGCATTCTGTTAAGGTCATTTTGAGTCCTGATTCTGTATTTATGCATGAGCTACCTCTCCTAGTTTGGTGCTGTTCACAAATTTGGTGTCTGTGCCTTGAATTTGTTCATCCAAGTTATTTTTGTTGATGTTAAACAACACTGGGCCAGGGCAGAATGCTGCAGAGTCCCACATGTTCCTTTGCTCCAGGATGAAAATTAACACATGGTGAGCATTTGGGCTTAGTTCATCATCTAGCTACAAATCCACCTAACAATAGCCTTCTCTGGCTTATATTTTACCACTTTCTCTGCAGGAATATCTTGGGACCTTATCAGAAGCCTTACTGAAACAAGATGCGCAACATCTGTACAGTTTCGCTAATCTACCAAGTTTGTAACACTGTGAACAAAAGAGAAAGAGAGAGTCATAAAATTAGTCTGGCATGACTTGTTTTTGCAAAAAGCATTGACTAGAAATTGTTTTCTAAGTGCTTGCAAGCCCACTATTTAATGCTTTGTTCTAGAACATCTACTGGTATTGATGTTAAAGTGAAGGGGTTTTATGTACTCCGTCCTGTTTTCTTCCCTGTTTGAAGATGGGGAAAACGTTTACCTGCATCTGCAGCTTTGTTCCCGGTTCTGTAAATATTCTCAAAGGCTGTGAACAGAGCTTCTTAGATTACAACTGCAATTTTCCATAGTACCAGTTTCCTTAGTACCCTGGATGTGATTGGTCTTGCCCTGGAAACTTGAATGTTTTTAAGTAGCTGGATGTTTATATATCACTTCTTTACCTGTTCTGGGCAGTAGCCCCTCATTACATCATATATTCTGTTTTTCTCTGGGTTGAATACTGTTTTTGCTTTGAGAGAAGATAGACACAAAGTAGGTGTTGAGATGTTCCACAGTCTCATAGAATCATAGAGTTGGAAGAGACCACAGGGGCCATCCAGCCCAACCCCCTGCTATGCAGGAACACCCATCAAAGCATTCCCAACAGATGACCATCCAGCCTCTCCTTAAAAACCTCCAAAGAACGAGACTCCACCACACTCCGAGGCAGCATATTCCACTGCCGGACAGCTCTGACCATCAGGAAGTTCTTCCTGAGGTTCAGGCGGAATCTCCTTTCTTGCAGCTTGAATCCATTGCTCCTTGTCCTAGTCTCTGGAGCAGTGGAAAGCAAGCTCGCTCCCTCCTTGACATGGCATCCCTTCAAATATTTAAACATGGCTATCATGTCCTCTCTTAACCTTCTCTTCTGCAGACTAAACATACCTAGCTCCCTAAGCTGCTCCTCATAGGGCGTGGCTTCCAGACCCTTCACCATTTTGGTCGCCCTCCTCTGGACACATTCCAGCTTGTCAATATCCTTCTTGAATTGAGGTGCCCAGAATTGGACACAGTATTCCAGATGGGTGGGTCTCTCTGTCACCCACTAATATTTTGCCATGTTATCCATGCAGCAGACCTCCATGCTTCTTTGTTCTTCCTCTTGCTCTGAGCATAGCTGAAAAAAAAAACTTTTTGGTTAGTTTTAGTCTTTTGTAAACTTGAGCTCATTCAGATCTCATATCATCCAAAAGCTCCATATGCATCCAACTTGATTTATTTTGATACCCCGATATTTCTTTCTTGCTGGAATAGTTTACAGTTGTGCCTTCAGTAAGTCACCTGTAAGAAAGTCTTATCGCAAACTCCGTTTTGTTTGAGTATTTCTGACTATGAGATCTCACCAGGCATTTCTTTAAACTTATTGAAATTTGCCTTCTTAAAGGGCAGAATGCATATCCAGCTATCCTTGGTTTTCTACGACATAACGAATCCCACAAAGGTGTGGTCAGGTCCACCCAAGGTTTGCATTACTTTATCAGTACTAATGTGAAGTCAGGAGTCACCCCTCCTGTCAGCTCTCTGATTGCAGAACTTTGCATTTGTCTTTTCTGATTTTTTTTTTTAAAATATGAACCAGTTCCCAGTCTCTCTCTATTTTTTTTTTAAATGTTGACCCAGTTCGTTGACATGTTAAGGTCATCTTGAATCCTGTTTCTGTCTTGTAAAGTATTAGATACCTGTCCCAGATTGGTGTCACCTGCAGATTTGGTAAGAATCCTTTCCAATCCCTTATCTAAATCTGTTATAAAGTTATTGAAATCGCAATAGGACAGAACTTTGTGCCATTTTACTTGTTACTTTCTCCAGGATGACAAGAACCCTTTAATGAACAGTTCTTCAGAACAATCTATTGATCAGCCACTATTTAACTTGACACTAAGACCGTCTATCTTGGAGTGAGCATAAGATAGATTGGGGTTTATTAGCAGGTGTTGGCGTATTTTTCACTTGATTGGCAAAGGTTTCTGGTTCTCAGTGCTTTAACAGTAGCAACAACTATCCCTCCCACCATTAGATGGTTCCAGTCAAGAAGCTTAGGGAAAACTAATCAGGTTTTGTTTGTGAAAGAGCTGTGAGCTCAGTTCTGGTACTGAAAACAAATTTGAGGGCTAATCATGTGTTCAGACAGACTTTGGACTTCAGTTGTAAGCATATACCCCCACCCCATTTTGCACCTGTGTCTTTTTGATGGATCTTGATATTCTGGCAAACAAACAAGCATCATAGATCTGTCAAAGTGGAAGTATCCTCACATCTGGTCTACTTGCATTTTTAAGATTGCCAATAAAACGTTTGATTTCTGTAAGCTTACATAATGGAGGAATTTATGAAACGTCATTAATTTAGAAGGTTTGTTGACCAGTGTCAAGAAAAATTGCAACTTCTGTTTTAAATGCCTTCTCAGAAGAAATAATAGTTCCTTATGCCTGTTTCTCTACTTGCGCAGGCATGGTACGCTCAATAAGCGTGCACTCATCCCAAGCATCAAACTTTAAATTGCATTTTCTGTTACTTATGTGCAATGGTGTGGCAGTTGTTCATTGTGATCCTGTGTTTTTATTAGGATCATATAAATAGAGAATTGTACTGCTGTTTTTTGTGATACATATAACTTTGCCTTATTTAAGAAGTGGTTGCCGATTTGAGGAATGTGTGATAAGAAGTCTTTAAAGTTAAGATATTTTTTTAAAAAAATCATAATAACCTAATATTATGGGTTTAAAACTTTTGTTGTTGTTGTTGCCTTGCACTATTTTTATCTTTTTCTGCCCTCTGACGTGGCAGTCTGCTTAACATTTTTGAGAGCCACACTTCAATCAGATTAAGTTTAAGGAAACGAGCAGCTATCAGTTTGGCACATTTCCTCTACTTCTGTTTCTTATTTAGTTACAAGACAGTTGCAGACAAAAATACGCTAAAACACATTTTGCTTAAATTATAGAATGAGTGCATCAAGTTGTCTTCCATTTTTGTGCTAGCAGGCTTTGAGATATGTATGTGTGTCTGTGTACGTATATGTGTATGTATGCACAAAACACATAACATCAGTATTTGCAAATTAAAAGAAGAATATCTGGAGATTCCTTTTAGTATGTCTATAGTTCACAACAAATTTTCATTGTCAAAGGGTAATATAAAATTTGGATGGGGCACACATACTCACACTGTTAACAGAATAATTTACTTATTTAAAACAGAGATCTTTAATAGTGTAACACATGATCTAAAGAGCTTGCACCTAGTATGTAGTCTACATTTTCCCCCAAGAGTATGTTCATGTACTGTTTCATTATAGCAATAAACTAAATATATACAGCAAAGAGCTTTTTATAACTATAACCTGGTCTTGACATTACTTAAATTACCTGAGAACAGGTAATTCAGTTATGACCAGAGGTGAAAAGAGGATCTATCAAGTTCTGTCATCATTCTACATATATGGTAGTGATACTGCATTGAGTATAGTTTTTGATTTTCGAAAATGCCAATGAGAATGCTCTCCCTCATTTCAGGAATGACAAAGGATGTTCTCAATTGATATGAATAAGTGGGTCTTGAACAGGTGTAATCACAACATCACACGTTATGTTTATCACTTTTTCCTCTTGAACACAGAAGAGGGAAAATGTCATCACTGATGAGCCCCTGAAAGGAAGCATCTCACAGCACCTGTCACATTAGGGCATTACAGTCTCCAGTACAGTTGCCAAGAACATGTATGATGATAAAATCTGGCTTCTATGAACACGTCTTGCCCCTCTGGAACACTCTAGTAGTATATTCTACCACTATAAACTTAGTTGAAGTGAGTGAAACTCACAAACAGAATATATCAGTATAGTGTCCTCTTAAGAAAGACTGGTTATGGAGTCATAGAATAGAGCCATAGACTAATAGAGTTGGAAGAGGACTCATGGGCCATCTAGGGGCCTGGATGGGTTAGAAGGATCCTTGTGGGCCAAACCCCTGCTCAATGCAGGATCTCCAGCTAACGCATCACCAGCAGCCTTTTTTTTAAGAGTTCCAGAGAAAGGGGCTCCACCATCTCTCTAGGCAATTGATTCCACTGCTGAACTACTCTTACTGTCAAGAAGTTCCTTCTTATGTTAAGTTGAAATCTACCCTCCTATAATTTCAGACCATTAGACCTTGTACTAACCTCTGGGTCAGGAGAAAATAAGCCACCCTTTTCCTCTCTGTGATAGCCCTTCAGGTGTTTAAATAGTGCAATCATGTTACCCTTCTGTCTTCTCTTCACCAAGCTGAACATGCCCAGCTCCTTCAACTTCTCATATGTTTTGTTCTCCGTATCTCTTATCATCCTTCTTGCCCTTCTCAGAACCTGCTCCAACTTGTCTATATCCTTGTTAAAATCAGGCACCAGAACTGAATGTCATACTCCAGTTGAGGTCTGACCAGTACAGAATATAGCGGAAGTGCTAATTTCCTCAACTTAGAAACTGTGCTTTCAGTAATGCAGGATAAAATAGCATTTCCCTTTTTTGTTGCAGCATCACACATTCAATTTATGATCAATAATAATCTCAAGGTCCTTTTAGAATGGCCATGTATTTTTGCTTGGCCATGGTATTCCCCATCCGCTAGCAGTGCGTTTGGTTTTTGTGGCTTAAATGTAGAATTTTGCATTTGTCTCTGTTGAATTTCATTTTATTAATTTCTGTCCAATTTTCTTATCTAGGGCCTTTCAAATTCTGTTCCTTTCTTCCAATGTGTTAGCCATCCCTCCCAGTTTTGTGTCATCTGCAAACTTGATAGGGATTCCTTCCACGTTAATAAATAAATTATTTATTAAAATGTTGAAGAGTAATGGCCCTAGGACAGAATCCTGAGGCACTTCACTGGAGACCTCCTTCTAGTCTGAAGCATAGCCATTGATTATGACTCTTTGAGCATGGTTTTCCAACCAAGGCCCTTTTCGCACCTTACCCTTTTGCAGAGCTGAGGTGTGGGGCTAGTGTGAGAAACCTGAGGAGGAAGGCTCTCACGTCCCTGCTGCTTCGGCTCCGCAGCTGCTTCTTGGTTGCACGAGCGCCCCGCCTCTTCCTTCTGTAGTGCAGCCTGGGACCTTTCTCAGCCTGCACTGCACAGGAAGTGCGACTGGCCCGGCTCCCAAAGCTCCGCATGCCAGGTAAGTGCACACGGGGCCCCGGAGCGATGCGCGACCACGCAGAATTTTCAGCTTTAAGCTGAAAATGAAAAAAATGCGTGCGTGGTCTGCATTAGGCCCTTGAGCATCGCGCAAATGTGAGTGTGTCATGTGGACTGCTTCTCATATTTACACAATACTCAAGGGGCCCTTTTGCTTTGGAAATGCCATGCGAAAAGGGTCCAAGTATGGATCCCTCTGACAATGTTTCCATCTATTCCACATTTAACCAGTTTGGTGTCAAACTGTTGTTTTTGGAAAAAGACTATGTAACAGTCCAACTTTTCTAAGTATTCTTCCCTTTGAAAAAGGTTGTTTGTTTTTAATGAAAAATACACTGATGTCTGGGTTGAGTGAATTAGAGTACTGTAAGCAATCTATATTATTGAACTAATTTAGAAAATTCAACTATGTTGTACAATATTTGTTAAAACAGTCATCAAAATTGTTTGTTTGTTTGTTTTTTTCTTACACCATGCTTGCTTGATATTTGTGTCATTACATATATTTGCCAACTACTCCTGCATGGTCAGGGAATAAACTCCTCTGGAGGCCAGATGACTAGAGGACTTGGCAGAAATACTGTGACTGGGGAGCTGCTCTTCATTGGCAGTGTGGCTCAATTGTACCATCACATAGACTATTCTCTGTGTGACAGATCTGGCTCATGTTTTAGCTAATATAGATAGAGGCCAAACATGAACATCAGGATCCCTTTTAGGGTATGTAGTGGGTCACTATTTAAAATGCCACCCAAAGTAATAGGGGTGGAACTAGAGATTTTATAAAAAATCATTTACTGAATGAATATAGTAAAATAGTAAATGGGTAAATATTAAAGACTTTCCAGAAAGAGAGAGTGGGTTAAAGTTGGATTGTTATCTGCATTGGCTTGGTAACATTTCAGCTGTAAAGCACAAAGAAGAGAAGTTAGATATTGAAGTTCGGGAAGTCGATAGAATGAATTACATTTAATTTTTTAAAAAAGAATCAGTCCTTACTTTTTTTCTGTCCAGATTTTAGAGAAGGGAATAATGCAGAGGTGCACACTCAACAAGGAGATGGACTTGTTTTAGAAACAGCTGGATGGCATGAAGAAGTGTAGGAAAGGAGGAACAAAACTTCAGTTAGGCTTTCTGGGAAGAACTTCAGGGAAGACATGTTGCAGTCTTAAGGGAGGAGCGGAAGCTCTTTAACTTTACAAGTTTATATAGAAGTGTGCTTACATATTGAAAGGGGAGGTCTTCCAGGAGAGGCAGTAAGATTTGGTTAATCAGTAGTACAGTGAGGCTGAAGATTGGAAGAATGATTTGGCTGAACAGTCTGTGTGGTGTGGAAATTTTGCAGCTAGGCATCCATCAAGAAACTCATCAGTATAGTGGCAGACAGTTGGGGCCCTTTTCACATTACCCAATAGAGTGAGATAACTCCACTTTAACTACCGTGGCTGTCCCCTATGTAATCCTGGGTTTTGTAGTTTGGTGGGGCATTCGAGCTGTCTGGCTGAGAATAATAAATACTCTTCCTTCAACTGTGAAATGCAAGATTACATCAGATGAAAGCAAGGGAGTTAAAGTAGAATCATTACATAAATGTGTAGTGTGAAACGGCCCTTCCATTCCAGCAACACTATACAGCAGACAAAAAATTTTAAAATTGATGTGCTCATTGTCCAACATATCCTAACCTCTGATCTCCAGAACTCTGAAGGCATTTGCTTGAAATGTGGTCATAATTGTCCATGATAAGGATGGTGAACCACAGATGATGTGTAGTCAAGAAGCATGAGGAGTTCATAAACTAAAAGGTTCCTCATTTTACGAAGGGCAGGGTGATTTCCAGTGGCAGCCAGATATGTGTGTGCACTCTGGTGGGTCACTTTTTTTTTTAAAGTGAGGTAAACATCTGATTGTGGTTCTTCTATAAATCTGTCTCTTGTTTTTAATGAAGACTGGATAGGTTCTCATATTCCCCGCCCCCTTTTTGTACTTCTAATTGAGCCCACTGTAATGACATTTGTGTAATAATGACTTGTCCAACAGCTTTTATTGATCGCATTTGATTAAAATACAGAGCATTTTCCTCAGGAAAAAAAAAGAATTAGGCAATCAAAGCAATTTGCTTTAATTTTGTCTTAATTTAAGTATAATAAAAGTAGGAAGTGTAATGTCATCGGAGCCCATTTATGGCCTATGAAATAATTGCATTGATAAGCACAGCGTGATGCTGGAAACACAAGAGATACAAGAAAAGTTTTTAGAAGTCTGATTCTGTATTCTAAATGCATTGGGCTTGTTTGTTGGTTTCATTCCCCCCCCTAGAATGTAAGACATTTGCCTTTTAAAAGTCATCTGCCTTTTAAAATGTAATTGCCCATCTCTGCTTCAGAATCCCTATAAAAAGATTCAACAGGCTATCTCTTGAACTTTTATCATTAGTTGTGTTGTTCTTTTAATAGGAAGTCTGACTTAAAATAGTCTCATCTGGTTCAGCTAAACTCTTTGCATTACTTGGCAGTGTTTTTCTTTGTGCCTGGTTCTCAGAGATGGTTAAAACTCCAACAGCATGATGCAGATCATGCAAATCACCCTTATGCTGCTGGTGTACAGTGGCCTGATTGAGCGGCAGTATGCATGCCTCGTGGGCCGACCACATGAAAAGAGTAATTTAAAGACCAGATGAGCTAAAGCTGGGCTAAGTTAGGACGATGTGTGAGCTTCAAAGGTTATGGAATAGCATCCTTATTTAAAATAAAACTCAATTTATTAATAACACCTGAACTGAGTTATTACTCAGGGAGGAAGCGGAGAGGTACATGATCTTAAATGCATACCATACTTAACACAGAGGGACTGAAGACTATTTTGGATTTGTATATGTGTGCCCTGGCATAATTTGTATGTTTTCCGTGGAAATAGACAACCATTGTCTTCTTCACTCATGCTGTATTTTTTATTTCTTTTTGAATTTGTTACATAAAACTTAGATCAATTTCTAATGAAGTACTTGAGAGTATCTAAGGAACTGGGTTTCTTGATGAGGTTGAACATGGGTATATGTCTGTGGCTGCAGCGCTGTGGTCAGTAGATGTAGAGTGTTCATTTTGTGCTCAACTTCTCTTGGGGCAGCGTAGATCCACAAAGGAAAGCCGTTGCACCATGGTGGAAGAAGTCACAGTACAGTTGGAGGTGATGGGATAGGTTGCTTAAAAAATGCAAACAAGAGCAAAGGGAAATCCCAGCCCTCTATAACTGGCTGCAGTATAGGTATGGCTTGTTTTCTCATTCATCTCTGATCCTGATGGCACTTTTGTTTTTTGCCAAGTAAAAATGTGTACATCAAACAGTGCTTACTCTCACAAGGAATGCAAGTTAGCTGTATTCAAAACTGACTTTTCAAGAGAGAAGAAATTGCCCAGCCTGGGTTGTAATTACAATTAGCAGAACATCTGTATTTGTTAAACAAAACAGGAGAGGATGGTTTTGTTTTCTTCCTAATGCTACTGAATGACCAATAATAAACTGTAATGTATCAAGCATATAGTACATTATAAGATTTGAGCGTTTAGGCTACTTTTAAGTCTTTTGGCTTTGCTATCTTAAATTGATTTTTTTTCCTCTGGGGTTTTGCAAACCTGCTGATTTCACTAGGCAGCAGATTGTATGCTGCATCTGTAAGGGAGAAGACAGAGTGCTAGCAGCATAATAGCACAACCTAATTTGTTATATTGAAAGGAAGATGTATTTAAGAATAAATAAACAAAACAGTTAGAAGATGTTGCTTTAGCTACTTGTCACCATTGTAGTTAACAAGGAGTGGTGGTTTTTGTTTGGGAGACCAATTTTACCTCCTGAAGATTCTGCTGCCGATATGGTTGCATACTTTTAAATCTACCGTGTGAAAATATTGTGATTACTTTTAAAAAATCTGAAACCCAGAGAACATAAAGTTGAGAAAAATCTAGCTATAAAGTATCCAGCTGAAACTCTCCTACCAAGAGAGGCTAAACGGGGCCCCACCCTGTTGTAGTTCTTCCAAATATTTCTCCATTCAGGTGAATGCTTGGCAGGAGACTGATAGCTGAGAAGGGGTCAGGATGTTGTTCTACAGTTAGCCTTCCATATCCATGGATTCTATATCCATAGATTCAAGCAGCCATGGCTCAAAAATATTACCCCCCATTTTACTATACAACTGTAGGTAATGGGACTCAAGAATCCACAAATTTTGGTCTCCACAGGAGGTCCTGGAACCAAACCCTAGGAGATACCAAGGGCCCACTGTACTTTATTAATTAGTTTTTAAATTGCTTATGCTTCAGTTGTATTTTAATATATTTCGTGCAATTGTTTCAACATTATAACACCATAGCTTTATTTTGCTACATTTTAATTTTATTGTAATCCACATGGAGTCCTACTTTTTGACAAAAGCCAGGATATAAATTAGTCAGTCAATTTGTTTATTTTTCACTATCTTACTGGGGATATGTTATAATCCATGTTTAGTTTGATTAAAATGTTGGTTATTTGGAAGAATTGGCAACATATTACAGAAGCATTGGAGAAAATATTTTAGATTATTACTCTTTTGACTGTAATCAATAACGGGTTGTGGGAATATTTAGTCTCACCTTTCACTCTGACTTTTTAAAAACAATTTAAGTTTTTTTTTTAAAGTTCTTTTCTGTGTAAGAGTGATGCAAGACAGAATCTATCACAGTGAATAGAGCATTATCAGCTCACACTATAATAACAAAAATTACAGAGGACTATCTAAAACTCCTAGTTATGTTTGTTCTGGGAGTTATAGCTTTCAGTTGTCAGGGTTTTTTTTAAAGGACGTTAAATTGTATGCAATCAGTGATTAATAGGGAAAAAAAATGTAATGTGTATGCTTATTCTAAAATTGTTTCTCAGCTATGTGTTTTCAGCCATACTTCTGCTAACAAACTCCGCATTGCTTGCTACCGACAAACCTGTGATAGGCATCATATGCCTCCAGAATGAGAACTTCCTCAAGCAATGTATCCACATGGCAACAGTTTGAAGAAACAAGCTTTCCCTTTTTCTCCTCTCACATGTTATATTTTGGCACATCATAGAAGCAGGTAGCATATCCACTACCTGCTGTTGAAAGTGTTGAAGATACTGAATTATTTATTCTATCTTTCTACACTATCCAAAACCGTTTTGGGTAGTTTGACACATCTCGGTCTTCCATATGGATACTTCATGGTGACAGAGTTGCCAGCTGCTCAGGTTTTGTGACAGTCTCAGATTTTCAAGGACTGTCTTAGCTTTCTCGGGAAAATCTTGTTTTGCCTTCCTCTCCCATCGACGTACCTTATTCCAGTACAATGAAGATATTGTTTTATTTGAAAGAGGAGTGACAATTTGTGTTTGATTGAATTGATACTAACAACAATGTTCAAACATTCTGACAGTATTTTCTATTGGGAAAAGCACCTTGAGTTAAATCAGAATAAGAAATTACAGAAGTTGTTAATTAGAAAATAATATACACTATTACAGATAATTATTGCAGACATGAATAGAGATTATGAACCATTTCTAAACTTGTTTTTACTGTTTACTTCATTTTTCCAGCAAGCAAAAGAAGAACACTAAATCTGACTTGAAATTCAAATCTAAACATTTTAATATGCCTTCCCCTCTCAAAATAAAATCAAAACAAAACGAAATAAAGAAAACCTTTTGTGTGGTATCTTCTGCTGTGTAACAGCTGTGGCTTGGATACATATTTCAGGTTTCAACTAATGTTTCACAAGGATGGATTTGAATAAAGGTTACGTCCTTCCCAAAAAGAAAAAAAAACCCTTCACACAACCCCAAGAAGGAATTCTGGAGTGTTTCCTAACCTTCCAGAACAGGTTTTGAGTGTGCTGAGCAGGCCTAGAGTGGACAGAAGGCCTTGGCATTCCCAGGTCTGCCAATGGAGGGCTGTGTTAGATCCTAGCCTTGGAATTTCTGAATTTTATTAAAGCCAGGAGATCACATGTGGTGTGAAAGTACTTAGAGAGTGGAGATTAGAGATACTCTTCAGCAATATGACCAGTATCTAAGAATTTGTGATATTTGTGCAGCGTATGAGAGTTTTATAAAGGGTCATGTGCAGGAGATTTAGCCCAATATGAAGGTCACAGATATATGGTGAGATCCTGGTAGGAGTTAGTAACATTATTAGTGCTTAGATCTCATATCAGAAGCTTCTTAAAGTTCTGTGATTTATGAGCTTTGTTGTATTGCTTAGCATGAATGAGTCTTAGTATGGGTTTTTCTAACAAACTTGTTGCATTATCAGAGAGTTAACAAGGAAGCTTTACTGAACCTTAATACCCTGGGGTTTTGAGATACCTTTCATGTTTAGGGGAAGGACATATTACACAGGTAGAAGCAGAAAGTGAACTGTTTTTAGCATAATTTAGTTAAGATGAAATGCCTTTACTCTCTTTAAAAATCTTATGCAGGAATGACAATAGTGCTGGCCATTTTCAAAAAATCTGCCCCCAAAGTAGTGTTATAAGGTAAAATTTGGATTCCTGTACTTTTTATGCTTCTGCAGAAATGGGAATCTTGGTCCGGTGTTGCTTGTATGACACACTACTTCAACACAACTATTTAAGGTACAGAACGACCTTATCCCAATGTGCTCTGCCCTGCTTAAATGTCTGTGAATAGAAGTTACAAAGACATCGTAAGCCTTTAGTGGTTTTAACATCCAGGGGAAATTGAGCCATGCAGCACCTCACCAGGCTTCTTCCTGATCAAATGTACATGTCCATGCTCATGTGTGCTTAAATATTATAGTATGCTATTACCTTGTTTTAGCAGAAAATGTTATTTGACACCTTTCATTTGCCTTCATTTGTTTTTGTTCAGTTCTCAGAAGCGTTTTTTGCCAGCTTGCCACCACATGGTTGCATCCAGATCGCATGTGTATGATTAATTGGAGAAAAGATGGTAACTTGGTAATACCCATTTTGTAGATACACATAGCTGCAGATACACTGCAGTCATAGGCCCAGTTCTACTTTTGCACTTAAGATTATGAGTTTGTATAGGCCTCTGCATGGAGAATTTCCTCCATTTAATGTAATGTTAATGTTGGAGAAGCCATTCTTCTTACTCTACTGTGCTAAGAAAATTGTTAGCTTCATATGTGCAACAGCTATGCTACTGATAATTTATTCATGCCTGTGTCTTATGTACTGCTGAGTTTCATGTTCCTTTTTCCATGTCACCATCTATCACAAGCTTAGGGAACAACATTGAGAGAAATGGCTGGTATTCATTGATCCAAGTCTTTGACTTCTGTGTTTATACATTTTGTCTGGATGTGCTGAATTGGACTGCTTTGTGTATGTGGCCTGGATTTGCTAGGCTTCTAAAAATCTTATTAAAGTATTAGTAGATTGTAATCAACATGTGAAGATGGAAGTGCCTAGCTATGCCTACACCCTAAGTTTGAAGAGAGGTTTCTGTTTGAGGGAAAGACTCTGCATATGCAAAACTCCCGATTTTCCATCTCGCACCGAAAGTCTTTGCAAGAGCAGTAACTGTTTCTCTCCAGTCTTGTCTGTTCTCCCTGAGCAAAATGACAATACAGCAGAGCAGGGCTGGTTGTTGCCATACTAGTGAATTGATTGAAACTAGTTAAGTACCATCTGAGGAAAGCCAAAGTCTTGGTGATATCTTAGCTGTACCACTGAAGTATTCAAATAAGCAGAGGTTGTTTTTTGGCAGTCTCAATAGGTGGAATTTCTAATATACTGTTGGGACCATAAGAAAATATTTCGACCTTTCCATATCTAAGGTCACTTTCATGAAGAAATTCTGACCTGGTCTCATGATGATTGAAAATAATCTCACAGAATGTCCACTATTGTATACGTTTACTTGGTGGTTAAGTGGGGATTTAGTTCTGGTGCATGTGCATAGTGTCAAATAGCTTATTTTTTTCACTAGACCTTTATCTATTTCACCACAAGATTGCCACCTTGGCACTCTCTCTTTTTTTCTGTCCCCTCTATCTGTGCTTACTTGTGTAATTTCTCAGGAAGAGAAGTTAGTTTTTCTTGGAGCAGGGGGGATATCACTACAGCTTTTTGGTGTCCATCCCTTTGATGGAAGCAAAGAATATAACAGTTCATGGTGAATCATCAAGTCTAAAAGTGAAAATGTGTATCTGCCAGTAATTAATTGTGGCTAAACTTAACTACAAAGGGAGGAGAAAATTATTGCCATACTCCTCATAAAACTCAGGAAGCTTGAATGGAGTTACCTAAAAATAAAAGCAGTCTTTAAAGGCTTTTTCATTCAATCTAAAAAGTCTATCTCACAAATCTTTTTAAAGTTTACTTCTTAATGTTACAGCTTAATATAAAAATACTTATCTGATTAGCTGTTGTTTGGAATTGCTCTTGGAAGGCTACATTAAAACTGTACTGCAGATTTTGCACCAGATCTCAGCTGCTTCACTATACCTCTAATGAGGGTAACAGTTTTATCAGTTTATGCCCACTGAATGTTCTAATGTTGTTTGTATCAGTGCTCAAAGTTTCTTTTAGCTTTTTCTGTTCTTGAACAATTTCTGTAGAACTGTAATAGGGCATCAGTTTCCCAGTGGGATAATTTGTGTATAAGGGTGCAGAAGTGGCTGCGGTATGAAATTAGTGTGGAAGTCATCTGGAGCTTTTGTGTATGACCATGTCTATGTGCGTATGTGAGTGGGCAGCAACAGTGAAGGCAGGAAATGTGGCTTTGAACGGTTTGGCTGCTCTGAAGATCTGATTGGGCGTGAATAGGAGTAGGAGTCAGCTATACAAGCCTCTCCAGTTTATCTTAAAAGTTAGGGACTGGACCACTGTCAGAAAGCAGAAATGGTCAAAAAGCCATCTACTTATGGATGCTTGCTTTGGACCAACCACACTGCTTGTAAAGTTTCTCAGGTGGCTTGGTGCCTCCCCCCCCACCCACTGAGCTCACTTTGCAGGCAGCATATGCTCGGTCCCCAGCAAGCCTCCATAAGCAAGAAGTTTCAATGCTTGCAATACAGACAATTAGTTTGACCAGAGGATCTGCTCTTTCTGTAGTCAAGACTTGGGACTATGTGTATGAGTGGACCCAAGCAAACTTCTGTGGACAAGAAGGACTGACAAAAGAGCAGACCCCAGGTCAGATTAATGGAACTTGTTCTTAATTTGGAAATGTCGAAAGGCCGTGCTGCCAGATAACAGGGCATTGAAAGGCGGGGGCTTCCTGTACATGGAAATGACACTTTTGTTATGCACTGTATAGCCTTTTCCCAAACTGAGGCCTGGATATGGCCGTGCTGAGATCAGATGAGGTGCAGAATGCTGTTTTAAGCCACAAGACAGCAGAAGGACAGAAGAGAAGGTAAAGAGCCCCCTTGAGAAGGACTGGTGAATGATCCCCCTCCAAAGTCCCTGGATGATTAGGGAAGCCAGGCAGTTGTCACCTTCCACGAAATGGAGCTGTGGGAAGCTTTCTTATTGGAGTCAACAACCCAGGGAAGAGCAGAGCTCTGTCCCTGGAGATTGCTGCCTGCAGGAGTAATCAGTTCAGTGCCCCAAGGATGCAGGAAGGAGATTTTACAAAAAGGAAAAATGGAGAGGCATTGGTTGGATTTCCATATAGAGCAGGATAGCATGAAGGCCCAGGCTCAGCATAATATAGTGTTTTGAGAGTTGGACTGTGACCCTGAAGACCAGGGTTTGATTCCATGCTCAGCCATGGAAACCCACTGGGTGAACTTGGGTGCCTCACACACTATCAGCACTAGAAAGCCCTGTGACAGGTTCACCTTAGGTTCACCATAAGTTGGAAATGGTTTGCTGGCACACCACCACAAATATGAAGGTGCTTCCACGGGAAAGGACTTCCTAGAAAGCCTGGGAAGCGCCTGATGAGCCCAGGGGGCCTATTCCTTATCTGACACACTCTGGGAGAACTGTAGGAGGATGTAATATTTTTATAGCTATAGTATTTTGAGTGTGTCTTGGAAGGGAGCCCAGCTAAGTTGGTGGGAGAAGACAATCTTTTTGAAATAGTGAAAAAGACCAGTAAAGACCAAGCACCCTGTCACTGTCTGTGTCCATCCTATCTTTAAAGTTGTGGAAGCTATGGAGTTCAGAATGCCTGTCCCTGGGGATGAGCAGGGTAGTATATGATGTAATCAGTCTCTGAGATTGTCACCCAGGAAAGCTGATCAAAAAAAATGGACACAATGGTGACTTTTACTAAGTGTCAGGGACTGATGCAGAGAGGAAGACATCAGACCTCTAGCTGTTTTTGCTGATAAGCAGAAACTTTGGTTATAGTTCTGCTCAAGCTTAATTTATGTATGAGAGCCTGATTTGTTTGTTTGGCCTTGCTTGCTTGTTTGATGACTTCATGGACAGTTTGGTTGCTGTTGTCAGTGCCTGAAGGAGGAGAAATGCTTATTTCTGTTGACGGCAATGGACTTAGGAACAGCCCGTCTAACAGGGAATAGAATTTTTCACTGAACAATCTGCTGGCAAACAAGCCCAGAAAACCCACAACAACCTGTAAACAAGAAATTGTTTTGCACTTTTGCCACCAGTGGTTGACCCTGAAAATGGCACACCCTTTCCCATGGTTCCAGTTAAAAGCGGATTAGTCTTTGCATTCCTTTATGGCACAGACCCACTCCTGGTCAACTAAAAACCAACACTCCCATTTCCTTAGTGGTTTCGAAAAAATGGCTGCACGTCGGTTCCCCAAGATATTGAGGATAATGTTTGGAGCCAATACTATGGTACCTCCTCATCCTGTTATCAGCCTTTAAAACGTTTACAGAAGAAGTGGGCTGTAGGACCTTGATATGAGAAGCTGTGTTAGTTAGGTCGTGTGACATGGTCATCACATGTTACCTCTAATGGCTCAACATTTTTTTTCTTCCTTGTGAGACTGAAAGATATGTTATGTTGATCTTGAGAAGGCATTCCCATTTGTGAGCATGATTGTTTCCAAATTGCATAGCTGAACTACAACAGTTGCTGCCTTGTTGGACTTTTAAAAATTAGAAGCATCAGATGGGTTGTTTTTGGTCAGTCAGCCAGTCCTTCTGTGCTTGCTCACTGTGGGTGCTTTGCTTCATATTATTATATTTATTTATATCCACATTTTTCCCAATTGAGGACTTAAAAAATAGCTAGAAATTCACAGCACACAGAAGTTAACCATTTAATTAAACTTTCAAATTTTAAACCAGCTAAAACATAAATTTTCCTTAAAAAGAAAACAATCAATGGACAGCCCATCCCATGATACAAAGCCTGTTCCCTTTAGACAATTAGTCCCAAAGGTCTGCTGAACGAAAAAGGGCTTCATCTGCCTGTGGAAGGATAGCAAGAAGGGTGTTCCAGAAACTGGGAAGAGCCACCATGAAGGCTTTCTCTCATGTACATACCTGTGGGGGTGGTGGGACAGAAGGAAGGGCCTCCCCAGAAGATCTCAAGACACAAGCATGCTTGCATGGGATAATCTGGTCTTTCAGATAACTTGGACCTCAGCTGTGCTTCACAAAATAGGAGGACTAGCTTTGTGCCAGGATAGTAGAAAAGGAGGAGGAGAAAGTGGTGGTGGCAGCAGTGACCATTTTCTCTTTCTTGCTGTGGAGGTGGAGGATCATGCAGTATTTAGCAAGTTCTCAGTTGGATGTCTATTCATGTCAAAACACCCTGCCTCAATCGCACCAGAATAATGGGTGAGCAAACACTGCAGCAGTTTCGTGGTGTGCAGCAGAAAGTGTGTAGACTGTCCAGTGTATGGAGCATGTTTGTTTCCAGCACAGCATTGTCCTTTTGAAGCCCTGTTTGCCATAATTTTTGAGTTTAGAGGACAAAACATTATCATCACATTAGAATTAGCCATTATATTTCCAGCTTCCTTATTTTACCCATTTTCCCTTCATAAGCATTCAGACCTTTTGATAAAATGAAATATGTATTAAATTGCTTTTTTTTTTGGGTGGTGGTGGGTGGGGGAAAAACCCAATCTACATTCTCAAATAATGAATGAGTTGCAATCTTAGGTATTTGCTAGTTATATATTAATATGTACATATAGTAATTACATTGAGAGGAAAAATATTTTTTCTCAACAATTAATGTTGGTAAATGTTTATAGAAGTACATAACAAATATAACAAACACATGGACTAATTAAGATGAAAGGGATGACAGCCCTTGTGGCTTGCTCTGAAAAATAAAGAACATTACAATAGTAGGACTTAATTATTTCTGTAAACATTTCAAATTAGTTTCTGTATAAAAAGTGAATTTCTAAAATAGTTTATATCATCTAAACCTTTCTGACATTTGTACATACCATGCCAAGAATAAATTAGTCTTCATTTGTTATTTATTATATTATAGATTCTAATACATTATCATTTATCATTCATCTTTGTGTAAGCTTTTAAAATGGCTTATTGTTGAGGCACAGATGAAAAAGCATTTTGTTGTGATTTGTATATTCTTTATATGCAGCATCAAAATATAACTGATACACGTTGATCAAATATTAATATGTGGTTAATAATTGGGTAGTAAGGTGAGTACTGTTATGTGTCTTATGGATTAAGGATGCTAGTTAACATACAATGGTGCTTTCCAAAAAGAAGCAGTGGGGGATAAAGTACCCCATATGTTGGGGCATAGGACAAGTAGTAGCCTAGGCAGATGATGCTATAGCAGTGCTGTCCTGAGTTTTGGGTTTCCCTTAGAATATAGAATTTTCCTTATTTCATTCTATGACATAAAAATTAAGAATTTCACACCACCACCACTGGGCAGAATTATGACAGCTGCTCCAATTTATTTTTATTTTTTTGCATTTATGGACTTTCTGTGGAAACCTGGTTTTCAGCAAAATGCTGTTCTTTGTGCAGCAATTTTTTGTCTGCTCAGAAAATAGTGCCTTTAGAGCAAAACACAGTGTTTTCTGTGCAAAAGAATTTTTTGTGTGCAAGGTAGTTTTTTGAAAGCTGAGTCCTGAAATGTGAAAAAACTGCAGCAGTTATTCATTCTTTCAGTGGGTAAGGACAACATTAAGGTTAACAAAATTGGCAAGTATTCTTCACAATTTCACATCCCATAGGCATCTGGTCAGATATTTGGGGGCAAAATGCAGGATTAGATAGGCCTTTGGTCTAGTCCAGCTGGGTTTTACTTACGCTTCTTGCTTATTCTTTGCCAATTATTAGGCATCTTCCAGGGGAATTGTATAAACTTGTAGGGTATCCCTAGGATATAGGTCTCTGGAAGCACTCAGTTCCAAAGTGGACTTTGTAAAGATTGTCCTATGTCCCTATGCTGCATTCTGTTCTCATCTTACACTAAACTATCACAAGTGCTCTACAGTATGCATTTTTAACAATAGATAGTTCAGATAGTTCTGATAGTTCAGATAGTTCTGAACTAATTTGAAAGCTAATCAGGATCAGGCCTGATTAGTACTTAGGCTGAGGGCAGCCAAGGAATACCAGTTGCTGTAGGCTGTATTTCAGAGGAAGATGATGTCAAAGCACTTTGTTGAAGAAGACCCTATTAAATCATGGGTTCACTATAAGTCAACTGGCAACCCAAAGGCACACACATCTGGTGCTTTCTAGATGTGTTGAATGATTGTGTCTGCTGGCTTGGGGTAATGAATATTGTGTCCCAACATGTCTGAAAGGCACAGGATTGGGAAAGGTTGCACTACAAAAATTAGTAAAACTTTCATGCTTCCTAGTTCACAGTGGTGTCAACAGTTTCCAGCTTTAATATGCTGATTCATGGAGCTGGAGCACGAGCAACACCTAAGCAATCGTAAAGCAGGAGCTTCATGGAGCAGCAGAAGCAGATAAACAAGTACTTATTGTTCTGTAATTTTACCATTCACTGACCTAATGGGATGAATATATAGTTCATAAGGTGGGACTGCACACATTTGTCTCAAATGTGCTGTTGGTGCTTGCCACTCAGTCATACCACGCAAAGTACAAAGCACCCTTGCATGTGCATGCAGGAGAAGAAGACAGAGGGCTATGTTTCCTTACTTGGTTTACATAGTTTATGTACCCATTAATAATAAGTTTCTCTTGGCAAGCTATAATAATAAAAAAATTTAAACCATAAAAAGAATTTAGAATAACCATCAAATCTAAAACATAAAACCAAAGTAAAACCGACAAGAGTAAATAATATTTAATGCAAAGAATCTAAACAGCATGACAACACTGAGATGAAAAGGCCTGAGAAAACAAAAAGGCCTTCACTTTGCACTGGAAAGACAGTGTGGGTTCTGGGTATCCTTTGCTGGAGGGTATAGAATAATGACATCCTGTTTCATTGATGACATCCTTCTCCAGTAAGGCCAAAGGATTCTCATTGAAGGGAGATGCCATCACTGAAAAAGCCCCTTTCTACCGGTTCTGGCTATACCCGGAGAAGAGCCTCTGAAAACTAGGTTAAAGATCAGGTCAGTAGATACAGAAGAAGATGACCTTTAAGATAAACTTGCCCCAGAGTTTTAGTACCAGCATTTGAATATTCCCACTGTGGCCAATGAGATGTGTATAAGAAACCCAAAAGCAGAATGTGAGCACAATAGGCTTTTGCTGGTATTCCTAGCAATTGATAAGAAAGGTGTATTACCTCTCATACTGGAAGTAGCATATGGCCACTATGACCAGTTGCCACTGATAGCCTTTATTCTCTGTACACCTATTTTCTTGTTTTTAAATCTATTTTAAAGTTGTTTCCATTGGTATCCATCTGCATCTTGTGGCAGAATACCATAGTTTAGCTGTATGTTGTGTGACACCCACTTTCTTTTCTGTACTTAATCTCCCACCATTTAGCTTCATTGGCAACCCCTGATGCCTTCATGGTTTTCTTTAGTGGAGTACAGCCAGCTCCATAATGGCTGAAGACCACTCAGGTGGGCTGACCAACCACCTACTAACATTGTCTCCAACTTGTTTTGATTGAGTCTCAGTTTCTTGGCTCTCATCCAGTTCATTCCCATTCCCTAAATAAAGGAGGGGGTTACTTGGAAAGGAAGTAAGTGCCAGAAAATCAGGTATATGCTTGCCAAGAATTTGATCAGGCTTTTAGCCACAGTTGTGCAATTTAGTGCTAGGACTGGTGGTCCTAGAGCCATTGTATAAGATTGCGCTTCCAAAAATCATGTTTAGGCAACTGATCATCTTTCTCCAATCCATTGACAAAATGGGGGCATCATTCAACATAAATACTGAGCTGTTTTCAAGTTTACATTCTGCAGACCAAAGGACCGGCAAATATGTATGTAGATTTATGTGTATCTAATGTATTACACATGTGTCTAATGGGTATGAAAGTCTGAAACAGTTCATTCACTCGCATATGAGTTTGGACTATTTGATTTGTTCCAATTATGGGCAAATTTTGGTTGTACTGAGAGAGCATGTGGCTGACTACATGATTGTAAAGAATTTGGCATCATTTTGTGTTGATTATTTAGAACAGATGATTGCCTAATAAGTGTCGGTGGTGGTTGTTTTTTGTGTACTCTCTCTCTATGCGTATATGTGCACTTTGCTTATATAGTATAGAAAAGGAACTGCATGTTAACTTTTTTTTTGTCTCATTGATCAGGTTGGGTAAGAGTAATGGTAGCAGCAGTTTTAACTTCACACTTATTTTGTGAGATAACATGGTAATGATGTAGCTGTTTTAATTTTACTTTAGCAGACAGTTTAAATATAGGTTTCCCTTACAGAGACAAAAGTTGCAATTTAAAGCTCTTTGGCGGTCTAAAAACAGCTTAATTCTCCAGTAGCATGGTAATAAGTACTAATCCAGCTTATACAGTGATTGTACTATGTCATGTTTGTGAAAGATTGCCTAACTAGGCTTTCTCTGGGTTTTATGTTAATTTTTAAAAAAATTAAGCGTAAAAACCTTATAGCATCTTTATGCTAAGACAAACTGTTCAATTTAACTTGCGCTCAAGCAGCAGCTGTCAGGAATTATCATGTTTCCAGCGTTCTTGGTATCACCTTGTGTCCTTACCTCCTGCATTGACTCTGTGGGACAATAAAGCCCACCTTGTTAGGACTTATTACTGGAATAATAACCTGAGGTAAAATGAAAGCTGATGTCACACGGAATGACAGCTGACATATATTTATGTCATGGGTTACAATTATAATAATAAACTTCCTTTTCCTTTCTTGGCATGAGGTGTTACGTGGAAGTACTCTTCATCATATCCTCCAGTGCCCTGCCTGAGAGTCTGTTAGACAAATACGCAGACCCTCCGTGGGCATGTTCAGAGTAACGTCTACTGTCAGGTGTTGTTTGAGCTCTAGCAGTAGGAAAAAGACCTGAGGAGCAGATCTGGGTACATTTTTATAACGTCATGACATGAGAAATTTTTTAAAAAATGTTATCACTCAAGAAAAAAAAAAATTACAGTTACAAATATTTAGTTTTCCAGAGTTCCCATAAGATTTAGGGTAAACCAAAAAGAGATTTAGCAGTTCAACCACCATGATATCTCCTGGGAAGCCAGTTCCACTGGGCTTTGCCTATCTCCATCTGTCATTCAGCAGCCATTCCACCAGCTATAGAGCCTCTTAAAATTAAGAGCTCATGCCAAAATGTTGCTGTTTTCCTTTTCCCTCTCATTTTACTTCTGTGTCATGCCTCTTTCCTTCCTTCCTTCCTTCCTTCCTTCCTTCCTTCCTTCCTTCCTTCCTTCCTTCCTTCCTTTTTCTTTTGACGTTATAAGGCTGAAAGCAGGGATTGATATGTCAGCCTCCCTGAAAACATTTCTGGAGCAGAGGAACAGATACAATAAATACATAAAAAACAAACAACTATAGCAGTGAAGTGTCACAAGATTTTGCACTGGATTTTACATCTGCTGCCAGTATGCAATTGGCATATTCCTCTTTGCAAAGAAAGCTGGCCACTCTTTTTGAAGCATCATCTAGGTGTCATTAGATAGTGGCCTTTTGCCATAGCCATGACAGGTACAGCATCAATGAATGAAATGGGTCCACTCTAGGAGGAGAAATAAAACAAGAAGAATTTCTGGTTGCCTAGTGCTCATTGCCTTTTGACAGGAAGCTGCCTCCAGCTTAATAATACTTTTCTTATTTAGTCTATTATATTTGTTTTCAGTCTTACAGACAAAATAGCATTGTAGATATCTTTTTTTCAATATGCAGTCATTTATTTTTTGTTCTGGCAACTTATTTTTTTGATTGAGTGTTTGCAATGTTGATTCGCTTTTTGAAGGGCAGTTTTCTGCTGTGTTCAAGTACTTGCTCTCCCTAGTAAAACTGAGGCTGAGAGAAGTATGTGTTTACATGTATACATGTTTGCAGGAGTATTTCTCTTTTCCTTCCTTGTTCCTTTGATTTATGCATAGTTAAAATCAGACAGTCTCAGAGTACTTACAAGTTTTTGATTAACAAGTGTGAATAAAATATGGCAAATGAAAATTTCATTTGGCAAATTGGTTGGCAAATGTACTAAAAAGCCAAGATGACCCCTGCCAGATACAGTGAAAGCAACACATAAGTGAAATATGTTACCATTTGTTTGGTGTCTCAATAGGGATTTGAATATAATGCCTCCACGCCACCCCTCCATATGGAGGCTTTTCGTCCACCGAGTAGGCTTAGTTTTTGAATTTGTCCATCTTTAGCATTGCGTCTGTCTTTGTTGTAGCAGCAGTGTTCTGCTCTTTGCAAAGAGTGGGCTAAATCAAATTTTTATTATAGTTAGAGTAAACTTACTGAATCAGTGGGAATATAAGTGAAGAGTTACGTAAGTTCCATTCATTCAGTGTGTCTTTAGGTGGAACTATTGATTGCACTCAGGTCATTATGGCTGCTGTATGAAGTGCTGCCTTGTGAGAAGTGTTTTTCACAGCTACTGAATGGAGAACTTTAATTGGGCAGTGGTCAAAAGGGCTACACATCAGTTATAGTGGCTAATAGTTAATCTTTCTGCCATATGATACCCCACAAGTGAGGAACATGGCTCCAGTAGACAGAACAGAACATGCTGGTATCAGTTTGGTCACTTGCCATTCTCCTGCTTTGTTGTTGTTGTTGCTCGCTACTACTATTATTGTTATTTCATTCATTTATATCTTCCTGTTCCCAATTATAGGACTCAAAAGGGCTTGGAAGTTATTAAAACTAGTACAGATTAAAAATATATAAAATTAAGCAATTGATCCCCAACAATCCATAGCGTTAAAACCATTTAAAATTCATTAAAGATAGAACATAAAACAATCCACAAAGCAACACAACATTATAATTCCATTACAGTTCATTCCTAAAAGCCTGATGGAAAAGGAAAATTTTCACTTGCTGGTAGGAAGAAAGCAAGGAGCTTCTTTAGTGACCTGGCCTGAATCTTCGTAGGTAGTCTGGTTGGGAGTTAACTGGGATGAAGTGGGGAAACAAGGGTGCTTTATTCATTAGGCTTTCACAGAAGACAAACAGTGAGGTAGAAAGGGCGTGCTTCCTGGAAAAAAGCAAAACAAATGAATCATCTTTTGAAGATTTCTCCTTCCCCCAACAGTGCAGATGGAGTTTCCGGAGAAAATGAAAAGAAGCATTTGAACTTGGTCATGGATACACAAGTGTAGACATAAACAGGCCATGACTGTATGCAGGAAGAAGAAAGTAATTGTGTAAAGTAGCCTGGACAGAGTTTGACAGAAATTGATTATATATTATTCTGCTGGTGTGTGGAAATGCATATATTGCTATAGCACCTCGGTGAAATGCACTGTGACTCTAAAATAAAATTGAGGGAGAAGAAAATTTGCCCTTCATACCATAGTACCACCTCACAAAATGACACCCCCCCTTTTTTTTTTTTAAAAAAAAAACACCTTTGGAAGAACCTTAGTGCATATCCAAGAAATTGCTACACACAGCCTCCAGAATAAATAGAGTGAGTGGACACTGAGGTGACAACAACCAGCAAAACTAAAGGAGTAATACCACAAGAAGTCATTCTTTTGAGCAGAGTATCTCAGCCAGGGTTCTCTGGAAACCTCAGGTTCAACAAGAAGTTGTTATTGGAAAAAAAAAAGCATTTTTTTGATCTATTGATATAGTAATTTTTATGCCAGAGTTCCCTCAGACGTGAAAATTATTTCAAGGGATTCTCCAGGGTAAAAAGATTGGGAAAGGCAGCTTTAGACTCGTTTGGAAGAGTGATGAGTCTCTGTGTGTGTTGCCTGTTGGCAGGGAACATAAAGGACAGGTTGTAATTTTTGAGAGTCAAAGAATGAAACAGAGAATATGAGAACAGTGTTTCAAGCTCTAACATATTCTTGGGGCTGCCACTTTGGAAATTTGATGTGGGGTAAGATGTGTTTCCACTTATGCGCAAAGTCAGTACTGAAGAACACCATAAGATTCAAGTTAGCATCTTCCAAAGGAAACCAAATTGAAGTAAGGGTGTTGCCCCCCTAGTATCTCTCAGTAGTGAAGAAATGGCAGAATGTAGCATTAAGTATAACTTTACATATCTGAATTGCCCTTTAAAGTATGTTTTAAGATGGTGGTTTTACTGTCCACGTGGTATTTGCACCTGTGTTGTATAATTTAAAAGAGGGGACAGTGTTACCAACAGTTCCTTGTATCATGGTAATAAGATAGCCTAGAATGAACAAAACAACAAAGGCTATGGTGGATACAGAATGAAAATAGGAAAAGGAAATCTGAACATGAAAAATAAAAAACACACTTGATGTGTCTATTGCATAAATCAAAAGGTTTTATGTCATAACATGAACATGTGCCATACTGGCTCGTATATTGAATTTCAGTAGTTGGTTGCATAAAGAAGTAAAGTGTAATGAAACTGGCAAGCAAAGTATTCCCCAGTCAGCCTTATCTTTGTTCCATTTGTCCTTCAGACACAGCTTTTCTTGCATTTTTCAATAAAACCCATCCAGCTCTTTCTCTTTGCTTTTCTTTCCTTTCTCTCCCCTCCCTTAAAAAAAAAACAAAACAACTTTGCATCTCTGTAACTGAGCAGAGAAAACCAATGAGATTCATTGCTTTTCTACTTGAGTCCTTAGCTTTTTTTTAAGAGATCAAAACTTAGAATGCTGCTACATGGTATTAAGACTTACCCACTGATGTGTCCCTGTAGAGGTTATGTTTTTCTTGTGGGGAGACTGGTGGGAGGGAAGGGGTGAAGGGTGACACTTTTGAGCAGGCTTGTAGACAGTAAACACTACTTTCCTTGTTTCTTAGGATCCTCTTTGCAAGCTCAGTGCTTAACCTGACTGAACTCATTGCCCTTCGGCCTGACCTTGGCAAATTGAAAAAGGTCCTTTACTTCCATGAGAACCAATTGACATATCCTGTCCAGAAGTGTCAGGAAAGAGACTTCCAGTATGGATACAACCAGATTCTTTCATGGTAGGTGCATCTTGCGCGTCCTCCCATTTAATTGTTTTCTACTTTCTTTTTATGTTCATGCCTTCAGGGTTTTTCTTTCTTCTTAAAATTAAAATAAGTGTGGCACCCTATACGGTTGCCAGCATTTCCACCCAATTCAGCTGGAAAGTACCACCCTGAAGTTCCTTAGTATATACAGGTTGTCAAATGGGAAGTATACCTAGATGCTATTATGAGAATGTTGTTGTACTCCAGTAAATTGCACTAATTTTCAGTATATACCTCATTCGTAATACACACAAGATGCTTTTGCTTTGAAAGCACTTAACAAAGGGGCAGTTAATCAACGCTGGCTGAGCAATAGCTTTTATTGCATCCAGCTGAAATTAAAATAGAGGTTTTCAAGGGAGTAAACAAAAATTAAAATGTACTGCAGCAGTGTTTTTTAGGGAGAGAGGGTAGTAAACATACCAGATAAATCCTTACGTTTCTTTCATTGCTTGTTCACAAATTTTGCAGTGGTAAAACACCCAGACATTTAAAAGGCTGTGGCCCTTTATTGTTACTTAAAACAACCATATTTCCTGAATATAAGTTAATGAAAGAAGTTAATAACAGCTACACTTGAAAAGCTTTGTGATTAGGCGTTATACAAACCAAAAGTGAAACTGCAAAGCTGAATTGGCTTGAATTGAAATAAATTCATTTACTTGGCCTATTTCACACATTTGTTATTAGCAGAATTATTATAAGCATAGATTGAGCATTTTAAAGCTAGATGTATAACATCTGCATCTTTGCATTGTAATTTGGATGAAAGACAAATAATGGTCCAATATAGTTGAGCTTTTTTGGTAGCTCCCATTCTGCTTTCGTTTGCAAAATGTTTCAGTTTTGCAGTAGCAATATTCTGAAAATATAATGAAATGGCTTTGCCTTAAAATGGTTCTTAAAAACAAACAGCCACCCATATAAAATACTCCTCATCATTACTGCTGGAAGAAATACATATACTATGAAGTTTCAGAACCATTTTCCCCCACTCTGTTACTTTGCAAAATGCTATAATTTTCCTTATTGTCTCTCATATATGGCACCTTTACCAAACATCTCACTCAATCAATCCTCACAATTTGTATTTTGAGCCCGTAAAATTGCCACACCTGCTCCCCTTGTCTAGTAGGAGTGATTTGCTGTAGCTGTGTGAATTGTAAGGAGCTGTAGACAAACTTCATCTTCATCAGATGTGACAGGGGATGAAGGAAGTAGTGGATTCCGCTTTTCCTCTTGTAGAAGAGGATGGGCTGAAAGGTAGGATGGGATGTGTTGTTAGTTTCTGGATGATTTTCTGTTGGTGAGCAGACTGAGGATTTTTGTTTGGACAAATGACAGGTTCAGTGATGGCATTAAAACTAGAAGCATGTGCTCAGAGGCACCCATTCCTCCACTGGAATTCTGTATCCTAAACACCTTTACCTTGGTGTAATAAAAAAAACTGGTGGCCCATGCTCTGAACAGAAGAGGCTCTTCACTCCATCACTTTGGAATGAGGCATCCTCCCTCCCCCATAATACATGCATTTGGAATATGGGTCATCTTTGCTGGGGAGCCCATACAGATCAGAGTTCCCCAGCACCCAGACTTGTGTTATATTACCTTCTCATGCAGTTGAGTGGGAAAGATAACTATCATAGATCAGATACCTGTTTCTCAGCACTAACAATTCTGTGTGTGGGGATGTTATATAGATTGCAGGGAAATTTGGATTCTGTGATTCAGATGAGGCTTCATCCATCTTCTCTGGAGGGCTGTAAATGACCTTCTTGTAAGAATCATAGGTTGAAACCAAATGGGGATTCAGCAGTACGGGCCTACTGACCCCTGCCTTGAACTTCCCAGGGCTGAGGAAAAGATGGGATAGTGAAGGAAGAGAAAATAGGATATGAGTTGTTCTGGTTCCAGTTTTTTTTTTAAACCACTGCTGTGTGGTGATATAATGTGAAAGAGCGAGCTCAGAAAACTTAATTTTTGAGCTACAAAAAGGGCACATGAAACTCTGATTTGTAGGTGCATGCCAGCCTGAGAATGTGGAGAGGATCCTTGCCACCTCATGTGTACCAGATTAGGTGGAATATAAATAAATAAAATAAATAAATAAATGCCACCAGGAATGTTAAAGTGTTCAAAATTTCAATAGTAAGAGTCTCTCAAGAAGAGCTAATATATATCTATATCTATCTATCTCCTTTTGATTTTTTTTCAGTTTTAGTGCTAGTATTTGTGTTTTGCCAATCATATAGCAACCACAGGCCACAGAATGCAGAATTTGAAAACTAAAAAAGAAATGGATCAAAGGTGTCTGTGTTAAGTTGTGAGAGAAGCAAACCCGTCAACTTTTTTTTGGTCTTTTCTGTTCCCAACGATTAGAAGCAAGAGAAAGAGGTTAGCGCACTGGTTGTCTTAGTTGAAAGAAAACATGTTGTTAAAAATAATATGTTTGGGAAAATACGAGATTTCAGAAAATGGTTCCACTCCAGTTATTGAGCTGAAAAGCATTAGAGCTCTCTTCAAATATTTCCTTGCCTTTTCCTGCTGACTCCTGCTGTTTTTGTGGGCCAGTGTCAGTTGTCTTTCTTGACTATGAAGCAGTGACAATTAGGAGGAGGAATGGCTTTAATCCTGTGCATGCAGTCTAACTGGTGGAAGGGTACAAGTGGAGAAGAATGTTGCAAGACAAGCTCGGAGAGTGGAAAAGTCATTTTTTGGGCTACAACTCCCACAATCCCCCAGCCAGCATAGAGAGTGCCAAAAATGTAATTTCTCAAAGCTCTGTATGCTGTCTAGTGGTCCCATCCCAACCTAACTGCAAGTTGTACAAGGGTGGAGGTGGGAAAAAGGCAGCCTTTGACCCCAGGAGCCAGTTTTTGGGGGGAGGGAGAGCAGCTGAAATAGACACACTCAGAACCACAGTAGTCTCCTGTCCCTCTTAAAAGCCCTCTGAAAAATAGTAGAAATAATAGAAATTGGCTGATTCCTGGAACTGGAAGTTATGTTAAAACCAATTACTCCAGGAGCAGTTGTGTGGACTATGATAGGAGGTGTTCATGCTGCTCTTGCATTTGCCTACTCTTGATCTATGTGTTTAGGTCTTAAGCATACAATTTGTATTCCAATTTTGCACAATACATATTGGTTGACATTTTGTTCAGTAATTATGATATCTTGTTACTCCCCAAAGTGGGTGACTCAGGGGTCCATCCACAATGCCAATACTTCGATGGAAAGATGGGGAATTATTAGCTTAAAAGGGAGGCCTGTGTGGGGCAGGGGAGGGGTAACTTCTGGGATCTTTTCATCTTTGTATACTGGTACCAATGTGGAGACACCAGCTGGAGTTTAAGAGAATGTTTTTTGGGGGGAAATCACAATCACACGCAAGATTCAAGCGGTCTCACAACTATTCAAGGCTAACTGGAAGAAGGGATGGGAAAATGAGATAGCGAGGAGCTAGGATGACGTGAGTGATATTTACCTATTCTGAAGAAAAGAGATGAAGTGATGTGGCTTAGACTAGGGGTCTGATGGTAGCACAAGAATGGAAATCTGAGAAGCAGGGTGATGGCCTATGCCCAGTGTACTATGGACTGTCTGGCTTTGAGCCATGGTTTAAATACCCTGGTTCTGGGGGAAGATGTTAATGGCTCTCTGGCATAGCGAACAAAGGGGTCTGGAGCTGGCTAATGATCTTAGCATTAAGTGACAAAGCATTGATGGGAATCATGATAGCTTCTTAATGTCTGGGCAGGTGAGGGAACAAAAGGGGGAAGTTCAGGAGGAAGGGAGTTATAGAGCGTTGGTCATTGTTGCTTTGTCTGGGAGTTTCAGTGGTTTTTGTCTTCTAGGTTTAGGCCATTGAGAGGGCTATTTTCTTCAATTAAACCTCAGTGAACTTATGACCTGGTGATGCCTTGAGTTCCCTTTTGACCTACTTGTGTGCAGCTAGTCCTCTTTGCCAGCATGGTTTTTCAGCCATAAATGTATGATTTATATTTCATGCCAATTAAATAATGTTCATTGCTAATCATATCATGGAGTAGGGGTGTACAGCATGGGAAAGTCACTTTCAGTGTATTAGTGTAAACACCAGTATAACAACCAAAAGTGCCCGCGCAAAGCTTACCTTTTAAATCATGAAATTCCAACCCCAACAGAGGAATTTCTTAGGTGCTGGAAAATAGGGTGGTGTATAGCGACATGTCCAGCCCTCTCCTTGTAGTAGAGTGTGATGCAACAGACAGCTACAGTAGGACTTTGGAGGGGTCCCTGACTTTTCCTGTCACAGCACAGTCTATTACTGGGAGAGGACCAGATGTGTTATCGCTCACCATCCTGTTGTCTAGCACCTCACAGAGTCCTCTGGTGGCTGCATGGCTTAAAAGGTTGATTTCATAGGCGAGGTAGCACTGGGGGATATATCTGTGACATCATAGCTACATCTCCTGAGGCAGGAACTTGGACAATGTGTGTACGTGGGACTGTGAGCCTATGTATTTATGATGTTAGACAGAAAGGCGTCTGTGTAGAAGTTGCAGTGAGAGAGTGTGGATTAGGCTTTGGATGTGGAGGAAGAGGACAGGAACATGTGTGTCATAGTTCTGCATAAATAAAAGGAGACAACAAATGTGCTGCAAAAGTATTTCTTAATGTCTGTTACAATGTTACTTTTATGTTGGTATGGCTCAACATTCCATGATCAGCAGTGTACTTTATTTGTCTTTTCATTGACTGAAAACAAATGTGCCATTAAAAATATTTATAACCTTAAGCTATCAGTACCATTTTAACCTTCCCAGCTGTGTATTTTCAGATTTTTTTCAAAAGAGATTTTGTTAAGAACTACCAGAAAGAAAGGAGGGAATTAATATTACACATGATCAATTGAACTCACATTATAATGCCCAAATTGATGTTTTAAATTTCGTATTTATGTTTTCTCTAATGTTCATAAGAATTTGGAAGCTAGTGGTTGAAGAGTATGAGATTTTGGAGTGAAGGGAGATTTGAGAAGTCTTCCACTCTGATGTCTCTGTCCATTCGTGAATGTACCGGGTGAGCTAGGCTGCCATCCTTGAAGCCCCTCCTATCCATCTGTAATATATGGGTGTTAGTTACAGCTTATTTTACAATGGATTGTATAGTCGAGTAGAGAAGGAGCTGTAAAATATTGACTTGGTTAAGTTGGGCTAAAGGTAAAAGATGTTAATGTTGTCCCATGAACTCATTTACTCAAGAGCTAGAAGAAGGTTTCTAATCATCGAGTACTGTGGTTTTTCAAGGTTTACATTAAACTGTAGGAAATGGTGAGAGGTGGGGGTGGGGGATAAATATTCAATATGTACTTGGTGGTAAAAATGTCATGAAAATGCACTTTTGCCAGTGGAGGAACAGTGCTTATGGAAGTCTCTCTTATTAAGTTCAAAAGCAGCTCTCTCTTGGTTAGAAGAGGCTCTCTTGCGTGCAACATTGGGCAACTGATAGGGATCACATCGAGCCCCACACTTCCTGGAGGGGTGGAGGTAGAAAAGAAATTAAATTTTTCCTCCCAAACATAGTTTACTGTGCATGGAGTGGCAACTTCACCATATTTTTTAGCTTCCCTAGGCAGTTTTAGGCTCAGGAGAAGGCTTTTTTAAAACAGAAGGTAAGCTCCAAGTTGTCTTCCTGATAGAAAAAAAAATGCCTCTCCTAGCCCCCAAAATAGTTTAGGTGCCCAAACGCATACCAGAGTTGCACCTCTATATCCTCTTCAGGGTATTTTGGGTTACTTTGGGACAATTTTTTTTTAGGGGGGGAGGGAATGTGGACCTTGGAGCCTACATGTGGGCCATTGGCCACATTTTGCCATCCCTGCTTTAGTAGGAAGATCATCTTTTCATGCAACCCATTAAGCTATATTTATTATTTATAAATTATTAATATGCTCTCTTTTTCATTAGCTTGGTTGCGGACATTGTGGTGTTCAACTCTGCTTATAACATGGAGTCATTTCTAACATCAATTCGAACATTTATGAAGCGGATACCTGACCACAGACCTAAACATCTGGAAAAGCTAATCAGGCCAAAATGCCAGGTCCTTTACTTCCCAGTGAGGTTCCCAGATGTGAGCAGGTTAGTAGATTTTGACTTTCTTTGCTCTTTTGTGTCATAATGCTGTCGCTGCTTCATTTCCAGATTATTTTTATTCACAGATTTCCTTTGAGAAGTTCTGTGAGACAATGAAGAAAAGTACTGAATTTCTGATCAGTTTTCTGGCATGGAACTAAACTCCACAAGAGCGGAGTGTATCAGGTTATTCAGTCAGAACTATTTGTAAGCAGTACACGTTTTGCCAGTCCTGCTGGTGATTCTTAGTTTATTCTGAATATATGGGCAGGCTTGCTGTTGGGTTCCTTTTCAGTGCCTAAGACATCAAACTCTTCTCAACAATGAGACATGGTCAACTTCCCCTTTATTTGTGCAGAGGGACTTCCCACCTACCCCCCCACCCCCGCCAACATCGTGCTGCTAGAAGCAGCAGTGACATCAACTGCTTCCATTTGTTTTAAGGTAGAATTAAGCTGGTACATATGCAGGGATGGTATTTCACTTGATAATAGAAGTAGCTGTTCTCCTTCCAGACATTTCCCAGAAACCCTGAGCCCTATTCAGGTATTAGCAATCTTTGTTTTGTAAGACATGAGGAAGGGGAATGTACTACCCTTGTTCATCTCACTCATCCTATCAATCAGCCACCTACACATGGATGGTGACTTTGTGAACGGGAAAGCCTCTGTTATTCATGGAAGCTTTCCAAATGGTTTGGAACCCTGAAATACCAGGATTCACTGTCATGTGGATAGGTTCCATGGATAACTATAGCTCTCTTCTTCAGACTATCACTTTCCAGAATTAGATGGTGATGATGGAGTTTGGGTGCAGCTAGTGCACCCTTTCGCCACATGAATTGATTTTAAACATTTCAGGAACGTCAGATTTGGGCAGTGATTACCTCAGTATTTGTTCCCTAGACAGTTAATATCTGAGGGCCAATCCAGAGAAGACACTGAGAGATTTGTGGCTGGAACTCCTGGTTTATTTTTTTTAAAGAGCTCAGAGCAGCAGTAAAAGGGCCCACACTGAGTAGAGAAACAGTCTGGATATGTCTATGCCTTCCTGATGTCTGGTTTGTTTTTTGTTTTTAAATTTCTTTACTATGTAGTTCTGAAAGAACTGCATGTGTTTTATTGCATGAGGCAAATAGCAACTTCAGAGGAAGATTTAGATTGGGAAAGTGATATGGGATGGAGGAAGGATAAAAACCTATCCCCCCCCCCCAATAATCCCACCACAATTTTAAGGGGGAAGAATCCAATCAGGATCTCATAGTGTCTTATCTACTTTGGCTCTTATGAAAACTCCCCTTCTAAACTAAAATTGACACATTTCACTCTTATTTCCCCCAAAACTTTTACTTATAGGGAGTGTGTGATGAGAATTACCCACATCCAGTAGGAGCTACCCCTTATGTTTCTGAATGAATGCCTAACTTCTGATCAGTAGGAAACAATTCCAACACTTTGATTCATACAGAGACAGAATAGACAGTTATGTCTGAGGAAAATACGTTCTGTTGTGTGCAGACTTCAAGAATAATTGAAGGATGCAGTTGGGCCTAAACTTGGGTAGGATGGGATAGAATTCTCCTATCAATAGATATTGATTGGTAGAGCTGTTCACAAGTCATGAAGAGATGCAGATCACATCTTCCATAGTGGGCCCTTTACACTTCCAGGAGAGTGATTATTTTCCCATGACACCAGTCACCTCTCTTATGATACACTAGTGGAAGGCAGCTCAGCTCAGTGAAAAGAGCACATCTCTTGCATATGGAAGGTCCTTGGTTCAATCATTACTAATCTTGACTTTGTTTGTTAGTTGTGTATATTACCTAACTAGCCAATGACGTTAGGGTGATTTGCAATCACAAAAATCCAATTAAAATAGCTAGATAATAGATGGTGTGGAAAGAGTTCTTCCAAAGGTCACCGGAGAAACATTGCCAGTCAAAGAGGACAGTACCTGGTTGATCTCCTGTCTCCTTATGTTACTGCTTGCCCGATCTTTTCTCCTGGTACATCTTCTAAGATGCAGTAAGTGGTTGTGGGAAAGAGGCCTTTTGGTGTCCTATCTTTGCAGTACACTTCTCAAAGATGCTCACCTGGCACTCAGTGTGATGTCTTTGCTAGCACCAGGCAAGGCCTTTGAAAACAAACAAACAAACAAACCCAGTGTTTTTGAGTTTGTATATTTCAGATTGCCTTTGTACGCTGGGTGTATATGCATTGGTCTTCTTTATTGTTTTTTCTTCTTTATTTTTTTTAATGCTGTTTTCTTAATCTGATTCACACAAGGCAGTTTCCTCTATCTACTGCTGAATTTGGGAATGACTATATTAGACTTTTGGAAGTATAGCAAGTTCACTTAGCCTTATGGTTTGTTTAGGCAGTTTTGAAGCTTATAGAAAGAAGACCCATGTTTGAGCAGCTAAGCCTGATAATTTTGGCCATATGTATGCACTGCTGAAAATTTATTTAAGGAACATGCATAGCAAGCAAGAAGCATCATGAGCTTGGGCTGCCAGAGTTAATTTTAATATGATATTTTTTGAGGGGGCAGGGGGAAATTAGCCTTTTTAAATTGAATACAGTGGTGCCAAAGAACACATTTAAGTTTCTTATATTTATATCTCTTTGAAAAGAAATACTTTTCACAAAGGCTTTTTGTTCAGGAGTCAATATGAAATTTATGTGTGCACTTAAAAATCTGGTGCATTTTATACTGCTACTTGTTTTTAAAAAAATGTTATGTTTGGAAACCAATTATGCTTGCTGACTCTGGATAAAAATAAACACCAATACTAGATGACAGAGATCGACTTCTTATCAAAAACAACAATTCACAAAGCAAGTTGTGCATTTTTAGCTTCAGCTTCTTCTGATCATTGGAGCTATTTTTTTTAAAACAAGATCTTGTGTTAAATAAACGGTGAATGCACCTGTGGCAATTGAATGCAGTTTATTAATTTAGTCTGTATTACTCTAGTGAAATCTAGCTGAATGGAAATGGAGGAGAAAAAGGTTAAGAAATATCATGGCCAAACTTGGATTCATAAAGCAAGCTCTTTGCCCAGAGTGTTTTTCGAGTTATTTTCAAATGGTAATTTGCTTTATCCAAACCAAACTCATACAGTGTAAGTAAGTGATTATTTGCATGACTGACAGTCATTTGAATGCCTGCAGTCTTTTAAAAATGCATAATTTTGCTGAGATGTGTGTGTGTGTGTGTGTCTATGTGTGGTAGGGCAATATGAACAGAAAAATCACCAAGGTGATTTTTTTCTTCCTTATTTTGACCTCCTTTTTTGTTGTTGTCATTGCACTCAAAATGATTTTTATCTAGCCATCTAGCAGAGTTGAGCTCAAAACAAGCTGCACTATTAAGAACACAATAACAACCTATAAAAGAAGTCCTCATTTTACATTAAGATTGTGGCACTAAAGTAAAGTTTTTTTGAAAAAAAAATACATTAATGCACCACATTTGACCTTACAACTTGGCTCTGAAACAGGGGCCGCACATAGCATTTAACTTCAGAAAATAAATTAGGTTTATTTGTAGTGTTTCCTAACAAAAGGAATATACATGCCCTTAACAGAGAAGCTGTTGCATAAAATATGAATGTATAGTTAGAAATGATGATACCAATTTGAACTTGGCTAACTGGGGTGGCAGTGTGGGCAGGGATGTTACATTTTGCTTAAAACCAAATTGTATCTGTACATTATTTTATTTGCTTCTGATCAGACTGTAGAGCTAAGTGACATAGGATCTAATTTACCTTTTTGACTGTAAGCAACAAATCCATGAAAATTTTCATTTTTTTGTCTTGAGTTACAAGCTTTGATGGCTGTCCTGCACCAGAAACCTGTATTGGATTTGACTGGTGTGTGTATGTGTGGGAGTACAACTCAACCTAGAAGAATTCTGAAAGAATTTGTACACTAAAGTGCATTATACTTTTCAGTATACATACTACTGAATATTTTTCTGGCCATTAAAGTAGACCTGTAAGTTGACAGTGCAATCTTGATATATTTGAATGTTGATGCTAATCTTCATCCCAAGCTTTAGTTAAAACACTAAACGAGCACAGTTAAAAATTCCAGAACAGCAGTATGAAATAAAAGTAACCGTTTCAGAGTTACAGGTATAAATCAAAATATCTTCAGGGCCTGATTAATAATAAAAAAGGGATTCATTTGGCACTTGAAAAAACATTGGCCTAACTGCAGTTATTAGTCCCAGCTAGAGAAGGTCTATTTGACTCAATTGTATAGTAAGCTGGCACTGCACTGCACTGGGTCTGCGCTAGTTAGGACTAACAAATGGATTTAGGTCATTAAGTTTAGCACTAGCTGACTACTGAGGGAATTATTCCAGGTGGAATGCCACCACTGAGAAGACCTTCTTTTAGGTCATTGCCCTCTTTGAAGGCCCAGGATGGCTTTAAAAAAAAACAACCTCTGAAGATGAATGAAAATTCTGGCAGGCTTATATGAGAGATGTTGGTCTTCAAGGAATATAGATTTCAAGCTCTTCAGAATCAAAAGCCTTGTGCTGAAAGCCTTGTAACTGCTTTCTGCTCTCAGAGCAAAGCCTGGATAAAAGTGAAATTACCAGTTTTACCTGGAATATGTTTATTTTTGACTAAGAAAATACCCATAACTGTCATGGTAGTTGAGATGCATTGTGTATTTCATGGTCATCTGAGCATTCCCCCTTTATGTCTTAGCTCAGTGTCTCTCAGACTATCTAGGACTGGAATTTTTTCCCCCTAAAATGTTAGAGACTGGTAAGATATTTGTGCCCATTGGCTACAAGTGTTTCTTTCCTTCCTGGAAACTTTCCATGGACTGGCAGCTTGTGGACTGAGACTAGTCTAGTGATAGTCTAGTGATAGTCTAGGACCATCACTTGAACATCTCTGTCTTTGCTCAAAAGTGATAAAGTCCAAGAATTATAAACAAAGAGCGAAACTTGAGACAGGATTGAAATGGTTTATTGTGATTATGGAATTAGGTCCATAAGTAAAGCCAGTAGGAGGAATCACTCCCCTGTCTTGCAGTCCCTTGTGTACCTCAAAACCTGCTCTGGAGAGCTAAGGAGCCCTCTGTAACAGGTGTGCTGGCCACATGGGGGTAGGTGCTGTAGGGTGCTATATTTGGGGAGGTAAGAAGAAAAGAGTCCTATTCCAATTCTGACTTGATGTGCCATGGCGAGCTAGAAGTCCCAATTCAGAACTACCTAAAGAGTGTTACTCTCCTGCTCAAGTTACCCACTTTGTCTTCCAGAAGAAGCCAAATTGGGAATGAAAAGGCTGTGTGCAGTACCACACAGTTTGTTAACAGAAAGCCAGGATTCTCCGAATAGTTGTCCCATTGTAGCTACTATGATGTCTGCCTAGAGTAGTTGTGTCACACAGGTCAAAACTGAGGTTATGTAGAATTATGTGGTGGGTTGAAAATATTGAGGGCATTTCACACCAGCTGTTGCCCTTCCATGTGAACAGCTGCAGTTGCATGCCTGTGATTCTGTGGGCAAATGTTAGGGTAAACTGGTGCTCTCTTTCATGTCAACCTTTTCCTTCATACCAGCTTTACAGGCAAGTACAAAACGCTTCTGTGACCATGATGTTGGCCTCTGCCCACTCTGTCTACATGCAGCCTAATTCATTGGCTGTTGGACTGCCCATTGTCTGCCATGGCTGCCTCCTTTCTGCCCTGGGAAAGGTAATACAGCACCCCTGACAGAATCTGTGATTTACTTCACATGGACCCTTGGGTACAGACAAAAGCATCGCACGCTCTTCCTTACCAGTTGCTTAAAAAGTTAAATCTCTGTCCCAAAGCACTTAAAATCTATGTTAGACAAATGACAGCACAGAATAACAGATAAAAGGGAACAGATGGGAGGACTTGGGTTAAAGATAATGAGAGCTTCTTTCATTAATACAACTTGCGGGTATTATATACAGCACATGCTTTAAATTCTGAAATACCAAAAATGAGAATCTGTTCTCCTAAAACATGCTTCTTTCTGATACTGTAAAATGTCACGGCCAGAGTTATTATGGAAGGGAGTAATGGTGTAGAGGATAAGAATTTCAGATGTAGTATAGTTTTGATATGAAGCATACCCTATTCCCAAGTGCGGAAAAGTTCCTGGGTGCTGAGTGGAGTGTTTCTAGTTGAAGCAACAGAGCATGGTGGAAGCAGAAATACTGCTTGGAGGTGTCTATGTGGCATATCAAACATAAGCTAACCCAGAGTCAGAGAGTGTTATATAGTGTCATATAGGAGAAGCCACAGAGATGATGTCATGCAAATACAGTGTATGCCTTGCCCCTTCCTCACTTGCCACTCTTGTCTTTCCATCTTCCTTCATGCCAACCTTTTCCTTCATATCACTTTTATAGGTAAGGACACATCATAAGTTACTGGTAACCTCCTCTGTTTAATATATCATGCTGCAATCATTGTTTCTTGCTTAAGGCATCCGGAAAGTTTCTGCTTCTGTTCCTACTTCTGCCACTTTGACTACAGGAAAATTATTTTGTTCTCTTTTTTTCTAACTCATGTTATTCATGCAGCTGAGGTCTAATGTTAGCCTTTCACTAGCTCTGGAGTACAGTGAAGTTGAATTCTTTGTGCAACCCACTTAATTTTATTATGTTGGGTTCTCGTCATGTTGCACACAACGCATTCCCATAAAAGCTGCATTTTGTATTTACAGAGAAATTTCTCGTGAGAGTTAAGGTCTTGTAAAACATTCTTGTTCTACAGCATGAACGAATTATTACACTCTGGGGCATTAAAAGTGAAGTGTACTGAAGAAAAGAATTTTTTCATTAAAATGCAGTTTATATTGATAAAACAGATTACTAGCATTTGATGAAATGTGAAACTTGGATCTGCCCCTATCGCTAAATCGACGGTAGGTTTATTTTGGCAGGAGGAGCAGAATGTAATGTATATCGGGACCAATCATTATGCCATACCTGTTAGTTTTGTATTCAATTTAAATTGTGCTTCGGTAAAGTCGTGGGAGGAGGGAGGAAGAGAAAGGAGGGGGGAAAACTGCACTTACTATATCTGTACTTGAAGTAGCAGAATGTGGTAACCAAGAATATTAGAAAAGAAAAGCTGTTGTGTTATCAGTTTTGGCACGGTCATTTATCAATCAGTATTTTAAACATTGACAAGTGGTAATTTAATAGGGAATGACCCTGTTGGCAGGAAGTTCTAATGACAGATGATGCAAACTCATTTATCACTATGGGGCTCTGCCGGCTTCTTACCTTTCTCAGTATCACAGCTCATATTTTCCAAGTCTGGGATGTGAGAAGCCACAAAGGGCAAAACCTGTGGCAGAAAGCCTGCAACCACTCCTATCTCTCTTTAAAAATGGTTAACTCTTGATTTACACATTGCCCTCCTAGCATAGATAGAAAGTCCTGATGGTTTGATGACAATTTAAGCAACATTTGTGGGATTTGGGTGCAATATCCTGTACTGGAAGAACTGTGATTGTGACATTCTGGAGGTATAAAGGTGCTCTGGCTTGGCAAGAGTGTCCTCTCTCCACTGGGCAGCAGGAGGACATGGGGGAGAGAGGGAAGGGGAGGGAAGGGAGGACAGGCTGTGGAAATAAACCTGGGAGCCAAGATACACAAAGAACATGTCACAAAGGCTTCTAGGCTATGGCTCTGTCCTCTAGGACATTTTAGTTATTTGTATATATGTGCCTTCAACTCGCTTGTCAACTTATGTTGACCCCATGAATTTCAGAGGGTCTTCTTAGGCAAGGAATACGCAGAGGTGTTTTTACTAGTTCCTTATTTATGTTTAAATGCCTAGCTTGCCATTGTTACGTGGAAGCCATACTGATCAGTATTTCTTTCAGTTCACAATTATATATACTGCTGAAGTAATCACAAGCTTTGCTTGTACAACAAGAAGGTTGCCAGACAGCCTGAAAGTCTTTCATGCTGTTTTGGGGTATGTTTTTTTTTTCTTGGTAGGGAATAAGAATTGCTGTCCCTTGTTGGGCTTGGTCAGAATCCATGCTATGGGAGATACTTCTCCTCTGAATACAGCTGTCCCTCCATGAAATGATTAGGACAACTTGGTGATGGAGATGCATGCTTTGAAATGCTCTCGCTTGGTGCTGTGTCCTCCAGTGTGATTTTGGTATTTGGCTTCTGCAGCCCAGGCAGCTTCTGAGGGAGGACAAGAGTGAGAATTAAGTGGTCTTCCAGATGTTGATAGACTGGAAATCCCAATACCCTTGCCAGGATAGCCAGTGGTAAGGAATGCTGGGAGTTCCAATTCAAAAACAACTAGTATAGAACTACTGTAGGTGCCAGTTGTTTGGGAAGAGGTTTGTGTGTGCCAGATGAATCTTCTGGACATGTTCACACTCTGTCAAAATTTGGGAGCTTTTCTGAACTCAATGATGATTGCATTTATGCTCTGTGATGGGAAGTAGGGGTGGAAGTGTCTCTTCAGATGCTTTTAGTTTCTCAATTCCTATGTTTTATCTGGCCATTTTTAATATTATCATCTTGAAATATGACTTGTAACAATCAAAGAACATCTGTACATTTGCCTCTATATTGGAGAAAGGATGGATTGGAGCCTTTGGTGTGATTTTCTTTCTTGGGATTTTAACTTGATATAGTTTGAGGGATTTAAATAATTTGTAGGCTGTTGTGATTGTGGCTTCTTTTAGTCATTAGTCTAAACCATCTTGAGCCTTTGTGACTAATCTGAGAACTGTTTCCTGAAGTCTAGTTAAGTTTATAAGAGGAGCTCAGAGGCTTCAGCGCAGGCAACATAGATGCCTGGAATCATGCCTCTCTGGATCATGGCCACAGAAAAAGAAAATATAATTTCTGTTAACACTTTTCCGTGTACGAAGTGTTTACTATTTTTATCTTAATTGCCACTTATCTCTAATTCACCATTTGCTTTGCCCTGTATGAGATATCACTATGGATAGTTATCAGGCAACCATTTAAACCTTAAAACTCCATGGGTGGCATTTTTTCCCACCGCTGACAATGAGATTTTGCAAAAGAAAGTTGACTTACTGTAAGCACAGTGAAATGTACTTCTCTGAAAACCTGGACATAGGTGATAAGAGTGGAAGCTTTTGAAAATATGAACTTTATTTTGGTGTCCAGATGGAAATTAAGGTCTTATAGGTAGGACTGTGGCAGCGAGTGCAGGGGAATGCTGCCTGTTCTGAGACAAACTGAAGCACTTGCTCATATGTTAGATACATATGCTTCCAAAGTGCTTTTTTACAGTTAAGTGATTTTAAAAAAATAAAAACATAGGTTATTTACTTTGCTATTTATACCCTGCCTTTCTATGCCAAAGGAATCCTTGAGCTGAAGTTCAGGATTAAAAAGTATAACAAACAAAAATCTAATTCTAAGAACAGCAAGTATTCAGGAGCAACAAAACTGAGCTATGAAAGACCCTCCAAGCATGCCAGTTTCCAAAGTTACTATGTTAACTACCATGGTAATTAATATGTTAGCTTCTTATATATGCTTTTCTTTGAGGTTTGGGACCCAGGAGATGAGTAGGTAAGCAGGTCCAAATTATCCCTTTCACACTATACAATCTTATAGCTTTGTGGTTCATGGTGTTTGGAATCACAAGGTTTGTAGTTTGGTCAGAGACATTAGAGGAGCTCTTTGGATGCAAATCTGAATACCCCTCCCTAAACTGCAAATCCCAATATTCCATAGGATGAAGCCATGCCATTACACATAATTGTGTAATGTGAAAAGGCCCCAGTTAGTACAGATAGGTTTTCTTGGGGGCACTGGATCCTTTGCAACTTCTGCCACATCTGGTTTACACACAAACATTTCCACTGGTTAAGTGGTTTTCTGTGGGACATTTGCGCTGAGTACTAAAGCAGGATGTTGTAGGGGAAATTCTGAGGTGGCCAATAGGTGGAAGGAAAAAGATATAAGGACTAGGGAAGGAGAAGATGAGTAAAATGGAAAAATGTTTATGGGGAAGGGAGAGAAAATAGGAATATGGCTTTATTTTAAGCATTGGAATAAGGCAAGGGCTACTGCATCTAAAGGGTGTTTCACAGTACAGCACAAAACTGCATATGAAACTGCATGCGTGTTCCACTTGTTCTTGTGGTTTACTCCATAGTAATAGATGAATGGAAATGCTTGTTTGTTTATTTATTAGCAGGCATGAGATGACTCTGGATCTCCTCAGTGTGTTCATGCAATTTCATTACAACAGAGTTCATGACAGATACAGGCAAGTGTCCTTTAGCAGCTAAAATAACATCCTTTATTGTTGTAGGTTTTCATAGACTAGAGTTCACAAAACCTGATGCCAAAGTAATTTTTTTACACATTAAGGTACCACAAAATTTCCTTCTTGTTTTATGCAGCAACAGACTAACCCTTCTGGAAATGTTGATGCTTTTGGTGCCACAGAGTAATTTAGGATTCAAAGGTCATGTATAGCAATTTTTTTTTTAATTTGATTCGTTTCCATTTCAGAAATCTTTTTTATACTGCTCCAGAGCAGCCTTTTCCAAGAATCATGTGTCCTGCACAACAGCTGCCTGAGGATGATGGGAGTTATAGTCTTCCACTAATAGAAAGCACCACATTAAAGAAGGTTGCTCTGGGCATACCTCAGTAGCCTTGTTTCCTTCCCCAGTAGCGTATGCAGACCAAGTTTTTTTTTAATACTTCATGCTTATCCACAATCCTTGTGCAGTCCATTACTCTGTGACTTAGGCAGAACACTAAAGAGATATGACATTTCTAATATTAGTTGACAAAAGCATATTACACAGACTTTCTGGCTTTTTTTTCCTCAGACAGGAGCCCTAATTGCCTTTTTAATGTGTAACAAATGCATTATACAAGTTGTTCACCTTTCAAGCCCTTGAACCACTTTACTTCCTCACTTCTCTGCAATCCTTCTTTACATTTCTTACTTGATGATATTTTTCCTGTTTGTCTGTCTTTATTATTCCTTTATTGGTCTTGGTGGAGGAGCTCCATGTATGCAAACAGCCTTTTATGGATAGGGCTGCCAGAGTGAAAATTAGAGGGGGTTCCTGTAACTTTAATGTTTGTGTAGAAGAGAGAATTTCAGCAGGTGTTGATTGTTATCTGGTAGTGTGAGAAGTCACACTTTCTGATACCCCACTACAGGCTTCTCTCATTTATCTGACAGGTTAGAGATTGGAGTCCTGTCAGAAAACAGAATTGGTTGAACAATGGAACCCATGTACTGTACTTTAGGGAGCATGAAGGACTTGTAGAGGCTCACTTGGAATTGGCAGCGCACGCACTACTTGCAAAGTCTCTTAGCTGGCTTAGTACCTCCCCCCCCAGCTCACTTTGCAAGCAGCATGCATGCATAGGCGGTCTCAAGGGAGCCTCCATAGGCAAGAAGAACTATTGAAGATGTGGAAACCCCATTAAATGAATGGAACCTGTTCCTAATTTGGAAGCATCAAAATGCCAAGTCTTCAGATAATGGGGCGTTGTACTAAAGGTTCTTGTACTGAAGGAACAGGAGTCCTTTCCAGTTTTCACTGTGTTAGGCTTAGTGGTGGTGGTAGAGAGTTTTGCAGATGCAATTCCATGCCACCAGGTAGAAAAGAGAGGAATAGCTTTTATACTTTATTGTGTAGTTTAATACAGGTTTGGCTCTAATTCCCAAATCATAGGATTCTTATTTCTGTCTTAATATCCTACTCAGTTATGACAGTGTGTCAGTTGTGTAGAAACAAAATGCATTATTTGTTCATTTTAGATTTTTATTTGGCCTTTTACAGTGGACATCCTTGGATAGATGCATTGTGGATTTATCAGCTGTTATTGTGTGTTTGTGTATGAGTGTGTGCTTTAAGATGTATTGGAAAAGTCCAGTTTCTTTATTCTTGTTAGTAATTGTAAGGATTATTTCTTATTTTTAAAATAGATGAACCTAAAATACCTAACTTGACTGTGAAGCCAAATTTGGGAAGCTTCTGTGGAATTTGCTAATGTTCTCTCACCTCTGGGGGTTTCTGTGCCTTCAAGTCGTCTGTCAACTTATGGCAATCCTATAAATTTCATCAGTTTTTTTTTAGGTGAGGAGTACTCGTAATACTCAGAGGTGGTTTTGCCAGTTCCTTAACCTTAACCTACAGCACCTGGTATTGACTAGTCCTAAAAAAAAATTCTTTTTCTATTTGATGCTCTGATTGATTTCTAGTTCTCTTTTGAAATGTTGTGTATGTTAGTCTTCCATGTGTAGACCACTTAAATTATTTCAGTTGACCAAGGTGAAAACTGAGTCACAGAACACTCCCAACTCTGCATTCTCTGGCTGAGATCTTATAGTGAAAGAGCTTTTCATTAAGGGCTTTTACTAAATTCTTTACATCTATGAGGTCTTTTATGCTGTCAGATAATCTGAATGTAAATTACCCCTCTTCATTTATTCAGCTGTACTATGAGAATGGGAAGAGGGCTACATTTTAGTGAGCCAAACCTCTGTGCTCTTAGTGGTTACCAACTATATGAGAGAAAATTTTGGGAAAGAATGACTGTCCGTTAGTTGGGAATTAATGGAAAACACCCAGGAAACAAAACAAAGCAAAATAAACAAAGAAACAAGAATGATCAGGTTGGGATTTGTGTCCCCCTTGTCTTTTCTTCCCAACTTCTGCTGCAATGTGGGACCTGTGCACGTATTTAATAGGCAGTGTCTAAATAATATGACTTCAGCTTTTGAAAGTACCCTAGTTCTGAAGTCATTTCTCCCGATGTATGCTAGCAACTTATTATTCTGCGAGCATCACTTCATTTTGGCTTGCAATAAGTCCTGTTCAGTCATTGTGCTGCAGTGGAATGTTTAAAGCCGAAATGTGCATTGGAATCTGTTTGTTTGCAGCAGATGATTTGCCTAAGCTTTGATGCGCAGTCACTTTCTGACATTTGTGTATTTCAGCAGTGAACAATGTAAACTCATTTTCTGAGCACTTTGATTACTTGCACATAGCAGTGCCCATGGCATGTGACAGAGAAGAGCACTCTATCCACTAATCAGATAGATATGCTTCAAGCGTATTTACACAAAATAATGAAAACAGCTGTTAGATACCTTTAAACTTGAGTGTGTTTTGTTATTAATCTACTAGCCCATACACATGACACTATAATTCTTTGCTCACTCAAGTTGCCTTTAATGACACAGTAATAAAACTGAGAGGGATGAAAGTAATGGAATTGTAGAACGTAATGCCTCAATTGTTCTACAGTGTCTTCCTTTTTGCCAAAATAAACCACAATTAGGTCCATATGGTGTTTTTGAAGTTTTCAAGCAATGACCCTAATAAAAAGTAATGAATTTCTGACAAAAGAAAGCATGGTGCTCTTTTAAGCAGATATCTTCGCTATTGATCTAGATATGATTGCAGACTGATATGCTAATAGAAGAAGAAAGGTTCAACGTGCCTGTTACAAGCACTTTCATTTTCAGTGTATTTTAATCATATGAAATTCCATATGAAAAGGTAGAAACATGTTGTGATCTATTAATTATGCCTCCTTTTTAATAAGAGCTAATATTTTCAGATATGCTTTGGTTCTTTCTGTGTCCTTTTTTTTCCCTTTGTTTGAGAAAGTGAAGCTCCTGAGGTAATAGGTGAACTCGCATCTCCCTTTTTTGTCATAGTGACAAGCTCTTCTGAATACCATTCTGTGGAACCGTTTCTTGAACTCTTCTAACCTACTTCCAGCCCTAACCTTTGTAACTCAGTGGAAGTCTGAGACATTGGTGTGACATAGTGATGTCTCTAGCATACACCTATATAATGTTACACTAACATGTTTGTTTGTTTTGTTTGACTGGGTGTAGCAAGAAATGGCTTATTTGCTTGCAGGTGGGCAAATGCACACGTGTGTAACTCTTTCAGGGAAAGGGGACATTTTGCACCAAGTCTTCTTTTATTGCCAACATATATGGATAGGGCTTATATAATCAAAAGTTTGTTTGTTTTTTTTCCTGATGACTTAGCTGCAGTTCTGGGACTCCATTTTTTTGGACATGTAAAATTGTAATGGTGAACCTGCTTCTCAGAGACTTTCCTTCAGCCCTGTCACCATCTTCATCTTAAGTACATGTTACCTGGTTGGCGTGATGTTCTGTATCTCATTACTCACTAGCTAGGGAAATACTGGATAACAAAATGAGGCATAAGGCAACTGTCAGAAAACAATAAGTGGACCAGAATAGATGCACCATTATGGACGCTCATTGGTATAAAGGGCATGCATGTCTGTGGATTAGCTAATAACATTGCTTGTATCTGCCTGCTTTACTAGGACATAATACCAGTCAGCATAAATCTGCTGTTTGGTCACTACTGATTCACTTTTCAGCTCCCATTGTGTGTCCAATCTTATATTTTGGTGGGATATAGCTGTGAGACCGGCTGTTTCATTACACCTGTCTTGAGTTCATTAGATCCCTGTTTTTCTCCTGCTTAATTTTCAGTCCATTTGATATAGCAAAGAGTATGGTATTCAGTTCATTTGAGTATGGTAGTGAATCTTTGCTTTGGTTGGGATTGCTGGGACTTGGCAGTCTGATAACATCTGAAGGGTGGTATGATTTCCACCCTTGACCTGAACTGAAACCCTTTGACCACCCCCTTGGTCTTCTACTTGTGAGGTGACCAACATACAATTTGCAGTTAGCACTGAGCTTTCTGGAAATACAATTTTGAATTTGACTCTATTGGTCCCATAATTTTCTTGCTATTGCTTTACTAAAACAAATAAAGTGGTTAAAATGCAGTCAGAAGCAGCCAAATTTAGGTTTACTGTTTTACTTGGAGATTTCAAATTGAAAAAGGTATAGGACGGTTCTTTATGTAGATGCCTTTTCTCCAGGGAAATCCCCTGGGCTCTGAAAACTTGTTCAAGAACTGGGGCTCCTAGACCTCTGGGGATTTCCTTTGTGTTTCTTCATATAGCCAACTATTCTCCCTTAAGGGGATTACCCCTGTTTGTTGGGAGTTAGCCCTTGGTTTATGTGGCTGAGAAATCCCTGAAATTTACCCCAATATGCCTGGTCTCAGGTGCCAGTAGGTTCATTTCTGATATTTGGCTCTCCAGTGGTCACACATCTATGTAAATTGTACCATTCTCGAAACTATTGTAAAAGATATGGAATCGTTAGTTATGTCATCAGTCACATAAATTTATGTGTCACTTAGAAACTGTGTACAAAAAAAACCCTCCAGCTGAAATTCCACAGGCAAATCATATCTGTGAGAAATAATATTTCACTACAGAACATGCATTCTGAAACTAAGAAAAGCTTGCACGCATACACCAGCTTAGCACCATATCTTTTACAGTTAGAGATACCGTATTTGCTGGCATAGAAGACATACTTTTTTTCATTAAAAATACCCTTTGAAAATGGGGTGTGTGCCAGCAAATACGGTAACGCTAAAAATATAGGGAATGAACGGGAGCCAAATTTCTCCTTGCCCAGGCAAACAGGGAGGGAACGCTAGTGGAATTCAGGTGAAGCACTCCTTACCTTTTCTTCCTCTCCTGTGCATTTTGACTCTCCTAGGGCCCAAGAAAAACTGATACAGCACTCTTTTCATTCCCCCCCCTCCTAGTGCAGCATTCTTTTTATTCCCCTCCTCTTCTGGTGCAGCACTCTTTTCATTCCCCTCCTCTCCTGGTGCAGCACTCCTTTCATTCCGTTCCTCTCCTGGTGCAGCACTCCTTTCATTCCCCTCACCAGGAAACTGAAAAATACCCCTTGAAAGTGCTTCTTATATGCCTGTGTGTCTAATACGCCAGCAAATACAGTATGTTAAAGTTTAATTGGGAAACCTTTTTCCTTCAAAAGAGGTAGAGGAGTGCCCTGGAGACCTCAAACTGTTTCTCGAGCCATCGCCTTCTGTGCTGTAGTCCCCAGTTTCAAGTCTTTGCTGTCTTGTTATCATTTTCCTTATGGATTACATGATGTAGTCCTCCTTATGATTCCAGTTAAGGGGGGAACATGTATCACCCTAGGAACATCCTGTGAGCATGTGATGACATTGCAACACCATTACATTCAGGACAGTTTGTTGGCATTATTCTAAATCTGCTTCAGTGTGACGGCAGGAAATGTTGCCCTCAGTTGGAATGGACAGTTTCACCCCACAGCATTGCCGAAAAGGAACACATTTTTCATATGTCCTGAAGTGTTTGTCTCAGCCCTAAATAGAACAGCATTAACAGTCACTAAAAAAAAGCCACTCCTAAAATGGGATCTTTGCTTCTATTTATATATTCTGGTGCTGTCTTAATAACAATGCCTAAATAATAACATGCTGCTTTCTGCTTATAGGGGCTTATAACAGGCCACCACTTTAGCTAGGCATATCGCTCAAGCTATTTCATTTCCCCATTTGTGTTAATTATCTTACTTCCATTTAAAGCATTTACTTACATGTCTGGTACATCAGGCAACTTTCCCAATCATATCTTATCTCAGTCTAGCTCAATAGAGGATAAATTCTGTACTATTGAGTTTTCCCATCTGTGGTGGTTGAGTGGTTGATGGTCCTTTGAGTAAAATCTGAGCCCCAGTTGGCTGTGTTTTATACACACTGGGAAATAGGGGTTGTTGTCTCCAAATCAGATCCAAGCCTATCCAAGTGGCCTTCTCTGAGATGAAACATGACCAGGCAAAGCTTTGTTGCATAGTTCTGGGTTGAAGAATTTATTCATTCTAGCTTTTTTCTTATGGAACACACAAGGATAGTAATAAGGCCCCAACCTATATATTGTGTAAAGTTGTGATTGGCTGTTACTGTAGATGCATTCATACCACAGAAGCTGAATATAGGTCACATTAGACTTTGTCAGTTCCTGTCCATGTTAGTGAGGAATGGGATCAGCTTAAGCAAGAAAATACATGGACCTCTTGACATAGAATTTGAATTCTTGTCAAACCCACAAATACTTTTCAGATTTTTAAAAAAAGAAAAGTTGATTGGAATAAAACCTTTGGCTCATGGGTTGCATTTAGAAGTATACACAATTTGCTACATTGTTCTAAAAATGTGTAGCATACCCAGTAATTATAAATGCTGCTTTTGAACAATGCCTTGAAGGAGAGGAGTGAAAGAAAACATTAGTTGTAACTGTGATTTGGCCATATAAACCAGTGGTAGAGGTTACATTCTCAATAACATGACCTAATACAGCAGCATTTTAGTAAATTGGTATATAAACAAGCATCTGTTGCAGGAATGTAGGAATGACATCATGAAGAATGTATGCAAAATTTTAACTGTAAAAGAATCTTGCCGAATAGCTGCATGACTTTAAAATTAAATTGATTTTTGGCTTCAGTGAAAGAGCAATAGTATTCTTGTGCCCATGTTCCAGCACAATAAAACATTCAAGCTCTAATGCCCTCTTACTGTACCTAAGCATTATTCCCTAGGTCACTGAGTAAGACAGTACTTACAGTAATACAGTATGTGTTATATGTAATTATCTTGACAATGGTTTAATTTTTGTAAACAGTTTTATCATAAAACAGCAGTAAGATACAAGATGAATTTGATTCATTTTGTGTGTAGAGTATGTGAATCATTTAATAGACCATTACATCTACTATATTAGACTCCATTCTTTTTTTTTCCTTCAGAGCTTTTCATTATAAGACTGACTTTAATGGAAAGAAGTTTAACCTTCCCTCCCAGATAGATTGAACCCCATAACAGTGTAAACATTCTCATTATAAAATAAAATCCCCCTTCCCCAAGGGCAGCATCATAATTATGTTGCAGAATGTTCTACAAATGTTCCTCTTTTTTAAAAAAAAAAACAAAAACAAAACAAGCTTTCTCATTTTTTCCCATAGCCAAGTTTTTATCCTTTGTATTATTAAAGCTAATCGATAATACTTTTAAAATTGTGATTTAATAAAATAAATACTGTTTGATTAGTTTTTAATTTTTGAAGTTTATTTTAATCAGGTTTGCAAAGAAGTCATCAGTAAAATTGCTGTTGATTTATAAATAGGATAATTAGAGGCTTTCCTCCTAAGTACTGTTCACTGGCATTGTGGCTGATTTTATTACATAGTCAAACCCCTTCATTCAATTTTAAAATTGCCTTTTGAATGAACTGCACTATGAGCTTGCCAAAGTGTGTCACCATTAATACCTTCCCTCCCCTGTTTCATTGTCCAGTCCGTAAATGCACAATGAGTTGCTTGATAAAGAGGTCCAGGAGGCTCTGCTAGTTTTTAAATGAATTAAAGCCAAACATTTCAGTTTGTCTCAGACTTATTAATGGTGCTGTGCTTCAGTGAGACGACACTTGAGTTACATATTACACAAGCCTTGTTTTGTCCAGGATTTCACATATCGTAGTTTGCATACAAAAAGTGCAGGTTTTTAGAACTAGTCCTCACTGTTTGCGGAATGGTATTGATTGGTACTACCCTGTTTCACTAAGTGTACAATTCCAGAGGAATTTATTTATTGAGAAATTGAAACTTTGAGTGGAGCATAATACTGTTGAGATTCAGTTTATGCTATTCAGCATCCTAGAAAGATGAACTGCGATATATCATGTCTGTGGTCATGAGAGCATTTCTAGACTTAATAATCCTAGAAGAAGAAATCTTGGTCAGGCCTATAGCGCATTTGTTACATGCATGTAAGCATTCCAGTGTTAATCTGATACCAGATAGTAATTACAGTTCTGCCGAGTGCTGAGATTCATTGAATTGAGACTGTATGTGAACAATGCTGGCACTTTGTAGGTAAGTCTTATGATTACATGTTGCTCCATAAGTTTCACATACAATCACATAACCTTGACCTAAACCATTCTGGCTGTTGGAGAGAGGTAACATCAATTCTTACAGGCTCTTTTCTTTTCCTTTTTCATTTCTGATTGTATATTTTGTGATAGAAATTTGAAAGCAGAAAGTAAAACAAACAAACAGAAACTTTGCTTCTTCAGTCTAAAAGAAAACTCTGTGTGTGTGAGAGAGAGAGTGTGTGTGTCCCTTTGTAACAGAAGGAATGTTTCTTATGTTTCTGTCTTCAGACAGTTGGCACACATTTCATCTCAGCAGCTGCTTTCTCTTAAAGTGCAGTAGAGTGTAGGACTGTAGTGACACTAGCATTAATACTTCACATTCTGCTATCATATGCTGTCACTGTGAAATATGGATCTAGGTTACATGTGTTTGCAGACTTTGTACTGCTGAATTATGAAAGCTGACTCAGTTGGAGAATTGTGTTGTATTCAGAGACTGTGAACTGAACAATAAATGAATGCGGTAAAGGGACTTGTAGCCATCGCAGTTGTTGGTATTGCTTCCTCACCTTCCTTTTCCCCCCTTGTGATAAAATTTCATTTTCTGCATTTGAAAAAATATCTTTTGGATAGTATCTGAATGATTTTCCACATAGTGTAATAATTTGCTTATTGCCAAATACACTATTAGCTCTGAAGGGGGAGGGCAAGTAAGCAATACTGCATTTTTATAATTGTATAGTTGGGGGTGTAATATTTCTGGTTCCGACAGGAACAATTTCAGGCCCAACCAGCCAAACAAAGTCCTTTTATGTCTATTGCTGATTTCTGCAAATGGGAAGATGCCATTTCACATGATCAAGGTACTGAGTCTCAAGGCCAATGTGAACCCTTCATATTCCTGTAGACAGTTGTGTCAGCTGGGCTGAATGTCTCCTGGTCCTCTGTTTGCATCTTATTTAGCCATTGGAATCCAGGACAGCAAGGCCAATGAAGAGTATTCAAGATCCGATATAGACTTGAAACATGCATGTTGCTGCTCAAAGCTCTCACAAACACAGTGTTATCCACTGTTATGATCCGATCTCATGAATCATCAGAGAAGAGATTCTATTTTAATTCTGAACTTACATTCCCTGCATTTCTAAGCTTGCATCATGGTCCACACTGGGCCGTTTCTATTTTTCCTCCAGAGAAACCCCTTTTTGTTACTATTTTTATATTCTATTTATTGATTTTTTTTTCAATTAAAATATTTATACCCTGTCCTGTATTGAAGAATTCAGGGTGGTTTGCATAAAGCATTAAAACAAGTTGCATAATTTAAAACCATAAAATAATTGGATCAACTAAAAACATATTGAACTTCAGTTATAAGCTTAAAACAGAGTTAACAGATTTAAAAAGTTAAATCTGAAGATGAGTTCTGCAAAGCTTGCTAGCCAGTTTGTAACTCTTAGTTTTCTGATAAAAGGTACTATCCTAACAGTGTTCTCAAAGGTTTTTTCAAAAGCCCAAAATGGCTGCAATTTAAAAAAAAATGCACCAATTGAATTTAAACATTCCTTTTTTACCCCTGGCTTTTTAAATGGCAAACACATGAATTATGAACTCAAAGTTGGTATCTTCTGTACATTTGCACTAGGTAAGCAAAATATCTGAGGGGGTTTGACTCTTCTTTCCCTGGACAGCAGTGGAGCTTGGAGTGCAGGGAGGGGGTGTGGCTGCGTGTGGGGGGGCATGCCTGCGGTGTGTGGGGGCATGGCCACAGCGCACAGGGGCATGGCTACAAGCTGAGATGCCCCCAAAACATTGCCACCTGGGGCGAACTGCCCCTGTTGTTCCCCCTGTTGTTCCCCCTGTTGTTCCCCCTGTCCCTACGCGACTGTCCCTGGATATGGTATGGTTCAAGAGCTAGCAAGATAAAACCAAAGGTGCCAAATGGTTCAGGGAACCTTCAGGTATATCTACTATTCCTTATTCCACATTCATTCTCTCCTGATGGGTTCAGAGTGCACTCTCAACCCAGCTCCAGAGGCTGCAGTGGTGAAGCGGAAGGAGAAGAGGTCTGTTACACAGGAGGTTGAGGAGTGGGGTAACATTGGTTTTAGAACTGTAGGTGGAAGTCAATACCATCCACCTCTTGTCTTCTGATTGAAATTGTGAACAAAGAGAAATTGGGGTACACAAATCCAGGGAATATTGAGATGTTGATGTCAGCATGTGCTGGAAAGATTAAGTGAATCAAAATGAGAGATTTGGGTGGGAAGAAAATGGACCAGTAGTTTGCATTAACATCTGTAGTTGGATCTTGGCTGCCGTTTATGCAACCAGACCCTGCGGGGGGGGGGGGGAGGTGTCTCTCTGTAACAGTTTATCCATCATCATCATCGATAACTTGTTTTTCTTTAAACTTTTATTAATCACATATTGGCAAGGGAAAAGTAAAAAAAGAAAGAGTTCAGCGCACAGCATTGAAGTGATTCATGTGGAAAACGGGGAAGACTTGAGGTCACACGTCCTTTAGTGTTTTCCAAACAACAAGATTTCTATAGCGGTTGCAGTTCCAAATCATGTTCTAACACTCAGCACAGGGTTTTTGTTACAGACGACATCAGAAAAATTGTAGGACTTACTGAACTCATCTATATAACTAGTTACATATTGCATATTTTATTGTTTAGCTTGCATGTAGCATTCAGATGGAAACAATCTATGTTCTGTCCTCACACTGGGTGGGATATTCAGACCTCTTGGGGGGGATTACTAGTGGTGCGCTCATTACCTGAACCTTTTTTCTGTCTTTTTGCTTTTAAATAGTATTTAAGAGGAACATAACAGGAACATATGCCTCCTTTTCTATTTCATTGTTTACTTTTGCCACAATCAGATAGTCCATCATTTTCAAAAGCAGCATCTGTGTTCCAAGGTTGTTTTTTTTTAAAAAAGTCTTGCTACCACTAATATTTAGTTTTGCTTCCTAAACAGACATTACTGCATTCTTACTACATTGCATTTTTATTCTTTATTTGCTTCTAAAAAAATCTACCCAGACAACTTTTGTTGTTTAAAAAAAATGTTGATAGTAAGAGTTAATTTGGATTATAACTTGATAGCTAAATAACTAAATAAATATTTTGATTAGCTGTAATAACTAAATTGTATAGACATAAACCAGACTAGTTTCCAGCATAATCCTCAATTTACTGTTCAAGAGGTGATTACTGGTGAATTCAGTGAAACTTAGTATGGAGTGTGCTTATGACTGCAGGCTTAGTTCTGATATGTTCAGTTTTGCTTCCTTGCTATTATGCAATAGCTAAATGTGTTCTCTAAGTTATGACACCTTGTTCTTTGGATCAAGGAAAAATATTCTCTGAGGAAGTAGATTCTGTCCCTCTCCCTGGCTTACATGTAGCTTGCCACCAATCAAGAAAGTAGTGTGGTGAGGTGTTTGTTCCTCGCCTATTTATTTTTTAAAAAATCACAGAGAGAGAGAGAGAAAAAGCAGCATCTTTGATTTTGTTGCATTATTTGTTTATGAAAGAAAGCTATGTATCCTTTTATTTTCTTGTCAAGGTAAAGGCTGCTTCTGTTGTTCATGGCGCAGATCAATTTATGGCCATTGTATCTACTCAGAAAAAACAGGATAATTGCTGATATTCTCATTTACAAAACCACTTTGTAGCTCAATTTTTCCTCCATACCTTTGTAAATAGGATGTGTTCTTACTGAACAAAACAGTGCCTTGGATCCAGTCCTAGCTAGCTAAATAATTTGTCCTGGAATCCAATAAATGGGTATTTTGCCTTTTTTTTTTAAATAAAAAGTGTGCTTGTAATGCTCTGTGGGGAAAGTATATTTTGCTATCCTGCAGATGTATTCAGAAAATTAATGTCTGTGCTTGAACCTTGAATTGGATGGTTTTAGTTAAATTGCAATTATTTTTTTTAAATATGTTTGTATAAAAATTGGATCAATATAAACAGAAAGCTGTCGCTTGTTTGTGAGATTACCTAGTTTGCAAGAGAAGTTACTTGGGATCTGATTTCATTTGAGAGAAGGAGAGCATTTTTATAGCTGGAGTAAGTTATGTTGTTTTATAATTGCTCTAATATTGACCACCGATATATATAATTTCACAAATATTTTTAGTGTAATTGATCTGTTCTAAAAACCTACATACAAGTCTATAGTTTTTGCTATGTGCCCAAACTTTCTTTGTGATCAGGGTCTGATGGCAGACACCATATTAACTATGGTTCTTTCCTTTGTCTAGAACCCTGATTTGTTAGTGCTCTAAATCATGCAGGGGTCCTCAATGGAGAGAAAAATTTTTCACATTGCAGACACTTATTATCAACACAAACAGAGGATGGCAAAAAATGATCCTTGGGAAGGACTAGCATGCTTATTGTTGCTCTTCTTGCTCACATATTAAATAAAACCACGTAAAAAATGCCTGAGGAGGTCTTGCTTCATGGCATGTAAATAGGGAACTATACTCATGATTGCATTCTTTTTATCCATTAGATCAAACCTCTTCTTCTCTCTTTGGTTTAACCATGGTTTGCTGTTACATATGCATTAACAAAACTATGGTTAAAACAAATCCAGTGGTGTCATTCTGTGCTTTATCAGGGAGCTGTAATTTGAGTAAATTGTGGTTTGCTGTAGCATACAGGCGAAGTGCAGTTAACAATATTGAAAAAGAAGGGGGAAAATTGCTTCAACCAATGCCTATTTCTGTTCCTGGGCAAGATTCTAAGTGCTGAAAGCCCTACATGGCTTGGGTCCAGACTGTCTCCTTGTCTGAGCCTGCCCAGGTTTTAAGATCTTAGAGGGAGGGCTTTGCCTCAGACCCACTGGCATTACAAACACATTAGGTTGAGGACACAGGAGAGAATCTTCTCAGTGGCTGCTCCCAGGCTGTGGAACTCGTTTGCAAAGGACATCGAGTTAGTCTCTTCCCTGTTCCCTTTCTTCCAGAAGGCCAAGACTTATTTATTTGAGATGGCAGAACAATGTTGGAAGTGGTGTTGCTATGTATTTTTCATCTTTGTTTGTAATTATGTTATTAATGTATAAATGTATAAATGACTAACTGATTTTAATGCTACTGTTATTTTTTTTTAATTGGTAATATAACATGTTAGCCAATACCTATTTTAAATTATTGTGAGCTACCTTGGGTTGGCAGGAGAAAGGCAGAATAAAGGCACTTTTTGACACGTTGCTTTTCGGCAACCCGTTATTTCAACTGATTTGAATTATATGCCCAGAACCTGTATTTTCAATGCATGGTCCATTCATTTGTCATGTTTGCACAATGCTTTTGCAACCCACTCACTGTTTTTCTCTCTCTATTGTCTTGGCACCATCATGTTACACTACTGCATACTATAGAAGTCACTCATGGTGTGTCTCTTGTCTTATACAATATTTGTGTTTATAATAGCTAATGTGTATACAGTAATAATATATATTACTATATTATGACTGTGTGTATGTATGTATGTGTGTATCTCACATACAGAGAAAGAGCCAGTGTGGTATAGTGGCTTTAGAATTGTACTGCAGCCCTGGAGACCAGGTCTTGATTCTCCACTCAGCCATGGAAACCCACTGGATGACCTTGGGCACATCACACACTCTCAGTCCCAGAAAACCCCGTGACAGGTTCACTGTAGAGTCACCATAAGTCGGAAGGACTTGAAGAGACACAACAACAGAAATAGTTTATTTCTCTCTCTCTCTCTCTCTCTCTCTCTCTCTCTCTCTCTGTGTGTGTGTGTAAAAAAAATGAATGAATGAATGAATGACTGGGTTCCTTATTTCAACCATTTCCACTTTTTGGCAGTTCTCTGGTCTCTCCCCCATTAAATAAGCAGGTAATTGTTACCCTGTGAACTGGGGGTCCCGGAAGGGACACCAAAATTTGCTCAACTAAAGTTGGGGAAAATTAGCTCAGAGCACGGCTTAGCGTTACGAGAGGCAGGGTAACATAGCGAGAGCTTGAACCCTATGTCTACGGGGTCGGGTCGAGTCAAGGAGAACACAGAAGTTGAAATAATAAATGATGTTTATTAAACACAAGCAAAACAGTGTATGCGACACACTCATACAAGATAACTAAAGAAAATAAAGGTTGGAGTGGTGTGGGGGGATTTTTAGAGGGATTGCTGGTTTGGGTGATACTTCACCTGTCCTGAAGCCCAGAAAAATAGAGAGCGAAGCTGGGGTGCGATGTAGCTCAGCACATGGAGCTGAGGGGAGGCTCGCCAAGCAAAGCAGCAGCAAGGCGGCATGAAACTCGGGAGCGATCCGAGGAAGGTCCCGGAATCAAGGGTTTTTATAAGGAGAATTGTGACTGCAGGCTATGCCGTACTTGGGGGAAAACAATAGATTTGGAGTTGGAGACAAAGCCTCCGAAAAGTCAGAATCTGAATGATTGAGTTATCGTAGCGATTCTCAGTAGAGTAGCCAGTATGCAAACGCAGAGTGCTTGGGTATTGCATAGTTTACCCATCAAGCTGCCATCGCGAGGCAGAGGCTCTTTTGTAAGTTGCGTGCATACCTAATTAGAGTACTTGCCTGGAGGTCTCCTAAAGCAGTGAGTCAGCTATTTCTGGCCTGTCTGTATTGTAGTTTGAATCTTACGGCTATTAACGGCCGAGCTTGTTTACGTGCTTGTCTGGTGGCCTCACAAGCACGTGGAAAGGAATAGAGAAGTGCAGCCGAATTGTGATATCAAGGGATATCTTTAATATCCCCAAAGCTCAGACTAGCCAGGGCAGTAACATAATGTCTTTATTAATTCAATAAATAAATAATCCTTCCCCTTGTTTTCAAGTCAGGATTATATCAATATTCAGCATGTATTACCTTCTGTATCTGCACTGCGATGTTCTCTTTCTTTGCATAGTTGAATTTGCATGAGATCCCTTGCTTATTTATATTTCTGACCTAAACAACTGGTTGTAAAAATGCCATTGTGCTGCTTTAAAAAAATGTACATCTGAACTGCTATCAGAATGTGTGTGTGCGCGTGCGTGCACATGTGTGTGAGATAAGGGCCTAATTTAGTTCCAGCTAGGGTCAGCTGGGGTGTAGTGGTTTGAGCATTGATCTATGACCCTGGAGACCGGGATTCAGTTCCCTGCTCAACCATGGAAACCCACTTGGTGACCTTGGCACATATCATGCACTCTCAGCCCCAGAAAACCCTATGATAGCTTTGCCTTAAGGTTGATATAAGGGTACACCTACTGAATCAATGAAACTTACATACATCTTTACATACCAAGTTCCCATTGATTCTGAGGGTCTGCTTCAGTTGCCGCTACAATTGAATATAGGAAATAATAGGCAAGATGTTTAAATATAAAGCAAAGATTGCCTTTAATGAGTTTTAGAACACAGTAGAAAGTACCAATATATACACAGCTTTGTTTGTAAAAATTATTTTCACAAATACTGACTTTTTAAAAATTTCAAGTGGCCACAAAAAAGTAACCATAGATGTAGTTATGTGAAAGAATGCAATTAGTGGAAGAAGTCTTGATTGGAAAGAAAGAACAGAATATGCCATAAGGAAAACACTAATGAAAGTTTCTGGGGGAAAAAAATATTAAGTTGTATGATTTGGAGTGCTGGTGCTCAGCTAATCTCAGCGCTACTGCAGTACAGTTTTGAGGTGTTAAAGAAGCTGAAAAGAAGTTGGGGAAGAAACCCTAAACACTAAAATGAAATTTGTCCCCTATTAACTTGAAACCTCCTTGATTTTTGAAGGATATATTCAGTCTTTCATTCCCCAGATGACCCATTAGGATGAAGGCTGTTCTGGGAGGTGATCCAACATCATCTCAGATGTGTGGGTTTTGGAGATCATTCAAAAGGGCTGCTCTGTGGAATTTGAGTCCATCCCAAGGTCAAATCAGTTTACTTAGGCAGAATTTATCAGCATAATGCAAGAAGAGGAGAGATCTTTTCCTAAGGTACTCAGACATAACACCACAGCAGATACTACACTTAACGTGCCAAATCTGGCCTTTTATTTGTGCCTTTTTAGAAAAAAATCCTGAGTATCAATAAGAGTCTAAGCTATCAAAAGTATGAACAACACTTACTTCACCAATGTCATTCTGAAAGATTTTGTGTTAGAATACTCAAAAAAGCAAACTAGATTTTAGTTATATGAGATGCTGAGCCCTGCTCCAGAATTATTTCCCATTCCTATACCTGCTGTTAGATCAAATGGCATGGCTTTAAAGTAAGAACATTCATGAAGTCAACTACCATCACATCTTCTCGTTTAAAACCAGCAGGATACCCCATCATGTCTACCTTCTAATTAGGTGGCATTTTGATCATCATTCACACTCCTTAATGATCAATACCATTACTTTAAAGTTGGAGCAAAATTTGGTGTTCAAATGAAAGTTCATCCTTTTGGCATTGCTGCATCCAGTTGCAGATATTTAATTCTGTTGTTCCTTTATATAAAGTGATCACTTTAAAAAAATCCAATGTGGTTTTAAATACAGTTCTTTATGCATAATCAAGGATGCTGTTCAGGTTAACATGCTGAAATCAAAATGTTGCCCTGGCGGTATTTTCTTGGTGAATAACACATGAATAACAGGTTTACCAGTATAAAATCTATGGGTAAACCAAACAAAACCTCATATATTTTTAAAATGTTTTGTTACTGTGAGTTGCTTAGTATTAATTTAAAGTGTGCTGTACAGATGGATAACAAAGAATTTTTCAAAGACGTAGTGTGTCCTTTTATGCGGTTACCATACTGGATTTCTTACTAAGTGTAAGAATGGCCACCCCCAGCTTTTCCAGAAATGTACCTTTTTTAAAGTATACCTTTGCGAATGTGTATTTGTCCCCATTCCCACTGAGCTTTAGAGAGACATGTAAAACATGCAGAAACCTATTTTAGGTATTGGGAATCTTCATTAGAAATATCTGCTTTTTTGTCCTGAGCAGCAAATCCCAGCTTCATACCCAGGATTTTGTTCTTCTGTTTAATCTTATTCTTTTTTCTGCCACACCCCCCCATGTTTGAGGAACACCTTATTTTGCCTGAGTCCCAATGTTCCACAGCATGTGCCAGTCTTACTGAATAGAGTTTAAGTCCGTGAGATCCCTTGCTACTTGTCTTCTCTCTACTTGGTTTGTGAGTGAAACAGAATGTATGTTGGTAAGGTGATGGCATAGCTCAAGTAAGCCGAGCTATATCTTCCTTTTAAAGGAAGGGATTTAGTTGAGTCGTAGACCACATGCTTGGCTTATCTCTAGAGGACAGGAAAAGTCTCTTATTTAAACCTTCTCCCAGTTAGTGTAGACGATAATGAACTAGGTAGTCTAGTCAGCTGATTAAATATTAGGCAATTTCTTATTTTCTTGGAGATTTAGGAAATAAGCCTAAGTAGAAAAAAGAGTATTCACTGAATTGCCAAACAAAAGTCCAGAGGTAATATAACTACCCATTCCTTATGCAAAGTTCAAAGGATGAATTGAGACCCTGTATAGTTTTCTCCTTCCATCTCTCATGAATGACTTCCACACTCCCTTCAGTTTCTTGCTTTGAGTATGAAGGAACATTATATCTAGATCAGTACTGACCAGTATTGTCCTTTTAATCCAAGTTTGCATGTACAAGAAGTATCAGGCAGCATTAACCATGGTTAAGATATGCCACGAAGTTTGACATTGGAAAGAATAATGCTGATGAAAGCGCTATATATTCAGCACTGAATATAATAATCATTACTATTACAATAATAATAATTGTTAAAAATATATATATTTATGAAATTACATTTTAGAAAGCTACGTACAGATAATGTACCTGAATCATAAGATGTTATGATTAAAGATGGTGTTTGATTCTGGTTTGACATTTCATCATGGTGAGAACCACATGGATATTTCTTTTGCTGTAACACAGTGTATCACAACATGAGATGACACAAACCTCATTTTCATGCTTCACGTAGCATTTTCCTAGCCATTGGTTAGTTTGATGAACCCCTAATGGGCTTAAATATCTGGATTATTCTGAAGTGAAAGGTTGGTTTAGTTATTTTTAATGTTGTTCTTTCAACATGGCTTTCCTGGTGATTCTCAGATCATGTACTCTTTGTAATGGCAACAAAGGTCTTGAATCAATTGAGTACCAGTGTCTTTAAATGTATTTGCAAACCAAACTATACACTGACTTGTGGAGTGCCCCAGAGTGAGAGGTTTTTTTGTCCCCCTGGCAGGCATGTTCAAATCTGAATAAAAGCTGCTATATGAAGCATTAGCTGTAAGTCTCATATTTAAAAATCCCAGCATGTGAACAGCAGGGGTTAAAAAAGGATGAATATCTTTGCACCTTAATGGGAGAACTGTGTCTGTAATGGTATCAAAGATAAACCAGTGTATTATGAACACTAAATGATAAAGGGTGATAATATGCCATTCTTGAGACTTCTTGGCTCTTACCTAACACATCAGAAAGTGATTGTTGAATTTTAAATAGCCATACAAATGGATGACATAGAAATTTAACTTTGCTTTGACCTTATTCTAATTCACAAGATGACTGCAAAATGACTTTGTTACATCTGAATGTATGCTGGATGCTAAATCACTCCAGAGTATAAAATCTTTGTTTTGGCATAATGTTGATGCATAAACATTTGTACCCCATACTAACCCTATAAACATCACAATCCATCAGTACAATTACAAAAAAGATTGTTTGTTTTCACACTTAAAGCAGACATGAAATAGAGTGTCCTTAACTTAATCACCACCTTGATTTACCACATTTGCATATATTTGCATATTAATTGGACTACAGATTAAAATTGGTTTTGTAATTTTAATTAAGTGTCCACAAAGGTAAATGATTAGAACTGTTTAAAATACATTCTGACATAAATAGCAGTAAAAGCTTTTGTGATGATGTTTTTGTGGAATTACATTCAGAAAGTGGCCTTTTTATGATAGTAATTTTAATCTTAAATAGAATTATACAGTCAAACAGAACTGTGGATTCATAATCATTTTTTTCAAGATTCATTTAATATTTTGCTGATTTGCAGCACTTGATGAAAATGTAGTGTAGGTTTAGCTGATTGCAAAATTAGGCCTGTAGCGCTGATAAACTGAGGGTTTAAACCAAAGTCGTCTTAATAGGGTTGTACATATTTCAAATGTATTACATGTAGTTATGTAGATGATTTTTTTTTAAAGTGAAGCCTCTAAAAGCCCAGAGTAAAGGATGATCTGTCCTTTTAAAATGTAATCATCCACTTGGGCTTCCGTACTTTTCAGTTCTGACCAAAGGATCCCCAATGCATTAAAGCTCTTTGTGCTAACTATCAATCCAATGTACAGGGAAATTATTTCTGTGTTGTCAAGGAAACATGAATGTCAGTAGGTAAAAATGTTCTTGCAGTGTTGTTTACTGTTGAATATCTATGAAACAAAATATTATTTTACATACTTATTGACCTTCAGTAAGGGTAATGAAGAAATTGTTTAATCAAAAAGGAAGAATATTCTACGGCTTGTTATAGATACACATTGTCCTAAAAAGAAAAATAAATGCCATTTGGTGATGGCATTTATTTGTCTAGCAATGTTCGCACTGATCTAGGGCCCTTTCGCACTACACAGTTGTGGCACAATGATTCTGCTTTAACTGTCATAGCAATGTCCTATGGAATTTTGAGGTTTATAGTTTGGTGGGGCACAAGAGGCCTTCTCTGGCTGAGATTTCTCAGTGCCCTTCCCTAAAATGCAAATCCCAGGATTCCATAGGATGTTGCCATGGCAGTTAAAGTGGAATTATAGAGTACAAAAAGACCACAGAACTCCTGCATCTTAAAGTGTTTGGGTACAAAAAAAGCTGATCATGTGGAATGTGAATACTGGTTTGTAGCACAATAGACTGAGTAATGTGAATGCTGCACACTATACCACCTTGAAATTTTGTGGCTATCCATATGCTTTTGTTTCTTACAAAGAGCAGAGAGTAGATCGCCACTAGCATAAAATATAACACAACACCCAACACCATTAAAACCAAAATTCTAAAACTGCAGATATATATAATAAAATAGGACAAAACTATCAGTAAGGATCTGCAAGCTGCCTAAATCTCCCCAAAACACCAGATTCCATCCAATCTCAGAAACTAAATAGGGTTAGTGCAGGTTAGTGACTGGGTGGGAGACCAGCAATGAATATTGGCGCTGTAGGCTATATTTCAGAGGAAGGAATTGTCAAAACCACCTCTGAGTATTCTTTACCTAAGAAAACTCTCTGAAATTGATGGAGTTGCCATAAGTTGACTTACAGCTTGAAGACACATACACACCCAAAGACCTGCAACTAAAAAAGTATGGAGTCCTTGCCTCATGTGCCAAAACAAGAACCTGTGTGTGAAGGTTCCCCCAAAATAAGGAGAAATTTTGCAGGGACCTACAATTTAGAGAAGTATGGAGAAGGTGTTAATTTTGACCTCCCTAGATGTCATTTATTTAAGAGGTCTGTTATGCATCTGAATGCATAATAGCTCTACATGTGCAACTCCACTTCTGCCAGTGTGACCTAAATGTGGATGTTCCACATCGGACAGAAATGTCCAACCATATCCATAGGGAAATGCATGCGTAAGACACCAACAGGATTCTAGTCATTGTCTTGATCTTAGTTATTTATTAGCAGGAATCCATTGCCCTGTAATATAGAAGGGTACCAAATCCAACATTTTGAGGGAATCCTTGTGCCACTATTGCCAGCTTCTCAAACTGATGCCATTTGAGCTGTAATCTAGAAGAGGGGGTGGTGACCCTCCAAAACACTTGTTCAGAGTAAGGTCAAATGAATTCCCGCAACTGCGTGTCATCTGTGAAGAGATGCAATGCAACTGGGAAATGCTTAAGTAAGCCAAACAAATGGCATTCAGAGGGTGCAGTTCTTTGACACATGTCTTTGTGATTGGACGATTGCATTGTCCAGCTGTAGGGAACTTCAAGTAATGTCTGACTTATGGTGACCCTTGGGCAACCCTAACACTATCAGGTGTTTTTTGTTTGGTTTTTTGCAAGATTTATTCAGAGCGGGTTTGCCTTTGCCTTCCTATGAGACTGAGTGTGACTTGCCCAAGGTCACCCAGTGAGTTTTCATAGCTGAGTGGAGATTCAAAGTCTGTTCTCCAGAGTCCTAGATCAACACTCAGACCACTGCACTTGTGCTGACTTTCACACAATGCTGGCTCTTGGAGAACTGTAGCAGAGATATATAGAGGGTGTGATAGGAGACAATTCCTGATTTTAATTTGAAAAAAAAAAGATGTGAATAACTGAGACACTATAATACACATAAGGCCCTTTCCACACAATGATGGTGTTCCAGCACGGGGGCGCGAGAGGAGCAGGACCGGGATCATGCTTCTGCGAGACATGATCGTGGTTCCATCCTTGCGTCACCAGCCAGCATGATTGCAGAGTAAATCATTGACAGATTTTCTCCATCAATGACCCCTGATCGCCTGACACTCCTGCACTTACCTGCCATGCAGAAGGGCCAGAAGCATGACAAAGGTGCTTCCTGCCCCAGCTCAGCATGGGAAAGAGCCCAGCTGCACTGTGGAAGGAAGAGGTGTGTCCCTTGCACTCCCTTCCTCAGGGAGCCTGTCCAGTGTGGAGGGGAAGCGTTCCCATCGTGCTCTCTTCCTGCAAAGGCGCTGCCGGGATTGTGCCCAGAAGACAATGGGATAAAGTAAGATGCGGAAAAGGACATAGATTACTACAGTTGTTACTTCATCTTTTCTTTATATATACTTGGTTTGAATGAAAAGGGTAAGGCAGAAGTTGAACGCACAGAATAGAAACAGCTATATGACTAAGAGCTTGATTTGCATTACTTTCTACAGTGTCTGTGCACTTTGATAGTGCACTACAAAAAACTGTTTGTTATCTAACCAGATTGCACACCTTTAAAAAAACCAAAAAGATATTGTTAACCTGGGGAAATGAGCACCCCATCTTTTCACAGCACCCCAAAGAGGGTTTTGCCGGGGCTGTGTATGCCTTTTTGTGTCGAGTGAAGTCCTTTTATTTGCATGGCCTTTTCAAGTTATAATTTAAATACGTTTTAATTCTGCCACTGCATGTATTTTCTCTGTCCTGCTATTCTCTTTTAAAAGATTATAATGTTCTTTTTTAAATAATTGTAAAATTAAAAAACAAAACAAAAATTAAAGTGGATATTTCTGAAAATAACTTCCTATGAGTAACTTAACAAGCTCAAAATGAAAACTGATAGAAGTGGTGAAGAAGGAAGAGGAAAAGTACAGACAAATGCAGCAGATCAAATGTGATACATCCCAATGAGGCAGGATACAGAGGAGACACCCCAGATGAGTGCATGGGAGAGGTGTCCATATGGAGGCTTCACAGAATGTAACGTGTAAAAGACAGTCCAGTGATTTATAAAGATGCTTTCTGCCAATAGGTGTGCGCAGTTAGGTAGCAGCAAGGTTTTGTTTCTCAAGACCCACATTAAAGTCCTACAGGAACACACTCATATTTCAGAATGAAACCTCAGTTTTTAAACTGCTTTCAGGGGAACTAATGGCTTTAAAGGGAAAAACTTCACAACTAAATGTATAAATAGCTGTAAAATGTAGAGTGGAAAGTATCCCTGTTTATATATTGGGAAATGCACCGTGCCAATAGTTGTAGCTGTAGGAGGATGAACTCTTTTTAATAGTCAGTGACTGCAGTCCTGGTTTTCCTTCTTTCATACACATCCAAGTTGACAGGGCCACAGTGGCAAAACAGTACAAGCATATTTATCAGGCATAATTCATGGCCAGATCAAGGAAACTCTACGACTGGATGTACATGCCATAAATGAGCACAAGAACCCACCATTTATTGAGATAGCCTATTGATCCATGTGGCCAAAAATAGTTCCTTCTGCTGGGCATGATTTCTTCAAGGTCTTAGGTACTTGATCTTTTCCCTGACCTGCTACCTAAGTTATGTGTTGTTGGAGATGCTAGAGACCCAGCTGCCTTGGGTCCCACTTTGGGAGAAAAAGTGGCATATAAATACAATAAATAAATAAACCAGTGACGTTGTGCCTGCTAACCATAGGTAGCTTGGTATACAAGAGTTTTTTGGTGGAGAATGCAAAATTTATTAATATTGCATACCATATTAAACTTCCTGCATCGCACAAAGGAATCTTATGCCACCTTTGAGACTAACTGGGAAAAAGAAGTTTGTAGTGTAAAGTTTCAGAGACTCAGTCTACTTCATTACATGCCTAGAGGAGTGCCTCTGTGGACAGCTGTTTCTACCAGTGGGTGACCAGGGAGGGACAAAATATGCTGGTATCATGGTGGGGCAACAATGTTCAGTTTCAACTATGGTTGTAAAGAGGTAGTTAGGGGACAAAAGTGGGAGAGAGGATCTACATCAAGCCCAGTAACCCCACTTCAGCTCTGAGGTGCTACACCATTCTTCTGCCTGCTGATACAGACTGTTATGACAATCTTTCTGAGTATAACTATTGTACAGAAAGCCTCTGTTCTCAGATTGTTTAGGCTAATGGCATGGCTTCAATGAGACAAGAAAGGTGGTAGTCCTCTTTGGAGGTGACTGTGCACCTTCTACCATTTTGGAATGGGAAAGTGTTCTCTCATTTTTTTAGATGTTTGTGATAGATCAGAGGAGTACTGCTTAACATGCAGTTGTATCACCAATAAGAGTAAGACTTTTTTTCTTTCAAAAAAGCAAAAAAGCTGCTTGATAGTCACATTACAAATGATTTTTATTGTGGTCAGTACTGGAAGCGTCTTACACTGGGCCATTCTTTTCACAACTAGATTGGGCCACGGGTTCTTAACCTTTTCTTTACTACAGACCCCCCTTTAAATATCTTTTGTTGCCACAGACCACCAAGACTTAACTCAAGATTTAAAACCCTAAAGTGCATCAAATATTTATTTAAAGTTGCTCAGTTTTTCAAATTTGGAGACACTCAGCATCATTCACTTGCATGAGCAGAGGTAGCAAGTGGTGAGTACACTGTTTTCCTATCAGACAGTTATTTTGAACTTTTGAACAGTTTGAGATATTGTAATGAAACTTTGTACAAATGATGTCTGTCACTGGCAAAAGATTCCTGATCATTGAGATCAATGTATGACCATCTCTCTCTCTCTCTCTCTCTCTCTCTCTTTCTTTCTTTCTTTCTTTTTTAACTGTAAAAGCTCATAACATTTGTTCAAGCCTTTGCGGGCCCCTGTGAAGACATTGTGTCCCCTAGTTGTCTGTGGACCCCAGTTTAAGAAGCATTGAGGTTGGGCTATAGGACATTGATTTTATGAATCATGAGAACTATATGTGGGCGCTTAACAGAGCAACCTTATGGGGAAGGAGAGGAGAATCCAAAGAACGGGAAGTGTCTTTTTCTGTCTCTTGCTGGGGTTGTGCCAGTGGGCCTCTGTGTGTATGTGTGTGTGTATGTGTGTGTAAGAAGATTCTTCTTTTCACCCCTTTTAAATGGAAGTACTTAAAACCCCCAGCTTGGTTTCCTCCCATTGATTCTAGAAATGACCTATTCCAGCTGTTGTTCTTCCTCTTGTTTTGTGGGGAATTTCGGGGGGGGGCAAGGCTTTGAATCTTGTAACTCCACTCCCTTTCCCTGTGTACCTTTACCCACTCTTCCCTGGCCTCTGACAGCAGACTGCCCTCAGAGCCCCACTGACTGTGGACGTCTCAGCAAATGGATAGAGGAGTCTTTTCCCAGTCAGTTCTTTGTCTCTGCCCTCACAGGGAGAAACATCAGAATCCCTATAATGCATGGACAGGACTATGGAGTCAGAGTTGTGGGTGGAATCAAAGTCAGGAGAAATTTTTGATGGAATCAAAGTCAGTAGAAAAGAACTGATTCTGACTCTAGATTAAAAACTGACACTTATAAGAGGAAAATGCTAATTTGTTGCATATTTGCTTCCATAGGAATTTAGCAAAGTTTTCTTTTTCAGAAATTTTAGTCAAATATTTTATGTTCCGTCAGTGTAATTATCCTAATGATTCACCTGGTGGTGATGAAACACCTTGTGCTACCATTTTACTACAGTAAATTTGTTATTACTAATTTACAGACATTTGTCATTTATGAAAGAGTCAGAGTAGGACAGTAGGAAAATAAAGGAGTTAGAGTCAAAGGTTTGGAATATTGGCTCCACAGCCCTGATTTTAGGGACCATAAGACCTCATCCTAAGGTTGCATTCCTATCCACAGTCACCTGGGATATGTGTATGAGTAGACATCTGTGAGCTTGTGCAGTTGTTGTTCATGTAAACCAAGAATCCTGAATGCTACACATACAAAAAAGTATTAATTTATTTATTTGTTGGCGTATTTACCCAGCATTGCCTGGGATTTTATTTTCTCATAGGTAACGCTTGTTAGAAATATCTTAGGAATTTCCTTACTTTACCTTAGGAGTTACATGCAATTGAAATATGCAGGCTTGAGATCCTGTGTCTCTAATTTCCCAAACTGTGTTGTTCAGTACCTGTAACTTTTGCCCATATTCCCCAATCTAATCTTTATTCAGAGTTGTTAACATACAGTGGTTGGGTTCGTGAGGGAACTTGCTGCTAGACCTCGTCTCCATAGCAACCGGCCTATTCAAAGCTCTCTGCCTGAGAATTCTAAAGGCCCCTCCCTGAACTGCCAGCTCCAGGATTTCATAGAGTCTTCACAGCCAGCCAATCATATGAGGTCTTCTCGCCTGACACAGCCAATCATATGAGGTCTGTGCCTGCCTGACGCAGACAAACAGACAAGATCACTCACAAACTTTGACTTTTATATAATAGATTATACTAGCATATATAGGTGGCGTTGCCCGGGATTTTATTTTCTCATAGGTAATACTTGTTAGAAAGATTTGAGATCCTGTGTCTCTAATTCCCCTAATTGTCTTGTCCAGTACCTGTAATTTTTCTTCATATTCCCCAATCCAGTCTGTATTCAGAGTTATTAACATAGACAGGTTGGGTTCCTGAGAAAATACACCGTCTTCCTCCTTGCTGATAGGCCTCGTCTCCATAGCAATTGGCCTATTCAAGACAGACACAGTTGACTGAGGCCCAAGAGCTCTCTTGCTGAGAATTCATAGAATGATAGAGTTGGAAGAGACCACACGGGCCATCCAGTCCAACCCCCTGCTATGCAGGAATACACTTCAAAGCATTCCCAACAGATCGCCATCCAGCCTCTGCTTAAAAACCTCCAAAGAATGAGACTCCACCACACTCCGAGGCAGCATATTCCACTGCCGGACAGCTCTGACCATCAGGAAGTTCTTCCTGAGGTTCAGGCGCAATCTCCTTTCCTGCAGCTTGAATCCATTGCTCCTTGTCCTAGTCTCTGGAGCAGCGGAAAGCAAGCCCGCTCCCTCCTTGACATGGCATCCCTTCAAATATTTAAACATGGCTATCATGTCCTCTCTTAACCTTCTCTTCTGCAGACTAAACATACCCGGCTCCCTAAGCTGCTCCTCATAGGGCATGGCTTCCAGACCCTTCACCATTTTGGGCGCCCTCCTCTGGGTACGTTCCAGCTTGTTAGCCGTTTTGAATCGAGATGCCCAGAACTGTACACCGCATTCCAAATGAGGCCTACCCAGTGCGGAATAGAGTGGTACCATTGCCTCCCTCAATCTAGACACTGAAGGCCCCTCCTTAAATTGCAAACTGCAGGATTCCACAGAATCTTCGTAGGCAGCCAATCATATGAGGTCTTCGCCTGACACAGACAAACAAACTTTGACTTTTATATATTAGATTTATATCTGCCTTTCTCCCAGAGTGGGATCCAAGGTTAAAAAGTTAATAACATTAATATAGCATTTAAAACATTCAAAGACATATAAAATTATAAAGACCATTTAAAAAAACCCAACATAGTTCACAGCCAGCCAGCTAGCTGTGGCAGGAAGCTAAGCAGGGATTACTGACTTTCACATTGAGTGGTTGCACTTTTTCTGCATGTCTGTGCCAGCTTTGACATGCAGAATTCTGCATTCCAAGAGGGGCAGCCATCTGATTTGTGAGGCAGAAGAGGGTGGCGGAGGGCGGAGCGATGCCAGCTAGGGAACGTGCTGGAAGTAATGACGTTTCATTTCCATTTACACTGACTTGCTCCTGGCTTTGGACAAGACACTTAACCTTCCTGTGCCTGTTATTCCATGTGTGAAATGGAGTGAACGGTCATGATCATTCATATGTCGAGTATTCAAAGTATCAGACAAAAACTGCTTAGGAAAGAATGGACTTGTGTATCCGTTTGTTCTTGGTATTACAGTGGTAAGAAATAAGTTGTCAAAAAGAAATTGTCAGACACTTTTTTTTTTTTGGTGAATTACGCATTTTATTTATCAATGTGAACTACAACATATAATCTCCTTTGGAAAGAGTTTTTGCTACAAGAAGAATAATGGCCGCACACTCAGCAGGCTGCAGTGGGATGAGATAGCATGCTTGCAGCATTTCTTTGCAACATAATTGCAGCATCAATGAACCATGAATTCAACCTAATTAACATAACTGGAACCACTGCAATCATGCTGCCATTCAATTTACTTTTTGAACATTCTGGTGAAGTGTCAGGGTTATGTTATTTGCTGCTGAAATGCTGCCGAGAGCTGTCCACTCTGAAATTTTCAGCTGTTCTCCTGCCTTACTTTTTAAAAAATTACTTGTAAGCTTACTTACAGATTTGTTTGCATGTTTATTTATTTGTCTGACAGTGGTTCTGGTGGTAAAAGGGAGATTTCATTGGGTCAGTAGTTCCATATATTCAACTACAACCCTTCAGAGGATAATTAAATATTTTGAAGGTGTGAAGCTCAGGAATCCAAAAATCTTTACAATTTAGAGGCAAATCCAAGGGATCAGTGAATTGTACCCAAACTTTATAGCCAACAGTCATTCTGATGAGCCAGCAAGAACAAGATCCTCTTGAGAATGCACAGAATAGCTTTCCATTGTCACAGAGGAAAATCTTCTCCTCCTGTTTCTGCTGTTGGAGTGTTACTCAGCAATCAGACAAGACTCTTGATGCAGTTAGTCTGTAAGCTATCACAATAGATACTCATCTTGCCAGAATGAACCACTTTGTTGCCCTTGGCTTTCCAGTGTTCCTTACTTAATTAAAAGTGTATCAGTTTTGTAGCAGGTATCTCTGTCTCTGTCTCTCTTTCTCCTGTTCATCTGTCTGTCTGTCTGTATATGTAATGTTGTATAATTAAGCTATTTATTATCTGAAATATACTGTTCTGCGAACAAAATGCCAGCATTCTAAGTCATGTAAAATGTTATTCCTTTTTTTAAAAATGTTGTTTTTAATGTAATATTTGTTAGGAAAAATAGCAAATCTATATTCTCAATTACTATTCTGTATTATGTTGTCATACTGTCCAATATTTATTTAGATTATGTAATCTCCCAGTTTTAGATAAAAAGATCCTTTAGGCCATCTACATTTTAATTTTATTTAATTATTTGTTTGTTGAATTTATATCCCACCTTTCTCCCAAAAGAGGATTCCAAGTGGCTAAACAATTTTTAAAAAGATCAAACCAAAATATTGCTTTACAAAAATTAAAAAAGAATTAAATAATAATATTATTTTAAAAAACGTACTTAAAAACAGTTAAAAACACTTAAAACATAATTTCAATAAAATATTAAAAATACAGCACACCAGTTTACACACACACATACTACTATTCTCCCTAATTAAAATTCAAAGAACTGCCTGAATAAAAACATCTTCACCTGCTGGTGGAAAAAGACTAAGGAGGGGGGCAACTGGACCTCTCATGAAAGGGAGATCCACCAACAGGAAGCTGCCAAGGAGAAGGCTCTCTCGCAAGTCCTCACCAACTGTACCTGCAAAGGCAGGTTGATTAGAATTGATTCTAATAGCACACCACACTGTCCAAAAGCCTTCTGTTCTCTGACTGATGCAGGTAGACAGAGTGTGCTTCCTTTACATCTGCTCTCCAAAGGCAATTTCCTACTGGCATAGAGGAGATAAAAAAAAAAAAATCCTGCAGCTGGTGTATGGAGAGGCTGGGCTGTTTTTCCCTTGCCGTGATTTTCTTTCTAGGATTGAAGGGATGCAGCCTTTATCCAGTGGCCCTTTGTCCTCAGCTAACGGCAAGGCTGAGCTGTAGGTATGTGTGGGAAGGGAGCCAGGAACCTCAGATCAAACCTTGAGGAACCAGTCCAGGATCTGAAAAGACAGTGTTCCTGACGTGAAGTCCCATTTAAAAGTATTTACATATTTGCCTAAGTGGACTATATGCCTACCCTTGGTGGACAGAGTGAGTCCAGAGCCTCATAGTACTTAATTGCAAATACATACTAAAGTGCTGTTTGGATCAGAGTTCAGAAGAGTTGTTGTTTTGAACTATAATGACACAAATCTCTCAGTCTACATAGCCTGCTGCCATATTGGCTGTCGGGTTCTAAGAGCTGTATTCAAGAAAAGTAATTACAAAAAATATACGGGAAGGGTAAAAAAACATTTTTAAAAGTAGTTTTTCCAAGCTCTGGTTTCTATATCCTACCCCATGGAGCAGCTGTACACTGAGGTTTCTTAAATCTAACAGTACTGATATAGATCTGGACATAATTTTTTTCCTCATTCATATTAATCTCCACGCATTTGAACCCATGGTATGAACTATGATGATTGTGAAAGGAGCACATGAGATCCTAACGTCCCCTTCTTTTTCCAGCTTGTTTATGCCTTATTTATTGGACTGCGTTTTCCAAACATACATGTGTAGCTTTATGGATAGGATTGTAAGAAACCCACATAGATAACACAACAACAGTATCAGAGGCAGGTTTAGAACTTCAGAAGCCAGAGACACTTTGGGCTGAACAACTTGTCAATATTACTATCTCAATTAATTCTACTTTCTTTGTGGAAAAGTTCCTGTTTGCTTAACATTTTTTTCTACAGTGTTTGGCCAAGTACCGTAGAAGTACTCAAAGAAGAAAAAATTACACTCAGTGCATATTTAGAAATTGCTTTATCATCCACACTCTGCTAAAGCGTCATTACAACAATTTATCCAAATGCTGAAATACCACAAGTCATGTAGAGAAGCTGTATGTGTCTTTTAATTATAGATTAGGCTTCAGATAATTTGCAAGGCTTTTTTCAAATGGTCAACCAATACATGACCAGTTGTGTTTTTCCCCTAGCGCTGTTATCCCGCCCAGAAACAAAACTGCAATTTCTGGTTTACAGATATACTCAGTACTACTACTATACTCAGTAGCAAAATTGAGGCATGCCACTCTTAACTGTGACTCTATTTATTTACCATATTTGCAGGCATGTAAGACACAGGTTTTTTCCTGAAAAATAACATTTACAAATGGGGTGAGTCTTATATGCTTGCGTGTCTTATACACCAGCAACACCAGCAAATACCAACCCCTTTCCTATGCATTTTGCCACTGTGCAACTTCTCAGCGCCCATGCATAGGAAAGGGAGGGGGAGCTCTAGAGTGCTAAAGGACCACTCCCGCAAGGCTTCCCCCACCGCTTATTCCTTTCCATTTTGCCTCCATGTGAGTTCTCTGCACTGGGGCAAAATGCATTGGAAAGGAAGGGGGAGCTCTGGAGGGGGAAAGGAACCCTTGTGTGAACGTGTGCTGATCTGCAGTGAGTTCAGTTCCTATGAAGTCACTTTGTTGTTAAATTGCTGTTAGCTTCGACTTACGGTGACCCTTTCAATGAGACGTCAAATTCTGCATCAGCAGCCCTGCTCAGTTCTATCAAACTCAGGACCATGGCTTGCTTGCTTGAGTCTATCTAACTGTGATGATGTGGTCTTCTTCTTTTCTACTGCCTTCTACCTTACCCAGCATAATTGCCTTTTCTGTCCAAAGTATGACAATCTCAGTTTAGTCATCTTAGCTTTTAGGGAGAATTCACTACCCTTTTCAAAATCATGTCCCTAAAACAGATGGAAGAGTAGCACTGCTGATGGAGCACAGTGGGATGATCTCACAGGAAGTGTACAATATCCTCTAACAATGTGGAAAATCGACTACCATTCAGCTTACAGTGGAAGACCAATGGTTTATTGATGGTCGGAGCCATCTTTCTGGAAGCCCCTTCAGTGTAATTGTATTCATTATTTTATTTAAGCTACCTTAGGGAGGGTCCTTGATCAAAAAGTCACCTGGAAATAAACACACCCCTCTTATTTTTCAACTTTGTTGCTTTTAAGATTATTCAGCAACAAGCATGGAGTAACAAGACTCTCCTTTATGTGGCTGTGGCTCATCTGCTTTATAGCAGGGATAAGGAAAGTGTAGATGAGGATGAATGTGGAGATTGATCTGAAGTATATTAGTAAGTATTCTTTGATTCCTGTTTGTGTAACAAAAGAAAGTGTATACTCTGTGAATCAAGTTACTGGGAAAGGTTGCCTCAAGAGAAGACTGTGTTGCGCCTGAGTCCATTTATTGGATCAGAACATGTTGGTTCATTTAGACCAATACAGTATTGTCAACTTAGACTGGCAGAAGCTCTGTGTGTTTCACACAGGAGTCTTTCCTATTCCTGTGTGGAGATCACTGGAATTTCGTGGTAGTTTTCCATCAAAGTACCAACTAGGTCTGACCCTGTTCACTTTCCACTGTCAGACAGGATTAGTTGAGTTCAGAGTGGTACTGTGGATCAATCCCACAGGCTTAGAGTTTGCCTATTCTGGTATTGTAAGTTCTGTGTAGGATAAAGATGTCAGAAAATTGTGCTTTTGAACAAAAACAAAAAAGTCCAAGCCAGGCATCTGTGCTCTGACCACCAAAGCCAGCTGAGAAAGAGGCTACACAAACATATTGCAATTCTGGGTTACTACAGTAAAGCAAGAGTAGAAGTTGAGACTTTTGCTCACTCAAGGCTCCTTGCTGTCTGCTTCTCGGCTTGCTACTGTATCATCTAGAGAAAGTTGGTAGCACACCTCCCATACCTAAGGCCAAACAATCAGTTTCTTCCTTGGAGAAATGATATGTTGAGTGGATGGGCTTCCTTTCTCATCCTGTAGAAAAGAAATGTTTTATTTAGAGAGAAGGCAGGAATTGTGCTACTAAAATCATAGTGCCAGGTATATATACAGGAATGAAAGTTAGGTGGTTGAATCTGTTGTCTGGTGTTGCAAAAAAGCATGGCTAGTGTCTTTTACAGTCCTACGGATGTTTACAAGGGAGATAAGCTCCACTGAATTCAGAGGGTCTTCCCAATAAATATGCCTAGGATTTGGCTGTTAAAAACCCACCCATAATGCTATGCAATGCTAAGGATTTATATGTAGACTATGACAAAATATTCCTTGAGAATAAGAAGTTTAAAAACTAGTTTCCAAGATGTAACAACTAAGAATGACCTCCAACCAAAGTAAATTATATTTGTGTAGTAGTAAGTAAGGCTGCAAGCAATTAAAAAGCATGTGGCAAATGAAGCTAGCTTAATCTCTGGGAAGGATGAGGCATTGTTCTTAAAGAGTAAATCCAAACTAGCATTCTCAGTATTAAAATGTTTGAAGAAGATATAAGCTGTCAAATGCAAGTGTCACTCTTTGTCAATGTGAATTACAGTACATCAGTGTCAACATATACATTCAATATTAGAATGGTATAAGACCAAAAAAGAAGGAAGGCATTGAACAGACGTTACAGAAAACTAGACTGTAAACATGCCCCCAGTTGGACGAATTTAATTCTATTGATTTCATTTGAACTAAGTTCAAATGGCTGGGTGTGAGGCTGCAGTCCTAGTGCATAGGAACTTTTATTTATTTATTAATCTTATATTCAGTTTTTTCAACATGAAGCCTTAACATGATGCTGATAAATTTAATTTATACATTTAGAGCAAAGCCAGTCAACCTGGATGAGAAGCAAGTATCTGTGATGTTGTCACCTCAATTTTTCTGTCTTTGAGTCTCTTCAACACAGCAGTTGATTTTTAAAACAAGGAAGGAAACCTTCTGGTTTTGAGGTGGGAAACTTCCAACCTTCTAGAAGCCCCAATGAGTGTGAACAATGCCTAGGGCTTGTGAGAGTCAAAGGCTCCACCCATCTAATGCTAATTTCTTGTTGCCTCTTAAGATGTTGAAGATCATATATTTTGCCATATCTGGTTTTCCATTCTCCAGTGCCTTTGTGTGTAACTGGATCATAGACAGATAGTATTCTATGTCTCTGTGATTTCAGAAGCTCCCTGGAATAGCAAGAATGGAAGAATCCTTCTGCTTCCAGAAGACTAGTTGGCGCACTAGTCTTCTGGAAGCAGAGTGATCATACCACACAGATTGTGCAGATTCTATTCAGTTGAGTGCCATCAAGCACAACATTTGGAGATGGAGCTCTTTGGTCTCATTTTCTGATTACAGCTCTCATTACAAAAAGGAATATTACTTTTCCTATATTTAAAGGTGGAAAGTTCACACCCCCCCCCGCCACACACAAATGCAATTGTTGGCAAAATGTGAAACTCAGAGACACCAGCTCTTGGCTCTTCTACCACAGAAAGCTCTCTTCTTCAGAAAAGAAGAGCCTTCATTTTTACCATCTTTATTGATGTAGACATTTTAAAACTTAAGCTTTAGCAAGACTGAGGCAAATTTTTCTGTCCTTTTATCTGGTACATTACTCTTTCATGTAGCAGATATTTCTTGCTTTGGTATAAGTGATTCCAGCAATGAAGCTAAGAGACCAGCAGTCCAGAAATGAAAAATGAAAGGCTCCCCTGGCCCTTGGTGCCATCACCCTCAAGAGCAGCCACACTTTTTGAAAAAGCAGCTGTTAAGGGCACTTTTCAAGGTGGCAAACACATCTTATGTAGGCACTAGGGTTACCAGTTGAAATAATAGAGAGGGCTCCTGTCCCTTTAATGGTTTTTGTAGAAGGAGGATTTAATCAGCTGTGGCTTATCACGTGATCAACACCTGCTGAAATTCCCTCTTCTGCATGACCTTTAAAGAGACAAGAGCTGTGTTCTTCATTTCATCTGGCAACCCAAGAGTGTGAATGCATCACATACACATATATACCTCACTGCCTAACTGCCATTTAAGGTCTGAGGAGACAGCGAAAGTGAAGTCCTCTCTTGACTTGCAGGGGCTACTAGAGCCACTATTGTCCTCTTCATCCTTCCACTGCAGGGCAGGGAACTTGCGCAAGGTCTGCTTGGCTGGTAGCCCTGGAGCATGGTCTTCCCCAGACTGGCCTCTCCATGTCCCTGTATACATCTAAGCACAGATCAGTTACTTTCACATAGTGCAAAAGATGAGGGAGTGATCCTGAATTGTAGCGATGGAAGAGGACCAAAGGCAAAGGCCTCTACCATGTGTGAGAAAGCTGTGTTTGGCAGCATTCCAGTTTATGTTCCTGGAGCAGAGCCTTGTTGGTGTTCGATATTCTTCAGTGTTTGAAAGTTTTGGTCTGGCATCAAGGCGTACACATGATTAGAAGCAATTGTGCAGGAATGAAGACCACAAAGATCCTGATGGAAACATTTCATCCATCATTCTAAAATAAAACGTTTCATAATTCATAATCTCTCAGAAAATTTTTTAGAGAGGAGCAAACCTGTTACCCTGTTTTCTTTTTCCTCCTTGGGGGTCTCCAGTCAAGATCTGATATAATGAACAATGTTATCCCTTAGACCTTATTGGAAATACAGTAGGACACCAGGATCCAGAGTTTCACTTAACCTGTGATCCACTCCAGGGCTATGGTTGCTGCTGCCAGCCAGAGCCCTTGCTCTGCACAGCCAGGCTGAGAAGGGTCTTGCTGAGGTATCACTGGGCTTCCTGTGCCTCTCTTGGCTGAGCAGGGAAACAGATGCTCCTTCTTTGGCTGAGAGAGGCATGGAAAGCCCATCACAGCTCCCTCCTTGCCTCTCGCAGTCAAGGAAGGAGACACCCAATTTCCTTGGCTGAGAGAGATATGGGAAAAATCCAGCATGGCTTCCCCTGTGCCACTCTTGGCCAAGCAAGGAGAAGGACACTCCTTCCTTGGCTGAGAGACACCACTCTTCTCACCCAGCCTGGCATCAAAATATAGCTTTGATATTATTTGCATTTTTTGCCATCCATGTTAAGCCTGGGAATGTATCCCTCACAGATATGAGAACCTACTATGGTTGGCAAAATCATGATCATTGTAGTCCATGTCCTCTATCTAGAGGCAAAGGAGCTGACATTACTCAGCTTGGAGCAGCTGCCACTCCTCTCCCTCTCAAACTGCTTCCATTGGTAGCCATTTCACCAGGTTAAAGTAGAATTAATTGGTAACTTGCAATCTACAGGTATGGGTAAGTATAATTGCAGCATGTTACAGAGACAACTAAAGCCCAAAATTTGTCTGGATATTTCAAGGAATATGTAAACTCCAGCTTTTCTTATTGCTTTTGTTCTCTATTATGTATGTGTCTGAGGTGCAGCTGTTCTACCTTGTGATTTACTTTCCTCCCTAGAACGTTCCATTTGCCAGTCCTCATTCTTCAAAGTCAATGCTTACTCAAACTGTCCTCCCTCCACATTTGCAGATTTGACCATTGCAGATTTGATTATTCACGAGACACGTGCTTGCCTTTCCCCCTCATCCCATTTCTTTGTATTCCTCACCCCACGCTTGTGAGGCTTTTGTTTAAAATGGACATTTTGTTCCCTTTTGGGTGAGCAAAGGCCCCTCCCACTGCTGGAGGCATGTCCTTTCTGCCACATGGCTGCACATTCTGCTGTGTAATGGCTGCTGGTTGATCAGGTGCTCTCTTTGCTCCTACCCTTCCCCTCTGGGAGGAATCTCCTTTTCAAGATGCTGATCGGAAGTAGCTAGACTGCCAGAACTCAGCACTCCACTCTTCTCTGTCTGAGAGGAAATTACCAATAAGCCCTCATCTTTTTTCTTCCCCCTGGGAACACTGGGGCAAGGGAATGGGAACAGAGAGTACCAGAGGGGAATGGGAGGGAGGATCTCAGGGGGAACTTATTCATGGTTTTTCCACTTTCACAAGGACTCTGCATCCCAAACTCTTGAGAATGTGAAGAGGCCACTGTATTATGTACTACCAATCACCTGCACTCCTCAGAGTCTCAAGGAGAAAAATCTTTCATATTGACTATTCCTTGATCAATGTAACTAGATGTTCCAGGAACTGAACCTGAGACCTTTGTGTGCCAAGCATGTGGTCTACCACTGAGCTATGTACTTCATATCACTGGGTCTTCTCTTTGAGCAAGTTATCAGGGGGTATCTATCTGAACCCTTAAATCATCCCAGTTTACTGCACAACCTATAGCACAACCGATATTTAGAGTCTTTCTTCCTTCTGAATGACTAGTAGAAAAAGCTCTTCATGAACTTCTGTGTCCAAGTAAGCAACACTGAAACACTGCCATTTTTGTGAACTTTCTCATTTAGAGGGCATGTTAGTTTTGTTGTTGTTTTTAACTTTGGTGTTAATTCAAAACAAATCATTTTTTATGCACCTTTGAATTGATTTCTCCAAAATGAAGTTTGATTTTTTATGACTCATTATATTAAAGGGTTGGAGCATGGCATAAAGCTTGTCAGCCAAGATACATCTTAAAAATAGAGAATTAATTTGAAAAATCTGTTTCTTAGTTACATTGGCTGCTCTCCTCAAACCAGAGTGCAGCAAAGTCCCATTGAAGTGGTCTGAGGATTGCAACCATAGCATCAAAACATTATTTTGAGCACGTCAGAGAGGCTTTTTGGCATTCCATTGTTTTTATTTCCATTTCCATACTTTCTGTTGTTTTTATTTTGCTTTGCATCCAATTGTCCAGTCCCCCCGTTGCATCAGTTTTATGTATTGTTCTTGTTAGTATAGATAGCCTTGTAAAACAGTCCTGCCTTTTTGGTCACATAATGCCCCTTCTTTCTCATTAAAAAAAAAGATGGTTAGTTGATTCAGAAGATGCTGATTTTTGACAAGTCATGTTTGCTTGCTTGTTTGTAACCTGTGACCCCACTCACACCAGTTGCAAGCAAAAGCACCATATGTGCCTACATAAAAGAAGAGCAGTTATGCATGGTTGCTACCATTTTGTAGTGGAAACTGTCCATTGCTGAGAAGCAGACCATATGCAGATGCACTGGCTGCAAGGAATGAATCAGAGCATGTCATGACAACTAAGGGCTGTCTGCTTGTGCCCATCAGGCATTCAGTCATGAATAATAAGCAGAGATGTCTGAAACATTTGGTGACGGATTCTGGCGAATGGGAACACCCTTGATCAAAGAACTGAGATCAGGACTGGAGAGAATGTAGCCTTGCTGCAGGTCTGTGAGTTCATCCAGACTGGTCTAAAAATGTATGACTTCTTGCGATATATCTCTTTCGGCTTTGCCTGCTTTTGCTGGTTGTTGTCACCTTTGCCTCCATTCATTTCATTCTTTTTGGGAGCAGTTTGTAGTGATTTCTTTGACCTGTGCTAAGTTACTTCCAAAAGGTTTCTTTTTTTTTTAAAATGGAGGTATGGTTTGGTGGTGGTTATGTGTTTTGAAGGGTGAATTTTTACCTCTCTGATTTTTTTTTAGGAGTTCTAGTTTTATAATGGAAAAGTCCTGTTTCACAGATGCACTATAGGTATATTCCAGTTAATAAAGTAGATGTGTTCCTGGGCATTAATTCTTTAACATAAAAATTGGTACCAGAGGCAGAAATAACATGGAAAGAGTAAGGACAGGTTCCTGCATCACAAAAAAGAGTTCAGTCTTTTCCCCACATTCAGGGGATGGAGGTTGGGATGACGGACCCCTATGAAAGTGTAAACACTGCAAATCTCTGTAGCTCCCCCCAATCATATTTGACACTCAAAAAAGTGAGATCCACAGATTCAACCCACTGCAGATTCAAATGTACAATATACAGTACATTTGAATCCACAGTGCAGAACATGCCGGCCACCCGTTTCTGCCTTCAAGACTGCAGGTTTTCTTTGCAAGGCAGCAGCAGGTGGCTGCTGGTGCTTGCCACCACCTCCCCTGCTGTTCTACAACATTTTTAATTGGACTTACAAGCCCCGCTTCATGTTCACAGTCTCTCTCTCTCTCTCAGTCTTGTGTGGCTTGCAGAGAAACTGCAAATACAAAGTCCGTATTAAAAATAGTGTAGGCTAACAACAGAAGTGACAGCAAATAATCTGTGAATAAATAAATCCACATATGTTAAACCAGCAAATGTGGAGGGCCGACTGTACTTCAGCGTATTTCAGCAAACACTTTATTCAAAGGCAATATGCACATATGAAATGAAATAATCAGGTCAGAAATAAACAGAAACATCTAGGACCTTTTAAGAGACTACTTGAAAAATTTTATCTAAAATGCATCCAGGGATGATATTCTGTGTACTATCTTCTGCTTTTCTTATTATTTCCGTTGTGGTGGCCATAGTTACAGATCTGCACTTTTTTTACATGCTGGGTTAACTAGTGAAGTAGGCATAGTTGCTTTTCCCATTTTTTTTCACTTATTTTATTCGCTTTATCACTATATAAAAGTCAAAGTTTGTGAGTGATCTCGTCTGTTTGTCTGCATCAGGCTGGCAAAGACTTAATATGATTGGCTGTGTGAGCCGAGAAGACCTCATATATGATTGGCTGGCTGTGAAGACTCTATGGAATCTTGCGACTGGCAGTTTAGGGAGAGGCCTTTAGAATTCTCAGCCAGAGAGCTCTTGGCCTGGCTGGTTGCTACAGAGATGAGGCCTAGCAGCAAGGAGGAGGAGGACAGTGTATTCCCTCAGAAACTGAACATCTGTACGTTAACAATTCTGAATACAGATTGGATTGAGGAATATGGGGAAAACGTTTCAGGTACTGGATGACACAGTTTGGGGAATTAGAGACACAGGATCTCAAATCTTTCTAACAAGTCTTACGTATGTGAAAATAAAATCCCGGGCAACACCAGGTAAATACGCTCGTTCTGTATATTTCTAATATTCTTGGTTAAGTGTAGAAATGTTCCTTTTTGGACTATAGTTCCCATATGATGGCTAAGGGATTCTGAGGGCTGTAATTCTGAATGGTAATTTATCGAAGCTCTGCTCTTAGACCTACTGTTATACATGGACTTTGACACAGGAGAATCATGCTTACTTACTGCATGTTGTAAGAAGACTCCAGATGTTTATGAGAGTTTCAGAGCTGGTAAATGTCATTTAAAACTTCCTGATTTCCAAGCTGGAGCACTTCAGAGCTCTTTTGCAAAATAGAAGATGTGGCACATTTAGCTTTGCTTTGAACAGTATTGTTGCTGCTACAAACATGGTGGCTATAAGTTTCCACATTTTCCTTCAGTAGAAGCTCCACATCATTTGCTATCAAATAGAGAAAAATGAAATATAAATGAATGTTCTTAAGTGGGATGAGGGATTCATTCAAAGAAGGAAATTATGTAAAAGGAATGCTGAACCTAACAGGCTCAAGTTGTAGCTATGAACTAATAATAGGTAAATAGATCTTCAGGCTTAAGTAACATCTGAAGTAACAGATGTAAGTAACAGTCTTCTCTGAACAATTTTGGTGGTATTCTTAGGAAGAATATGTTGGCCTACATGCTTCTTTAGTCTGATTCAGTAAGAATAATTTGTGTATGTGTGTAAATTTCTGTTTAGTTTTGAGAAACTTCCACTGGAGAGAAGTTGATTGAATTTAAAGTTCAACATATTTGAATTCAAAGCTGATTGAATGTGAAGTTGGAGCCAACATAGTGTAGTGGTTTGAGTGTTGGACTGTGTCTCCAGGAGACCAGGGTTCAAGGCTCTACTCATTTGTCGAAACCCACTGGGTGACCTGGGGCAAATTACACTCTCGCAGCCTAAAAGGAAGGCAGTGGTAAAACCTCCTCAAAATTATTATTGCCAGGAAAACTTTATGATAGGGTCACCACAGATCAGAGCTGATTTGAAGCCACATAACAACAAAATACATTTTTGTATTTCTTTGTTTTAGTGATAATTTTGCCCTAAGAGCTGGGGCCTGAAACTGTAAGGCTTTAAACATATTTGTAGCCTGGTGATTGTTGTTCTAATATAATGTTTTAAAATATGAAGTCACCATATTAAATAGTATGTACTTCAGAAATCAGTCTCTGCAATAGCTGTGAAAATGTATTGAAACGTGGCTCTTAGGAATGCAGCTCTACAAAAATGGCCAAATTGTACTTAGATTTTAAATTACAGTAGCAATTTGGAAAGGCTTTTCAGGCTGGAGTTAAATGTTAATAGCAAAATAGAGGCTCTCTTTTCTTTGATCTCTTCTCTGGCTTCTATAAAATAATGGAATCAAAACCAAGTGCCATTTATAGATACACCTCCTTCTTTTGATCTTTTTGGTGAGGGGAGGCTGGTGCTCCTGGTCCCTTTCAGTTCAAAACTGTATGATGTTTCAGCAACATACTTTCTGTGACATTTATTTTCAAGAATTTTCACTTGTATGATACTCAGTAGCATTCATTGTGCAGCGTTCTCAAAGAATTTGGAAAATATAGCGATGTTAAGCCCATAACTGTTGAAAAGTTTTTTAATCCACTTCTTGTCATTTATTTGTCACTCTTGTACAGACCTCTTCTCTAAAGGTATAGCACACATCCATTACACTTTATTAATATTAAAACTTAGATCCAGCAGCACACTGGGGCAAACAGAAAGCACTTTCACTTGAACAAGGGAATGTTTTAAGTATCCTCCAGTTTATCTTCTAAGCATGTGCTGAAGTTAGACTCTATGCCAAATCAAGGTCAAGGAAGCTCACATATGGTTCGGTGTGGTATCTGAATTTACAATTTACTAAACCAGAATGCTAGACCATGGTGTGAAGTGTGTTTATAAACCATTGTTTGTACTAATTTTGATTTTAGTGGCTAAAATGATCATATTACCATCATTTTACATCCAGAAATGGCTGCACCATAGAGACAAGGGACAACTGATAAAAATGCAAAGCAAATGGCTCAGATAAAAAAGAACCAAAATGGAGAAATAGCTCTAAGCCTTGTCCCACTTGAATGGCTTCTGAAGTTAGTTTGGGAAAACCATGATGTGAAGATATATTTGAACTGAGATATCTTCTGCAGATGAAAATTTAGCAATATGCCTGGGATAGTCATATTGCCATTTCTTTCAATTTGCCATACAAATGTTTTAGAATTGCAGAAAATGACAGTTAGGGTTGTATAGTCAATATGGAAGACAGAATGCTGGACCCTAATTTAGATTCCATATCCACCAAACATGGGGAAAGTTCCTTTTTCGGACTTCAGCAAGAATCCCCATGGCTAGTGGCCTTGGTGGCCAGGAGGTTCTGGGAGTTATAGTTTTCAAACCTAGTCATCCATGACATTGACTGTGGGACTGTCCTAACCCCACACTTCACTGAGTTATTTTGTGGATAAATAAATAAATAACTGTCATGTATTCATTTATTTACTTATTTGTTTATTTAAAGTATTTATACTCTACTCTTTAGCCAAAAAGGCTCCCAGAGTGGCTTACAAATTGTTCATATGACAGTTCTGTGCCCTCAGGGTTGAATGTGTGCAAGTCACATGTTTACTTATGGTAACCCCATTAATTTCATAGTGTTTTCTTGTGCAGTGAGTACTCAGAGGTTGTTTTGCCAGTTCCTTCCTCTGAAATATAGCCTATAGCATCTCATGTTCACTGGCAGTCTCCCAGACTTACAATCTAAAAAGACATGGTACACAAGAAAAAGAGAATGGCAGTCAGGGAGGAGATTCAGTCCAGCAGATGCTGGCTGATGTTCATTTCCTTAGAGGGGACAGCAATGCACGTTGGAATGGAAGGAGGCCGTGTCATCAACCACTGGAATCAAGGCACAATGGTCTTGTGCCTGACTGCTGTTCTTTCTTTTAGAGGTCAGAAGATGTATAAAGGATGTACACCATCCTAAACATTTGGAGAATGTATAGTGATGGGTTTCCATATTGCCTCTGGGTCATCAGTTTCTTTGGTTATGGGAAGCACATATAACATGGGGAGCAATGCCAGAGTTAGCATCCACCCATACGGCTCATATTATACTGAGCTTCTAACATTAAAGTATGTTCTTTTTCCTACAGTGTGGGTTTCTCCTTGGCTGAGTTTAGAAAAATTCCATTGTGAACTGTATTTTCATTTGTTACAGAGCTGAAGCCTCACCTAGGGTGCCTACATGTCATTTTAGCCCAACATGATCTGAAGAGCCAAAATCATGGTGGCTGTGGTTATTTAATTTACCTTTTTTTTTAATGCTTATCTCAGCACTCATTCATCTCTGACATGGTAACCATTTTTTCCTGTAGGCAAATATCCTGGGATTTTGCTGTCAGAATCAAGGAAAGAACACAGATGGGTTTTACCTTGTGACAGAACGAAATTCAAATGATATCTCTGTGTTTCATGTAGTACGAGAGTGCCATATGCAAGGCCACCAAGAGGATTACAAGAACCCTGGGCAAAGCTAAATCAGTTTTTTTGGCTCAGGCCCAACTTTATTTCCATAAGGGACCTTGGCCTGTATCCAAAGAACTGTGAAACTTGTACTGTGAGCCTGAGCACTTAAGACTTGCCCCCCACCTCACCTACTTGGAAGAGCAGCCCCCTCCTCCTCCAGTGATGCATAGCAGACTTCCTTTGAAACTGTGAGGTAGTTCAAAATTGCTTGTGATAATAGCATAAAGGCTAGCAATCCAAAACAGTGGAGAAAGTGTCAGCCAGTGAAAGAGGGTTAGACTTGAGTACCCCTCTTTTTATGAATCTGAGCCCTGTGTCCTACACTTAGAGTAAGGCAAAGTGAAATCAGTGGGACTTACTTTTGAGCAGATGTGTTTAGGGTTGCTACGGAAGGATCTTCTTCTACCTTTTACTGTCCCTGCTGATTTCTCCACTTTGTTCTTGTCTGCACATAAATGTTCTGCACAACTCTGCTGTATACACACTGCAGAAATATTTGGTACAGATTTGATGCCTCCCTTTCTCTCTCTTTTCATATTCTTGTAGCTTAATTAGCTTGTGTTACTGTTCCCCTTAGCAGAGCTGTGCAGAACATCACTCTGCTTCATTGCTATGCTGGATACCTGAGGAGGTGTTAACATAATTAAGGTGAACTATGTGTTTTCTTGAGAAGCAAATGAAAGGATTTGCATCTGCACAAGGGGATTGAGCTATCAAAAACAGATGTGACCATGCAAAACATTTCACATAAATTTATTAAAATCATTATTTACCTGTAACATATAAGCAGGGCTTTAGCTGCACTAGCTTGTTGTCAGTATGTACTGCCAATAATCTGCCAAAAAAGCAGCTTGCTGGCAAAATCATTGAAATGGTTAGCTTATGCTTACAGAAAACATTACAACCCTGATTCACATTAAATTCTAACAGAAACGAACCCTTTGATGCTAGAGATGCTGGATTGTGTTATCGAAAAATGGCATACAGTTTATTTAGATTGTGTATACCCTACAAGAAATATGAATATCTATTTGTAATGTGATATGTAATCATCAAAGACAGTTATTGTTTTCAGTTGCTCTCTTTGAGTGGGATCATGTCTTTTTTTTTTTCTATTTTTGCTCAGATTTTTAAAAAGGTATGGCTTGCATATGTTCCACAGATTAGTCCAAATATGCAGAGTACTGGCTGGTCAATTAAGACAGAAAGCTGCTAAAACCAAACAAACAAAATATCTGACATCTAAGTATAGCTAATAACTTTTAAAGCAAGATGTTCTTTTAGGAAAAACTTACACATTGCATAAACCTACGGTTTTCATCCAAGTATCATTTCAATAATGGCAAGCTTAAATACTGGAGACCATGGGGAAACATAATATTACGATAATGTTCTTTGGTGCGGTTTGGAGGGGTTTAGGAAACATTTGGAAGTATTTTTCTCATAAAGTCACTTAACTATTGAAGTGTTATGATAGCATTCCCTTCTGCATTGTGTGTTTACTGAACGAGTCCGTTTAAAGGGGACACTGATTCTAAAATTCCTGATTAGGAGGAATTCCTCCAACCAGGAAATTACATGCTGTGATGGTAACAGTTTAATAATAAGATGTAAAGAAAGAAAAGATATAGGTGACCGGACTGTCATCCCCCCCCCCCGCAAAGTTGCATCCATTCGTAGTTCTGTTCCACCTTTTCCGTTCAGCTGCTTTAAATGAAACCCATATTTTCTAAGTCCATAACCTAGTGCTGAGTTGGTGGATGTGACGGCAGGAATTTTAGTATTGGTGAATATTTACAGATCTTAATGCAGGTCTCAAAAGCTTTTTTTAAAAAAAACAGAAAACATAAATGTTTTGTATGCTTCATTTTAGTATATTCAGTATGTATCTGTATATCAGTATATTGTGAATATTTGATATGGAATGGGACTCAATTAAGTCTCCAAAATATTATTAAATATTATTTTATCTTTTGTAGAAGCATGCTCCACTGTTTTCAGTGGGGCTTCCTCTGTGTTTACGAGTGCAACCTGAATATTTCATCTTTTAATAGTTATACTATATTTTGTAGGTTATACTGGTATCAAAACATGGGGTTATATTTAAGAGTGAGCTTCCTAAACAATGTGTAGAATCATGAAAGTTTCTAAATATTTTGTACTCAGTCCTAAAAAAAGACAGAGATCACATAGTAATTTTCTATTGAGATTATTCGTTCTCCTCTAAGTTCAAGCATCAGAATTATATACAGTCCTGAATACACCTAGTATTTTGTAAAATCAACAGTTTATTCCCCTTACTGTTCAGTTCACTGTAGTTTATGTACGGTATGTTTCCATTTTCACCTGTTAAGATTTTAGAAAATTATAAAAAGAATGTAAGTAAAAGCTTTAGAACAACCCAGATTGAAGGCGTTTGTAGGCAGCCTTTTGTCGGCCATTCAGGGGTAAATATGTTATGTAACAAATTGGTATTAAGTCAGTAATAATCCCAAAAGTACAAAATAGATTAAAAATGGGTTTGGCTAGAAGGGTGTGGTATAGAGGGGAAAACACAAAAGAATCAGAGCCCAGAATGCACATATCTGTGCAGCTTGTGTTTATTTTGGGAGTCGCTTCTGCCTCGTTTGCATAATTCTGTGGCAGACTTACTTTTCAGCTAGTCCTATTTCCATGCTCTGTGCTTCCCAGAAGAAAAGCTCAATGAATGTTATACTCGGAAGCTTTATCAGATGAGCAAAACAAAGAATTTCAATTTTTTACAGAGTATCTTGAGCAGCTTTAAAGCGTGCACTCACCCCTGTGCATGTACACACACACACACACACACACACACACACACACACACAGAAACTCAAGCCTGTTCAGGTCCACCCAAGAACAGCTTTCAAACAGAATACTTGGGTGAACTCCTATGTGTTGTTTTCTACCCCTCCTCTCTCCATTGAGGTCTAGGAATTACAGCCGAGAGGAGATGATCACTAGGAAGATGTTGAAAGTGCAGTTGATTGAGAATGCAATCGGATTGGCAAGAGGATTGCAAAGAGCAGGAAATGCTGAGGAAATAAAATGAAATTTGTTGAAGCTTTTGAATCCTAAATCCAAAGAAATGACAGTTCTCCTCCAGAAAAAATACTGAGGAAAACACTCTAACTTTAAAAGGCCTAGGTTGCTCCCTCCTTGCCTCCCACTTTCTGATCTAGGTATATATAATAGTTGAAAATAGAATTGTTCAGATCTTTTTCCCTTCTTTAAGTCAACTGTGTACCTGACTTTCCTCAGTTAAATACTTAAGCAGAATTTGCTTTAGAAGTGTTTCATCTTCTTCTTTAAAAACAAGACACTTTCTCCTTTATTACCATCTGTTTCCATCTCTTTCTGTTGCTTGCTCATTCCACTCTACTTTCTTCACTCTTCCTGTGTTTCCTGTGTGTGTTGCAAATATTGAACTAAATAATTCACTGGATACTATCAAACAGGACATCAGAAGTCTTTTTTCAGCAAATCACCTGACTCAATCAGCTGTAACTGTGGGCAGATCCGATGCCCAAATGGCAGGAAATGGGTTTGATGACGGCTGGAACATTGCTGGATCTTAGATCAATTTGCTCTCATTAATGGTTGGTTAGATATCCAGATCCATAGCCAAGAATAAACTGGCTGACCCAGTGGGCAGTTGCTTTGCAGTGAGCCACTGCAAACTGCCTTTCTGCATTTGTGAAAGCAGTCTGCTGATTCTAGTAATTAGAGATCACAGTGAGCAGGTTTTGGGCCAAGTTGGGAGTCTGACTCTTAAAAATAACAGATTTTCCTCATTCTTATGGATGCAACTATGGAAATGATCGCAATGTGGAGTGTTCTTGTTCAAGGTGCCACCTAGTCAGCCATCCTCCAAATTACTCCATTCCATTCCCATTCCCCCCAGGTTTCTGTTATTTTTTTTTTACTGGAGATGTAAAACAAAAAAACCATCCCTTGTGGGGAAAAAGAAATCTGCTGACATTTTATAGTTCCTGAGCATGCTCAGTCCTCACTGAACTGTTTTGGATTTTTTTTTCTCTCTCCATTTTTCCTTAAGATATTTTTGGGAGGGGGGGTACTTATGCAAAGTTACCCTTACAAGTCATTTGTGTGTGTTTGTATCTATGTTTGTATGTGAATGGTTCCATTTTGGCTGCCTTAGGGTCCACACTCCTGTTATTAGTGTATCCAAGCAGGACCTCACAATGTACCCCAGCACTGGCATGTATGTGGTACCTGAAGATATTCCTGAGGGGGGACTAAAGAACCACCACCACCACCCATTTTGGAGAGGGGTTCAGAGACTTTGTTCTTTGTGTACTTTAAGTATTTGATGTGGCCTGGGAGGCAGCCTGAAGGGCCAATTCAAATAAGCCCAACTCCAAGTTGAAGTTTTAACAAGTCCTATCTCTCTGAGCTGCAGTGTCCCTGTATACTATGCTCTATGTTCATAATAACCTGCAATTGCAGGGTCAAACATCTTCTGGTCAACGCTGCAAGTTTATTGAAAGCTTTTCAGCAGTCCTGACCTGTACTGTTCAGGGTTGCACAGCTGTGATAAGTCATTCTCTCCCCCAGAGGCAGTTTGAGGAGAAGGTACTGCAGAAATGCTTCTCGTTCTTGATACCTTGCAGAGATATTTGTTGAAGGGGAAATCTTGTTCTCAAGGCCACCTATATAAAGTTTGTTACTTTCTTCATTTATTCATTTGGCTAATGCTTCTTGTGTACACGGGGATACCTAAACATAACTTTTTAGTGTCAACCAGGAAGTGACTCAGTAAGATGATTTTTTTTTCAACCCTTGATATTATGTGTTTGCCTGTATGCATCTATATTTCTGAGTCCTCCTGTTCAAACCATTTTATTTTCTGTCCCCTTGCAACCAAGGGGTCGTTTCACACTGCCCAATTATAACACTATGACTCCACTTTAACTTTCATGCTTGCATCCTATGAAATATTATGGAACTTGTGGTTTGGTCAGAGGTGTGAAAGGAGCTCTCTGAGAATTCTAAATGACCCTCCCTGTAAATTGCCAAGCCCAGGATTCCATAGGATGTTGTCATGGCAGTTAAAGTAGAATCAAAGTAGTATGTAGTATAAAGGCCTGAGGTTATTGTTCCCTCCCCTTGCAGTCAGTTCACATTCTCTCCCATTGAGTTGCCTTGCTTGATTTTACCCTAAAGATTTCTTGAGTATCTCTGAACCTTGGGTAATTCAGAGTCTGCTGATACCTCTTTTTTTGTGTGTGCGTGAGGGTTTGGTCTTTCTTCTGTCTCTATGAGCATGGAGAAGACTAAAATCAGTATTAGTACGATATAATGATGATTGCCTATTCAGTTTTGGTGCATAAATTAGGTATGTAAGCAAAAGAGCACAACCAAGGAAATTGATTGGGCCTCAGGCCCAAAGGAGAGTGTAAGCCTCCCAACAGCTCACTGCAAAGAATTTCCCCATCATTTTGCAGGTTAAATAGCTCAGATTTGTTCTGACTTAGACACCAGAGCTGATACAGTTCCTGTGGGTGTAACCTTGGCCCTTACTTGTCCAGTGTTGATGGACACTTTTCAATTTGTGCAGTACAGGCATGTGGACAGGATTCCTGAAGAAGTGAGAGCCACCACATGTGTACTAGATCCTTGCCCTTCCTGGCTACTTAAACAGACCAGAGGGAGACCAACTGAGTAGATAAGGGAAGTGATTCATGCCTCTTTACAACAAAGCAGAAGCCCAACACACCTGAAGGAGGCTATGGTAAGACTTCTTCAGAAACAATCTTCTCTGGAACCTATTACAGGTGTCCCCTGCTTTTTGAATGACTCATTTCTGACATTCCACTCTTTCAGTTGTGCTAAATTATAGACATGTACCATTCTTTGAATGGGGACACCACTCTTTCAAACATGTGTACTAATTGAAAAGGGTCAAAAGAGCAGATTGTCAGTCCCTCAGTCTCTCTCTCTCTCTCTCTTTTAAAATAATGCTTGATGAATCATGAGGACTGCTTTTAACTCTGTGGTTCCTTTCCTCTGTGACACAGTGAGAAAATTTGCAAACTGTAACTCCCAAAATGCTCTAAATTAGGGTCCAGAGTGGAGTGACCCTTCTCTACAGATAGTTATAGGCCAAAAAAACCTTTTGAATCTACCAGTGAGGAGGCACTGTCTGATTTTCAGGATGGAGTGGCCATTTCAAGTGCCCGGGTGGGTTTCCGGTGACACACTGGCTGACTTTGTGTCTCTTTCCTGTCCCAAGGTCAGATTTAGAAGTGAGTTGCTCAGAAACTGGGCTTGCATGGCACGAATTGACTGCCCCTGGAGTGAGTGAATCTCAGTGTCACTGGCACTTGGAAGTGGAAGGTCAGGGGTAATGGCAAAGCATATCTTGTGAGGATGGGCAATGCTTTTTTCATGTGTGAATGGGATGTTCTGGCACTGAGGTTCAGAGAGTATAAGTGCCTTTGTCTAGGAAGCATTTGGTGACAGTATTTGGTGTTGCAGTTGATTTGAAAGAGACCTTTAACTGGGCCTTTACAAAAAAGAATTTCCTAGCAGTTATTCCTTTGTGGCCAGTGTGTGAATGAACAGGGCACAGACTCTGCATAGAAACTGAACAAAAGTATGGCACCAAGTCAGTTCACTTCCACATTTTGGTGATTTATGCTTTTTGACAGTGCTCTGATCCCTAAACTGTCAAAAAACAGGGGAACGTCTCTATATGGGATAGGGCCACTCTCCAACATTCCATTTTTCAGCAAGGTACTAGCAGTGTGGTGGTATGACAGAGTATAGGGGCAGTAGTGCCCTGTGTGATATAAAAACCACCCAGTGACAAGTTGCCAGAATGGCCACTCAAGAAGAAAACCCAGCCCTTTTAGTGGGAAGGAGGGATGAAGGCCTGAATGTGAATGTATATAGATAGCAGGCACACTAAGAAAGAGAGACAGTTTTCCAGAAGAGTAAAACTATCAGGGTTCAAGGAGAAAGGTGTTTTCTCAGGGAAGGCCTAGAGAAGGGGTGGAAGAGAAATTAGCCCACTGTTAAAAATCTGATCAGAGAGAGTGGCTTAGATTTGGGAGCATAGCTTTTGGCAAAGAGGGAAGCGAGAGAGCTGTGTGCGTGCGTGCATGTGTGTGTGAGAAAGAGAGAGGGAGGGAGAGAGAGAGAGAGAGAAACCAAATAACCTGTGTCTTTATGTTGTTATAAAGAGACAAGAAACTGGTTAAAAGCATTCTGAAGATCTTGTTGAACTTGGACACATTTACAAAGTTATTCTGTTTGTTCTTTAATAAAGATTATACTACATCTTTTAATAATGTTGGTCTCAACTGAATGTTTCTTAGTGGTTGTAACATTCAGAACCATGCTACCATCAATCTCTAAAGGGGATTTAATTAATAACTGAAAGGTGTTGCCCTGGTTACACAAGGGTGGTGTTTTTGGGGAAAGCTAGAGCTGTATGTGGAGTGGCAAGCCCTCTGTTAGACTTGGGTTGGGGAGCTGCTATCCTAGTCTGACGGACAAAAAGCAAGGCCAGGCCTTGTCTGTTGGTGATGCCTGCATAGGTGGCTTCTCAAATCCAGGGGTTCCTGGGTGAGGTGGATTATCTTGATTTGGTTCAATTTGGTTTCAGACCCGGTTATGGATGGAGACAGCTTTAATTGCCTTGATGGATGAGCTGCACAGGAAACTTGACAGGAGGAGTGTGTCCCAGTTGGCTCTGGACCTCTTAGTGCCTTTCAGTACTATTGACCATGGTAACCTTCTGAGCTGTCTCTCTGAGATGGGGCTTGGAGGTACTGTTCCGCAACAGCAGCTCCATTCTTGCTTAGAGGGCTGATCTGAAAGAGTGGTGCTGTGGGATTCTTTCTTGATTCCTTGGCCATTGGCCTTCTGAGTCCCTCAGGGTTCTGTCTTGTCTGTCTGCCCTGTGTTGTTTAACATCTACATGAAACTGCTGGGAGAGGTTGTCCAGAGTTTTGGGCTCAGGTTTTGCCAGTATAGTGATGTTACCCAGTTCTATTACTTCTTTCCACCTAATTCCTGTGCTACACTGCTACCTGGAAGCTGTAATGGACTGGATGAGGGCAAGCAAATTGAAACTTAATCTATACAATACAGAGATGCTACTGGTCAGCAGAAAGACAGACCTGGGAGTAGGAATTCTGCCTATGTTAGATGGGATTACGCTCCCCCTGAAAATGCAGGTTCGCTGTTTGAGGGCGTTCTGGATTTAGCACGGAGCCTGGAAGCCCAGGTTTCAGCAGTAAATATCCATCAGTGTCACTTCTAGGAAGGAGTGGTTGTAACTGTCCCAGACATTTATGTGCTATTGCTTGATCTGTCGTATAACTGGAAATCATTCAAGTGTGCATAATGGAAGACATTCTGAAATATGTTAAAGAAAACACGGACAGAATTACATTCAAATCCATTATGATAGAAAGAGATTGAAAAACACCCTTTCCCCCAAAATAGATGGAATCACCAAATAATGAGATTTTCCTCTGTAAAGTTAGTCTTTGGATGTCCCACAACAGTTCAAGGATTATTATTTTTGGTCATCCTAAGAAATGCAGAAATCTTAGAGTCTCTTATTTCTTCCTTGCAAAGTTTGTTATAAGTCAGACCTCAAACAGAATTTAACAAAGCAAAGATGGGAAGTTCCTGCATTTCACCCCTTTTCAGAACAACTTCAGGTTTATAGAGCCAATCTCTGTGAAGTTTGAAAGTTATAAATACAGAAGATATTTCTTCCAGCTCTCTCATATGTTTGAATGTTTTGTTTGTGAAAAATTGCTTTTCAGAATATACTGTGCAGCACAGAGTCCTAGGCTGCTTCTCTAATTTGATTTAACCCAAAACAGCCCTCCAGCCAATGTTTCTAATGTGTTTTTTAAAATTCATTTGACAATGACATCAGTATCTTTCTATTCTTCTTTTGGTGGTGTTTTTAGTAAAATAGTATACAAGTTGACTCTCAGTGCTCCTGAAGAATACTGATTCTAATAAGTAATTTTTCATTAGGCCAAATGAGGTGTTGTGAATAAACATGTACTAAAGGAGATGCTGACATCTTACATGCAAACAATGCACGCTGCACGTCTCTGCAAATTAATGTGCATAGGTGTGTTGGCACGACTGTTTTCGGTGTGCTGAATGCATATTCTAAAAGCCAGGAAGGATGGCAAATCTGGAAGATTAAATGTCAAACATTCAGGTTGACATTTATAGTGACTTTTAGCATGTTAAGAGATTTCTATTATGTAGTCAAGAATTAGTTATTTTTGTTGTGGTGTTTCAAGAAAGCATTTACAGTCAAATGCACCAAGCTGACAGGTTATTTATTATGTCTTTCATACTCTCGAGGCGGGGGGGGCAGTTATATTTGTAAACATTTTAACAAGCAAAATTATATTTCAAAGGAGCCAGTCAGATTCTGAGTAAATGCTATTCTTCACATTTCCATTGGAGCTTTTTTTTTTTAATAAAAGTATTGCAAGTAGGAATGACTTGTACTAAGCCAACAACTTTACAAAAGGGCTTGTTGGCCCAAGGGTCCTTATTGGCTGACTAATGCTTTCCCCAAGTTGATGTTTTCATTATGGGGCAGTGGAGACACTTTTCATTCTGAATTAAGAGGAGGTTAAAGAATTTCTGGAGGAAACATCTTGGTGTATCAGATGTTGCATGGTCTATTGTGACTTTAAAATTTATAGAAAAAAAATAGACTACCCCTTTGTTGAAGCTGTGAGCCTCAATGGTGACAGTGACTGAAAAACCTTCATTTTAGTTTTATCTTAGTGCTATTGTTATATGAAAGAAAATGCCAGACCATCTAACCTAATAATGTACTTTTAAGAGTAAGCTATGTATCACACTCATTTAGGAACATAGGCAGGATCCTTAATGGAGTGTATATCACCATTCACCCTGACCCATTCTTATGGGATGGGCTGTTAAGGAGTTCTGACGGCATGGGATATGCTCCTAGAACCACTTCTAAATTGCTGTGAGAATATTGAAAGAGCATGCAGCAGTTCTGTGGTTTCTGAGCATACATGTGATGTTACATATATTTTGATCTGATGATTTTTTTTTTTTTTAAATGTGGATCATAAAATGAGTACAAATTATTTTGGCATCTCTTTCAAAAATGATGCTTCCTCCTTCCCCCAGCAAATTTGCTAAGGATCTAAGTACTTTTCTCAGAAGTATATTTGCAGAAGGATTCAGCGGAAGTATAACTGAGAAAGGCCCCCAGCAAGTTATCAGAGCTGAGATTTGTGAGATGTTGGAAAGGATGGGAGATACCTCTCTATTCCTTGAAGCCACTAGATAGCAACCCTCAACTGTTTCTTCCCCTTCCCCCAATATCCAGGTTCAAGTATCTCAGGAAGGTAATCCCAACAGATGGCACAAAACCACCACTATCAATCCACTGTAAGCTAGACAAGTAAACTGTACCACAGGCACAGATCACTAACTGGAAAGATATACAAAACCAGTAACTCAGAAACATGGTCATATCTATGGGCTACACTTATGAGACAGCACCACATAGAAAGTGCACATGACATGTAGCATTTTTGTCAAGGTATTAAGTGTATGTTTTTAATAAAGGTGAATTGGCCTAGTTTATCAGACTAGAGTATGTGTAAGAAAAAACAAGACAGACAGAGCATTGGTGTGTGTGTGTGTGTGTGTGTGTGTATGCATGCATGGCATTTTACAGATGGAGTATACCGGTATAATTTATTTTTTCTTGTAGTGTCTGTTAACCTAACAAAAGTAAAAAGTTAAATACTTAGCTACCACAATGTCGCCTGGACCTACTATTGAACATTAAAAGCTTGTGCCTGAGTTTCCTCATTTTTCTGTTCCTGCTCCCCCTCTTCTTTTCCTTTTGTGCCATTTCTCTTTAGATTCTAAACCTGAGGGCAGCAAGCACTATCTTGTCCTTAAAAACATGTGTGCCACTATAAAAACCTCTCAAGCTATACAGCTACAGTGTGTACATCCCATAAACAAGCAAACACACCAGGCAGGGCAAAGCCTTCAGTTTCTACCCTTGGGTAGAACCATGAATAAGAACAACCTCCATATCAAATGTGATGAAGTAGTGAAGAAAACTGAGATCCATCCAGATTCTCTATATTTTTTCTGGCCACCGTAAGTATTTAATAAACTGGGTTGTGTTATCTAATTTTGTTTTTCACTTTTAATTATCTAGAAATTTTTCACTTTTCATAAAGCTTCAGCAGTAAGGAAAGAAGTAAAAATCAAACTTTCTCCTTCTTTCTCTTAACCTCCTTCTTCACAGCATGAATCCAACTTCATACTTTGCATGGAAATCAGACTACCAGCTATGCTGCTCCTGGTTGTTGTCATATGACTTTTCAGCATTACAAATTCATGTAAGATGTGATGCCACTTGTTGTGTCCTTTAGCCCTTTTCAGATGATAAGTGACACGTGGGGGAGGAAGGTGATTACACTGTGAGACCTGTATGCATTTATTTGAAAGTTAGAGCAATGTTTAGTTGTGTATATTTGGTTTCCTCTCTGTAAAAATCAGGAATCTTTATTTTTCTGGGCTCCTAGTCATGGGAGTAGAATCCTCAAGTTGTATGAGAGCAGCCTTCAAACAAATCAAGTCAGTGCCTCTTACCACAGCCCTCTTTTCCCGCTACGAGGGCATTCAGCCCACGTACAGTGATGATGCGAAGAGAGCTTCTGTAGCCGTGTTTCAGGTTTCTTCAAGGTTTCAAAAATTGTTTTATTATTGTTTATCCATCCAGGAGCTCACTGTACTGAGAAAAGTGTAGTCCATTTTTAGTTCTTAATTCCTAGCTATATATTAATGCATTGTGAAAACCCTTTGAGTAGCAGTCAGCAAATAGCTTCTCTATTACATCATTCCTGTCATGTCAACAGTGGAGGTTATACTGTGTATGATTTGTGATAGACTGTTTTGTCTTCTAGGGATTATAAAAGGTGTTGTGTGTTTAGACGTAATGATGCATAATGAAAGCTCAACCATCTGAACAATCTTGGAACCTAAATACTTTCTAATTCAAACACTGAAAATTATTTTATATGAATATTGCTTTCATGTTTTTATTGCTGTCTCTATTCATGTTTTCTCTTATCTGCACTATTGCTGATAAGATATACAGAACTACTTGGTGTGAAAACAATACCAGGTTAATGTGGCTAATCCCTAGTCCTTGATATATCATTAAATAAATCTTTTTTTAAAAAAATCATTCCGCGAAATAGCACTTCAAAATATCTTCTTTTAAAAACTGTCAGAGTGATTAATATTACATGCACAGTACAAGTAGATAGTGAACCCCAGATTACTCATGATCTTTCCACATACAGAAAGATATTTTCTAGCTGTTCTTTTTGAGACGGTGGTGACATCTTATTTAATAACTGAAAATTTCACACTGGATTTATGAGAACTAAAACCTGGAAGATAGCTTGGAGAAAGGCGCTGCATAACTGGGACTAGAATTCTTGTAGGGTAGCAGAAGAAGAACATGCAAACACCAGAGTAGATGTCTATTTATATGTTTATTCTTACTGTACATGGGTACAAAAGTTTGCATTCCTTTAAAGCTGGTTACAGAACTATTGAGAATGTTACAGTTTTAAGGAATTTAAAATACTGTTATTTAATGTGTTCTCATTTGAACTAATTTTTTTTTGTGGACCAGAGTTCACAGACAGTGGGATTGAAATTAGTCACAAGTACTATCAGCATATACCTGTCCTTCGGGCTTCCATAAGAAGGACTGTACTTCAGTGAAGGCAGCATGGTTGGCACACAGAAGAGTCCCAAATTAAGTTCCAGAGTGCCTATTTCAAAGAGTCAAAGATAGCACATCTGAGAAGGACTCTTGAAGCACCACTGCAAGGGGGAGAAGATAGTCATAGCCAATGATCTGTTTTCTGTGTTCTTCATCAAAAAGCTATCACTGAGGTTTTGTGTTTGAGGAGAGGCCGTTGCTCCATGGTAGAGCACATGCTTTAAGTGAAGAAGATCCTTGGGTTCAAAAACAGGCTGGGTTGAGAAAGACTTCTGCCTGGAACTTTGGACAGCTGCTAATTTTAGGTAATTCTGGGCTAGATGGACCTGTAGGCTCACTTCACATAAGGCAGTGCCATACATTCTTCTGAAGTTTTCTGCATGGTGCACCATTGCTGCCCTTGATGGGATAATATAATAGAGAACCAACAGCAGTGGAGAGAAGTTGACCTACACCAGGAACTGAACCTTCTGTGTTGTAGCTCCAAGATGCTAGAGACTGTTTTCAAGGAAAAGAGTGCCACCTCTCACTTTTTTAGCTTTCCCCAAGTAGGCTAAAACAGACAAATAGACAGACAAACAGTTACATTGATAGCTTTTGAAAACTGAAGTTGACAGCTTGCTTCCATGTTTTATGGCTATTTTGCTGTTAGAGAGTATTGTAGTCTGCCTTTGATGAAAGTTGGTCTTGTTTTATTGTTGTATTTTAAATTTGTCCTCTGCTATGATATACATTTTTAATTCCAGTATGTAACTAAGGACAAATAATTGCTTACAGTCTAGATAATGCAGTTGAATGGAAAACAATAGGGGGAGGATGAGGTCTGAAAGTGAAAGGACATTTAAAAAAAAAAAAAGCTGCTTCCCTTGCTGCCCATTGACTCTCATACAGAAGACTTTTCTCACTCCAGGGAGGTTTCCTCTCTCTGTTACTGCCACATATTCCTTTGTGGGTTGTGCAGAAACTGGATTGATTAGCGTATTGACCCTCTTTGCATTTGCTTCCACTCTTTTAGCCCCAGGCAAGGTGTAGCAATGGAGAGGGATAGGCAAATGAGGGCAATTCCCCCACACAAATAAGAATTCTGCTCCCCCAGTGAAATTTATCTTCAGTCCCCAAATTTCTAGCTTTTCAAACATTTAGAAATACAGTTTAAGCATTCAAAGGAAAGGATAGGGCATAATCCTGTAAAACCCTAACAATGACACTTCACAAACATATTAAAAACATTGTACATGTACAAGGAAGCCTCTCCTTGCATGTATACTTTGTGTACTGCAAGACTTACCTTGGCACACATCTGTGATCGCTTGTGAAAATTCATTCTCAACTTTGACAAACACACTAACACCGTACAGGCATTCAGTGCTTCATCAAAGGAAAGCAAATTTAGTAATCTTGGCTTCTTGAAAGTTTCATATTTGAAGGTATTTTTTGTGGACAGTTTCTTTGCAACTTTGCAGAGAAATCACAGCTCATTAGACTTGATTAATGGTTTGAATCATTATAATAGAGACTTGCACAATCTGCATTTACTTGCTAGGCACTGTTATTTAGTTTATACAACTGTTTTGCATGCAGAAAATACTGTATTTTAAATTGATTTGCTTATTTGGAAGCATCACAGCATACTTTCTAATTAAAATGCATTAATTGGGGGTTGCTTTTGATACTACCTATAAAAACTTTTTTGCACAGAAATGGCTTTTATAGTGATTGATATTCAAACTATTCTGCCCCTCATCAGTATTCTTCTCTGCCCACCCACCCCCCCAAGTGAAAATTGTCTTGCTACACCCCTGGCTCTAGGCTATCTTTTGTTCAGGCTTCTAAGTTTGTGTGTGAGAACATGCTCATCCTCTAGTTTGTCATCACTGGAACTGAACTGTAGGAAAGAAAAGAAATTAGAACTTTTCACCAAACATTGTTCATGCAAATGCATAATGACCAGTGCCCTTTGGTACACTGCTTGCAGATGGCGACCAATAGGGCAGCTGGCAATGGTGATGATGATCATCACTTATTATTTGTATCACGCCAATCACAGTAGCAGGTGCCATACAAAATTTTAAAAGGCTCACAATCTAAGCTTGCAACGAATGAGAATTAGAAAGGAAGGGAATACTATGCTCATGATAATTAGTTGCACAACCAACTACACATCCAGAAATTCCTCATTATTACCCATAAGGAGGTCCTTTTGTACAGCTTGCTCAAAGAGGCCTTTGGATCACCAGAACCAGCTGTAATGATTGGTGTTCAGAGGACAGAATAAAATTTATTAAAATCAGTTATTAAAAATGGGTCACAGCAAACAGGATAAAAATATGAAGAATTAAGAGATGTCAGCAGGAAGGTAGTGGAAGAAGGTTGGTACTTGCATGGTGGGTGGGGGAGAGCAAACATACAAGGTAAAAACATAAAAGTTGGTGATGCAACATGAACACCATTGTTTCAGTTGTCACATGCACACATATCTATTCTTTTCTGTAGTTGGAGGTGGGGGCTAACTATGAAAATGGAGCTCCCTTCTAGTTCATGAGAGAATGATTCCAAATTCACTTTGGAAATAAATATTAAGGGTAAATTCCTGCCCTACTTGTATCTTATTCTACCGATACTGGCTTCTTGATATCGAAAGTTGCCAGAGGATTTCCAGATACTATTCCAAAATGATCCAACAGCTAGCGTTCCATTTAAAAATGTCTAGTTAATCCAGTATAAGAGGTTGTGTTCACATGACAGCCTGATTAGTGTTGGTAAGTGAATCCAAGATACTGGCATCTCAATAGTATCTGTTTCAGGGACTTTGTTTCTTGCATTTGATTGAGTTGTCTAGGCACTGTTCCATGTTCTTTGATTCTTTACTATGGTTGTTCTTGTGTGCCTTCAAGTCCTTTCCAACTCATGGTTACCCAAAAGCAAACCTATTATAGTTTTTTCTGAGGCTGAGAGTGTATGACATGCCCAAGGTTACCCAGTGGGTTTCCGTGGCTGAGTAGGGAAGCAAACCTTGGTCTCCAGGGTTGTAGTCCAGTGCTCAAACCACTGTACCACACTGGCTCTAGCTTTCAATTGAAAAGCTTTGGATTTAACTTTAACTTTGAATGGCTTTATTGAAACTGAAACATGGAGGGCATGTTGTACAACTCAGAGTACTTGAGGCTGGGAGGGAGGATTTTGGAGACAGAGGTATGGCAAGTTACAGCTTGGCAGTCCAAGCAGGTTAAGAAGTCAGGTCAACAGACATGCCTGTTATGCCTTGGCCTCTTCCTATAGGCCTATGGGCACTATATTCTGTATATATTTAGCAAAATCTAAGTCCCTGGAACTTGTATATTGGAAATAAATGTTACCCATATCTTCATACAGTAAAACGTTAAATGTCTGGGTGTGAGAAAGTAGAGGCTTACTATCTGGCTTTGGTTCTGTTAAAACAAAATAAATAACAGAAAAGTCTGACAGAGAAAATACTAAACGGGTGATGTAACTAGCATATGGTGGTGTTGACAGAAGCCCTGGACCAGAGTATAGGGAAAAAAAACATAACAGGCATACTACATTGGTATGATAATCCTTAAGTGTGCTGCATCATACATGACACAATCATCTGATGGCACGTAGCCAGAATAATGTAGGCCAGTTACACTATCAAGTGGTTAGTCACTTAGTGGCTTCATACAGATTCCTATCTAATTGGATAGTTACTGGCCATGTACACAAAGCCAGTAAAACCATTTCCCATTGGCTGATAACAGAAGACCAGTTAACAATTACTTCTGATCAGTGGATATAAGACCAAGGAAGGGACTAGAGATAATATATAAGCTACCTTCAAAGACATAAAGGTAGATTGTTTATGACAACCTCCAAATGATCAGTCTTGGCAGCTTTTTAGCTGCTGAAGCTGTTTCTGGTCAGTAAATATTGGTGTAGTGGTTTGAGTGCTAGACTATGAGTCTGGGAGACCATGGGTCATATCCTTATTTGGTCATGGAAACCAAGTGGGTGTCCCTGGGCAAGTCACACTCTTTCAGCCTCAGAGGAGGGCAATGCCAAACGCCCTCTGAACAAATCTCTGCAATACGGTTACCTTAGGGTTGTCATAAGTCAGAAAGAAGTCAAGGGCATAGAATAATGAGAATAACTTTGTTTATGTTAATAAACTAGCCTGAAAGATTACTATACTGCCTATTCATTTTCCCATGTTAAATACCCCAACGTTTTAATATTTAAGAGTGCTTAAATGGAGTATTGATGCTAAATCTGCCTGTTTGGACTATGATCTTGAAATGGGATCTTAGGTAACCAGAAGAGGATGAGAGGGATGTCCAAATAAATAGGGGCTAGCTGACAAATGGCAAAGAATCTTCATTTGCTCAGTCCAAAGAGCTGGGGTGGGGAACCATGCCAGTTTCACTCTAGGATCCCATCGTTAAATCATTGATCTCAGAGACTGGAAAACAGAGCTTCAGATACCTGCAAAGTATTTTCTCTTCAGTCTGGTTCTTAGGATCTTGCTGCCACATCCAGGCTTTTTGGTGAGGGTGGCATAGAGCCTTTCTGTGCAGTTTGTATATTTAAATGTAAATGACTCTGAAATGATAGAGTGATCTCTCTTGGATATCATTCAGGTGGTTTCCATATAGTAATGGTTGGTTTGATTGCAGTTACGAAGACTCAAAGCCTCATTTTCTGACTTTGGAAATTGGTAGAAAGCTTGAGCACCTTAGTTCCATTGTCCCTCTATTTTCTTTGCACCCTCTTTGGTTTCAGCATTTATAGAATGTCAAATTTTGACTCCTTTAACAGATTTGGGGGTTTTGTTTACTTTTAATGGCTTTTATTTCTTCTCCTTTTAAAAATATAATAATCACAAATTGCCAAGTGACATTACTAACTATTGATATTTGTAACACTTCTTTATTTATTTTATAATGACAGGTTTATGCCAGAACACAAACAGAGCCGTGTTGAGAAAGTGCTGGGTTCCAACGGAAATAGAAATACTCTTTTTGGGAATCTGCCTTTCCAAGAAAAGAATATTCGGACTTCAGGTTCAGTGAGCGTCAGCAACTCAGACTGTGGGCCTGGAAATGGTGAAGAACAGTCTGGACTTTGTTCCCTGTTACCAGAGAGGTCGCACAATCCATTAACAACACTAGGGGACCTGGATGAGACAACACCTTCTAAGTGCACAAATAATTTTGAGGAAAAGAATAGCCAACATATGACTTCTATCTTTAGTGGCATCTCAGGGAGAATGGACTATCAGCAGAAACCTTTGCACATTGTTTGGCCTCACAGATGGTAAGTGTAACACCAAATCAAATACAACACTTTTGATGCAGTTTTAGATTTATTTGTAAGCAAAACTGTAATATGCTGCCAGGGTTATTTTGGTTTGATTATTTTTTTTAAGGTAAGAAAAGCAACCAACTCTAGTAATTGTCTAGATACTGAACTGCTTAAATTCATAGAAGTTATTCACAGAAATCAGAAAGGGTGGACCATGTAGTGTGGGTGGAGAAGATGACTGCAGCAATGACATTGAAATCCTGAGAAAAATGCTGAAGAGAACTCTGTTTCAAAGCATTTTGGTCCACTAATGATGTTTAATATGCAGTGTTATTTCAATTATCTTAATTATCCTAATGTGACTGACTAGGTGTTAAAATTCAGGACCATACTATGCTGTTCTGCATCTTACTTTTTTAAAAAAATACCTGTCCAGATTTTGCAAATATATGCACATATGTAGGCTTAGCGAGAGGAGGAAGGAGCATGGAATATGCCTACAAGAAAACTGCTGCTTTTCAAGCTGTTGAC